>JAXGGA010000014.1:145000-527524 GCA_038373865.1 Uloborus plumipes
ATTAAATTTAGTCATTTGTATTAAGTCGATGCGCATAGCCATTAAAAAAACTATTTTTCTTACTGTAGGTTTTTTAGAGAATTATTTGAAGAAAAATGGTTTCTTCCAGATTAAAAGTTAAAAGCCAATAATTATATTTTCACCATAATTTAGGTAATATACAAGGATTACTAGTTCATTTTTTGCAAGAGTATTTTTTTAGAAGCAGCTCTTGAAAAAAAATCACTGTCTAGAGTGTGCATAGATAAAACACTCAACACTAACACATGAAGAGAAAAACTGTGCACGTATAAACGTAAACTATTACAAGTTGAAAAGTAAAAATATAATTAAAATTTAAAATTATGAAGAGTAAAAAGAAAGAATGAAAGAATATAAATGGTAGAATCTAAACTTGAAAAATCAAGTCAAAAGTTAATCGGGTCAAGCAGTCTGTAGTTTTAAAACGTTGTCCTGGCCTTTTAGTGTCTATGTCATTTTTTTTCAAAAAATAAATTCTTAATTACAAAATATGTTGGCTGTTAAATACTGAGCACAGAAACAACGGATTGCAAATAATCCTCTTATTACCGTTAATTACTGTGAAATTAAAAATTGGTTAATAAAAACGGGTTACTGTAGCATAAAAATATCTGTACAATTGAATGAAATCATCCGTACTGCATAAAACTGTTCTTTAGGCTGAATATTTTTTTCATGGGTCGAGAAAGGTGCACTTGTTGCGGTCCTGATCGTGTAGCAACATTCATAGCACACACAAAACATTATTTTTTTTAGGTACAATTTGTTTTTAGAAAGCTGAAACTTCACATTATGCCACGTGATGTGTCCTTTCATTCATTGAATCAGATAAAAAATGAAAGCCAATACTCAAAAAAATTCTGGAATAAAGTGCGCATGTGTATGTAAAATCGCCACACTGGTGCATCTGGATTACGCAATACAGTACAACTTCGTTTATTTATAGACCAAATGCAATCTTAATTGAATATCCGTTAAATCCGAGTAGTACGGGAAATAAGAAAAGTAAATACTTAACTGAAGATCTATTGAATTTAATGCTTGTTTAAAGATTGAAAAACAGAAAAATGTTGACATAGTTTGGTGACCAATGCAAAGAACACAATCATTACATCAATAAAAATTAAGGGAAGATGCCAAAATGCAATAAACAAAAGTTTAAAGTTGCAAACTAATAATGTGACAATAACGCTTGGGACAACAGTTCTACTTTCATATTTACACAAAATAAGTTGATTTGACATTGAATAAGCAGACTTGCCGTTTTTTCTCCGACAAAATGTTTTGCACCAAAATTGCATCAAATTCTGTACAAGACATTAAATATATTGAAAGAATTCCAATTAATAAAAAAAAATCCATACATTTTTAACAAAACACTCATGGAGAATTGAGTAAATCATAGTCACACTAGGCCTTTATCATAAAATGATTGAAATAAAAAGAAAATGCGCAATGTATTTGAGTGTTTACTATTCTAGTTTAAAACTATCTATGATAACATATTTTTGTAAAAAAAAACACAAACTCATCTGTATAATTCAGAAATCTCAATAATCAAAAATCGGCTAAACGGCATTTCATTACAACTTCACCATCAGCCTATTCGAAACATTACACCTTACTTCAAAATTCGCATGAAATAAATTTCAAGATTATTGTATTTAAGTTTTTGATATCATAACTAAAAGCTATATATTGCACAAATTTTTTTAAAAGAGCACAAACTCATCTGCATAATCCAAAAATCCGGATATTCAGGAGCCAAATAAACGCATCCCACTATAACTGCACAATCAGCCTATTCGAAACATTGCATCTGATTTCAAAATTCCCATGCAATAATTTTACCGATTTCAACACCATCCTTCCACTCATTAACATCAATCACCACCAATTTCTTCAGTGCTATGACAAAACCCGACAAGATGGACGCGTTTCCTCCTATTCCCCCCACCCCCCGTTTGCTTACAACTTTATTTATGGAATCCGTGTTCAGAATATGCTTACTCTTGTCATGTCCTAATTCGATAACATGAACGTCTTGCAGCCCTAAATAAAATAGAGTTTCTCCCGAGATTCCTTGTTTACAAGTGCATCGCTAACAGAAGGAAGCGAAGGTAATATCTGTAATGCTATGCCTATTATCATTTATCAAATCGGGGGAATGAAATATTGAAGGTAAAATATAACCTGTAAGGAAGCCTTTATCAGTGCATTTGGCGAATAAACAATAGGATAAATAATGCAGCAAGCACAGAGCAATGTTTACCATTCGAAGGGAAAAATCGATTGCTTTGTTTGCCATTGCATTGAATATAAGAACATTATTTCTTTAAATTTTATACCAAAATATAATGCTCTTCAAAAACTAACTGACGTAATATATGATTTTTCAAAAATAATTTACCTCTTTTTAATAGTTTCAATTTATTTTCATGTTAACATAATTTTTTTGTAAAGTAAATGTTTGAGGCTACTTCCTTCTACAAATTATTTTGCAATTCTTATATTATGTAAAACATGAGTATATCGCTTATTATGTTAGTTTTAATATTTATAATCTTTATCCAAAACAACAGATACAAGTTCTAAAAAAATTTAAATGATCCATACTCTTAGCATATAGGGGAGAGGAGGGCAAACGTGAGCAAAAATGACATTTTTCTATTTTTTTCATTTTTACTTTGAGATTTAAAAGAAACAAGTGCGAGACATGGTAAATCAAACATTTGCTAATATTTTCATGCAGTTACCTATCTTCTTCAGCAGTGAATTCCAGCCAAAAAAATAAGTCAAAAATATATTAAATTTTGTTCACATCTACCCCATTAGGGGGGCAGTTGTGAACACACCTGGGGCACAAGTATACACGGGTACATAAATGGAAATAAAGTACACCTATGCATATTTTTAAGTTTACTGCTTATTACACATTAACAAACACTTACAGTGAAAAATCTTCGATGCTCCCTTATACTTATTTCTAAAAAATGTTTCTTGCTCAACATACTTGCTCAACAAATAAAATGCAACACAATAATGTTGGTGGATTAGTGTAACGTAAACAAATACAAAGCGAATGATATGTAATAAATAAATAGTTAAGGTTAAAACCTTGTAATTAACTGCAATTTTATTAAATATATGTAGCTTAATAAATGTGTTTCATGTATTTTGTCATGAAAAAATAGGATTGAAAGGTTTTTGTAAGGGATACTTGCCAACTGTTGGAACATATTTAAGAAGGTGGTTAAACGACTTAAAATTCGCACTAATTTTGCAAAGAAGAGTTGTAAATATATCTTTTGAAACATTTGGTTAAAACCAACACATATTCAACAAATGACACTTCAGCTTTCTAAAATGAACTATTTTTTTGTTGTGCGATATAAGTTAACACATAAGAACCTTCAATATGAAACTAGGCAACATTTCCTCGAAAAGTGTCAAAACACGTCTTTTGGTTGCCCGTATATTTTTAAAGTTGTAAACATTTTACAAAAAAGATTAAAAAAAAAGAGAGAGAGAAGCAGTCTAAATTACTTCGATTGAGTAAAATTTAATATTTGTGTAACATTAAGCATGTCTATCCTTAATTATTATGAATGAAGCAGTAAAATGATGGATATCAAAATATCTTTCAAGAAAAAAATGTTGAATCTGATGTCTTTAAAATAATTGAATAAATAAAATATAAAATGATAAAAGGGGGAGGGGGTTGAAAAAAATATTTCAATGGTTATGAAGAAGTAAATATTACGTGGAAATAAAACGGTTTAAACGTGCGTCAAAACATTTTCATTTCGTGAAAAATGTAAGCACTGATGATTCAGAATATGAACTCTTTCAACTTTTCAACCATTTAAAAATTTATAAATTTCATTTTGTAACTAATGGAGACAACAATATATCAGACGAAGAAAATGTTTCTTAAAATTTATTATCATTGAGAGCAGGTTTTTCAACAGTAGCATATATTTCTCTTTAATAATGTATAGAAAGATTACTCAGAGGGAAGAAGAGAATTTTATTAGTCTACAGGGTGTACTTTAATCGTACCATTTTCAAGCAAAGTGGATGGAGACTACTAGCGGATCTAAGATCAGATATTATCCGTCTCAAGTTGTATTAAAGTGGTTTTTACTGTACAGTATGTTTAGAAAGATTTAGTAAACATAAAATAGTTGATTGTACAGGAATAAAAACTTAACAAGCTTGAATAGATGCCAATATTTATTGATAATCTCTGGATACTATTTTTCGCGGTCCTTTTTTTTCTGAGTACTCAAAATTGAAAATAGATTTCACTTCACGTTAGCTCCTTGGGTTAGAAAGTTGATTGGTAAATAACGAGTTACGTGATTTATTATGTTGTATCATTATCGCCGAATTAGTGTGTGTATTAAGATTATCTTAAATAAGGATGATTTCATGAAAGGTTAATTGAAAAAAAAGAAAGCTTGCAACTGGCAGAAAAACATATCTAATGCTTCTTTCACGCTGCTAAACGTTTCTTTCATTTGAATGTACAAGTATTCTAATAAAATGTATTTAGAGAGAGAGAGATGAAATCCCTGTGTATGAGAAACAAGTGCAAAGGGGGAAAAATAACAGTCGAGGGACTGCCGGACAGAAGCAATATTTATATTGAATAACAAGCTTATGATGTTGAAAGTATATTGGAAAAAAAAAAAAAAAACAAATCGAGTTACTTCTTCAGTCATACAGTTTCATTTATCAGTTCAACTTTATCACTTTTAACATTATAAGCTCATGTTATTCAATTGAAAGATAGTTGATCAGTTCAGCTACAGCGATTTTGTCTTGTTTTTTAACGTCAAAAATCATACCACTATTCTTGGTGCGATTGAGCCACTAATCATTTGATTAACAGCCGAACGCGCTTTCTGTTATCGCCACAGATGCTTCGCTAAATTTGAATTGTTGTGCTACTGGAATCACAATATTTAACAAGCAAAAAAAAAAAAAAAACGCGGTTCACTTTCTTTTTTGAAATATTTATTTCAAATAAGTATGTTAAACATGAAGAAAAATAAATGACTTTGTACGATTGATGGGAAGTTTTAATCCAACGTTAAAGATGCACAAATATACAGGTATACTGCAGACACGTGTTTCGGGGCTACAAGGAATCCCTTTTCCAATGCATGAAGTGTGACCTTTAGGATAAAGAATCATCCTAAAAAGGATTATAAATTTTATCGGATGATTCTTCATCCTAAAGCTCGCACTCCATGCATTGAAAAAGGGGTTCTTTGTAGCCCCGAAGCACGTGTCTGCAGTATACCTGTATATTTGTGCATCTTTAACGTTGGATTAAAACTTCATACGTTAAACATATTTTAATGGGGCTTAATGTTTTTTACTAAACATGTTTCTGACTTTTTTTCGTTTAAATACAAAAGGAAATATTAGTATGAAACACACATTAGCAACGGTTTAAGTACCTCATCTTTAGCAATATTAAGAACATAACAGATTATTTCTTCGATTCCTAAGGTAATACTAGATGTTTTAATTTGCTTACAAATTTTAACTGTCGCTGTAGCGATAGTTTATATCTGCTTTAGATCACACAATATTAATCTCATCAGCCTTGTTACCTTCAGAATAGATTACAAAGAGGTGATATAAACGATTTAATACAAACAAAGCTCTGAATAAGGGTGTTGAAGGTAGAAAATGGAATGCTTTTAAACAATTTTTTCTCTGCTTACTCTTGCCGCTAACTTGCCATAAGAAGCAAAGCTTAAAAAAAAATTCTTTTCTTAGAGATTCTCCTATAAAATATCATCTGGGATTTTATAATGGGAGCAAGTTGTTATGCTTCAAAAAAAAAAAAAAAGAGTCTCGCTAAAAAGTCGCCAAAAAATAAAAGAAGAATAGTATCCATCGGAAGCTTTGTATTGGCGAAAAAACAACAATGAACTTTGTCCAATAAAAAAGATCTATTGGCATCCAATGACTATCCACTTTTCAGCAGTAAATATCGCTTGGAAAAAGCCAACGAAATGAATAAAATAGATCAAGAACCCACACGATGAAAAAAAGTGTAGGAAATGAATGGGAGAAAGCCATTAACGGCTTCACCCTCAGTTTCCAATACGCGTCCCAGAAAACGAGAAAATGTTCGATTCTGCGATGGTGACACGAGATCAGGATTTATGGTGGTTTTGATTTACCGTGTAAATGGTATAGTAAAATACTAGTAGCTATAAATATCGAAGCTTATTTAAAATTTAACGTTTCTGTGATCACAGAAGTGTTATTTAGCCGACGCCAGTTGCGATACATTTTACGGCTCAGCTGATTTATTTCTGTTACCAGTTGTTGTTAGTGTTAGAGCGTTTAAGATTTATTTTTGCAGTTTAGGCTTCGCGATGTACTATTTAAGGAAGTAGAAGTTTTAAAACTGTTCATTCCAAAGTTTGGCTAATGGCGAGAAACTTTACCGAGGACATGCATTTTATAAATGCGTATCGATTGGCGTATTTAGCTACTTGCCAAATTCGTCCAAAAATTTACGCGCATAATTCATGAATATGTGACGCCGATGGAAATTTATGATTGTTGAGTAGAAGTGAAAAAGAGCAGCTCGGGGATCGCATATTTATTATTACTTTCCGTGTAGTTTGTAAAATTAAACATTAATGCAGTCATATTTTAAACAATACTCGCTGCTTATTGGTAGGCACAGCGTGGTTTGACTAGCAAATGAGCACTTATGCACGATTTATTTTTTAGAAGAAGCCATAGAAAGACTGCCATAGATACATAATAAAGAAAATATTTTCATCGCAGTGTAAAATTAATGTGCAGAAAAAAAAACTGACACCAATCTTTGCTGATTCCTAGTAAACTGAACACTGAATCCAAATATTACCACGTTTACTCCCACTATCCCCCACTTATGAGAAATGGCCCCCATCAACTTATCTTTTTTTTCCGGCTTTCGACATTTTTATTAGCATTATTCTTATGTGGACTAGGCATTGTATTGGCCATTAACTTCTTATGATGGGCTAGAGAGGTGAAAAGTTCAATGTGTTGCTAGTAGAGATATAGTGGGGTGTTTCTTACTAAAATATTTTTAAATCATCAAAAAGCTATGTTTTTTTCTACGGAATTTTTAAAAATAATTTTCCTGTAATTTTCGAGGTAAAACTGGAGTACTGGATCACTCTTACGAGCCTAATGTTTGGAAAACAATTGATATTGAAAAAAAGAAAAAAAAAAAAGTACGTTGGTTTATATTCGAGAGGTAAGAAGTCATCGGCGTTCATGTCTCTGATTATGTAATACACTGAAGTGACAAAAGTCATGGGATAGCAATATGCAAATTTTCAGATGGCAGTAGCATCGCATAGAACAGGTATAAATGCGCAGTGCTTTTACAGAGCTTTCATTTCTGTTCAAGTTATTCATGTGAAGAGGTTTTAACGTGATGATGACCGCACGACGTGAATTAACAGACTTTGAACGCGGAATGTTAGTTGGAGCTAGACGCATGGGTCATGCCATTTCGGAAATCGTTAGAGAATTCAACATTCCCAGATCCACTGTGTCAAGAGTGTGCCGAGAGTATGAAATTTCAGGCATAACATCCCACCATGGACAGCGCAGTGGTCGACCGCCTGCACTTAAAGATCGAGACCGGCGACGTCTGCAAAGAGTCGTAAATTCTAACAGACAAGCAACACTGCGTCAAATCACCGTAGAAATCAATGTGGGACGTACAATGGACGTGTCTGCTAGAACTGTGCGGAGAAATTTGGATTTCTTGGGCTATTCCAGCAGAAGACCGACTCGAGTGCCTTTACTGACAGAACGACATCGCTTGCAGCGACTCTCGTGGGCACGTGAGCATATCGGTTGGTCCCTAGATGAATGGAAAACCGTGGCCTGGTCCGATGAGTCACGATTTCAGCTGGTAAGAGCCGATGGTAGGGTTCGAGTGTGGCGCAGACCCCACGAAGCCATGGACCCAAACTGTCAGCAAGGCACTGTTCAAGCTGGTGGTGGCTCCGTAATGGTGTGGGCTGTTTTTTCATGGCATGGACTTGGTCCTCTAGTGCGACTGGACCGAACATTGACTGGAAATGCTTATGTGCAGCTACTTGGAGATCACTTGCAGCCATTCATGGACTTCATGTACCCAAACAACGATGGGATTTTTATGGATGACAATGCGCCATGTCACCGGGCCACAACTGTTCGCAATTGGTTTGAAGAAAATTCTGGACAATTCCAACGAATGATTTGGCCACCTAGATCGCCCGACATGAATCCCATTGAGCATTTATGGGACACCATCGAGAGGTCTGTTCGTGCCCAAAATCCTGCCCCATCAACGCTTTCACAATTATGGACGTCTATCGAGACAGCATGGCTCAATATTCCTGCAGAAGACTTCCAACGACTTGTTGAGTCCATGCCACGTCGAGTTGTTGCACTTCGCCGGGCAAAAGGAGGGCCGACACGATATTAAGAGGTATCCCATGACTTTTGTCACTTCAGTGTATGTTAAGCATTGTTTGAGTTGGATATTAGTTACTTGCTGACAAAGCTGAATTCCTAGCTCAATTTTGCTTCATGAAAACCTAGGTATCAACCATTTATTTTGGAAGAAGTTGGGTGTCAAAAATAACTATGCCATTTAAATCCGTGTATAAATGGTGCCCTATTAAAGGCTGGCTGCCATACCGGATTATTGCACAAGGTGTGCAAATAGCTAAACCCTCATACGCAGCCCCATTCAAAAAAAAATTTAATAATTAACTGCATTAGGTCCTCCAGGTAATGTTTTTAAATGCAATAAATTTACATTTAGTTTTAAATTTTGGAATTAATTAACGATTATACATATTTATCAATCATTCTTTACTTAGTAATAAAATTATTTATCTCATTAAAGTTTACAAAAATGAACAGAATAAAAATACTATTTCATATACATAAAGAGATGATTGCGTGATACATTTTCGCAAACTTCAGTTTTTACTTAGTAACTTAGTGCACATGCTAAAATAACTGTGATATAAAAATGATATGTCGTCATGCCGCTACTTAATTATAGTTTGTAATTAATACCTATTTCACTTAAAGTGATTGGGTTCGATTAAGTTCAAGGGCAGAAAATCTATTAAAATAAGTCTCCTGGAAAAATTTCATCCTTTATTTCAACCAGAAAATTGACTTAATCTTGCACACCGGTTCTAATCATAACCCACTCACACAATCGTCTGAAAATTACCAACTAACTCTTCATCAACCGGCAATATGATCTGTTGTTCGGAAGCTAGCTGAATAACTTTGGAATTTCCTCTGAACAACTAACCAAAATTAATTAAGAGGTCTTGCAGCGATTCTAATTAATTGCATACAATGGGACCTAAATTGTAAGATTTCTTGAGCTTATTATAAGGAGTTCGTCAGACATATTAGCCCAATTCAGGGGTTTGCAAATGCTTCAGGTATTTCTCAAGCACGTTGAATTGCTTTTAGGGTAAAATATTAGACTGTACCTTGCAACTAAGATTTATAACTTCATTTTGACGTAGAAATATGGCTGATTATCATTTTATCCTTATTAAGCAATCAAGTGATAAAGGAAACGCTCCCGATTTGGGAGTTCTCGTTTTAAAATTTTATGCCAGAACTGATTACAGTTTGATTTGAGGGAACAACCTGTTAAACATATTATTATGTTACATTGTGTTTAATTGACACATTAAAATATTTTACAATAACCTGTAATAAAGAATGTCATTGAACAAAATATAAAGCTGAAAAAACATTTGTGCAAGGATAAATCATTTTTCTAAGGAAATAACTTTTTGTCACTATTTTTTTCTGTTCACACTAATGCATTTTTATTACTAAAAACCATGAAAAATACGATCATATCTCTTTTCTCTTTCGCGTAAGTTTTTGACGTGTAATTTATTACACCTCCTGTATTTTTTTCAGGCACTTAATTTGATATTTTGCTAGTAATTTATATGCTTTTGAGAGTCTGGGGACGAAACTATTACTCTTACCAACCATGTAAATATGAAAAATAGCTCAGAGCTTATAAGTCTTCTTTTTTACCTTTGTACATACGCCATTGTTTGTAATTATTATTTATCATGTCGTTTACATCAAACTATATCAGTGCTTTATATTATGACAAAAAGTGCTCCAAAATTAAATTGAAAAAAAAAATCATTATCAAGCGCTAAAGCCGTATAAAAACCATCTGGATACTAAGCACTTTCCTACTACCAGGTATTTAAGATTGAGCTTCAAATTTTGAAAGAGTTTCTACCTTTGTAACGTTGTTTCAGAATATACAACCCCTCAATTGGAAAAAAAAAAGTAACTTGTCAGAAATATTCATTGTTTCAATAATAATACAGAGAAAAGAAATTAATCCCATCACTAACATAGAGCGGAGTTTTGATCACAACAAAAATTTCTAGATAGAGAGAAAATGATCACAACAGAATACTAGATTTAGTCCTAGGTTAGTCAGATAAATTTTACATAATTCAAACACAGGTCCCCTTTCTACACCAGCTTGATAAGGGTACATTTTAAGTACGGTTTTCAATTTCGGGTTCTTTTTTTTTAGAAACAGATATGAACTTTTGGAAATGTTGCAAAGGAGTTCTACTAATTTAGTATATGAACCACTTTTTCGATTTGTACTATGATGGCTTAACTCTTATGTAGTTGTATTAAATTATATTAAATTAAATTATATTAGTATTTGTAGTTTTATTAAATTAATATTTCATTGGTAAGTGGAGACTACAATTGGATTTGTCCTTGAATTTTATGGTTTTTACGTCTTTCCACAATTCAAAAGGCTTTACTTTAAACGTTATTTTCAACGGCAATACCTTTAGTTAAGGAAAGGGAACCATTTTTTGGTATGGTACAAATTTGCAAAGTACTGATTATACAAAAACAAATCAAGAAGTTATTGTACGGTTAAAAACGTCCTGAATTTGCAGTCAAAATTAAAGTTCGATTTCGAATGTATTTTGACTATTATCAGATAATCAAGAACAATTGCTCAATAACTTTGCACCATGAATCGACCTTACTCCATATTTATAACTTTTAAAGAAAACCAAGCTTCGTGCAACTACATTTTTTTAGGCTTCAAAATTTCATCAGATTTTTACTAATAATTGTTAAGCACCAATGTCAATAGTTATGAGTATGAAACCGAACAAGTAGCATTACTACTTAACAACTAAATTTAGAAGATCAAGTACATTTTTCAGTAAGAGGCATGTTTAAAACAAGTAAATGCGAATTAAATGTTATGACTTTTGTCATGAGAACAATTTTGTTCAGTTTGTAGTACTGAATGAAAATAACGATTGACCAATAATATAATGATGCTAAAAAAAAATCTTTAATCTTTTGTACCAGAAAAAAAAAGAATACTCAAATCAGTGTAGTTTCACTGACAATTACAACAGCAACATATTTGCTGCTGACTAAGATCCACCTTTGATTTTTTAGCAAAATGAGGTAAAGAGCAAGATCTATCACCATAAAACGAAAAAAAAGGAATATCAGATCTTTTTGAAATTAGGACAACATTGCATTTAAATCAGTTGAAAGATTTTAGCGCTAAGCTATAAAGAGCTGTTGGTTAAGTATCAATTCCGAATGAATTTGTTCTGTTTGTTGAATACATAATCTGAAATTTCAGAGCGGAAAAACATTTTTCATTTAATAATAAATGTAAAACTACAACAAATGTTGTTCAGCGGTAAATTTTCAGCAAGTGCAAATAACATTATATCATCAGTTTTGAATTAAAGAAAAAATCACTACAGAATTGAATTTCAAAATACACTTTCGTAAACAAGTTTGAATATTACACTAGCAAATCTTAGTTCACTTTCAAGTTGTTCATTAGGCCTCAAGCTAAAATTAAGTAGAAATAGACAGTATAAATCAACGCACAAGATTTAGCATGATATTTGTAAATTATGCTCCAGAAGTTTCGTAACTACATTAAGCTTAGAACTTGAAACTCAGACATAAGCTTTGCTTCCCAGCCAACATAATTTTCTCCTTTCGCGTATGTATAATATGCAAATACCAATTCTGAAAGTATGCTTCATTGATAGTGGAATAAACATTCAACGCGTAATTTAACATATTTGAAATATAAATGATGGCGGACTAAGTAACTTGTTGACTTAGATGGGAATTTTAATTAGATTGTTCGTTCATTTCAAGGAAAGTGATTTATTTATTGTTTATCTTCAAGTCATATTTTAGACTTCCGACATCGTTTCAGTATTCATGGTTATTTCTGTTTCTTATTTTTCATGACTCATTTTATATAGTTACGTGTAAGATGTTTGGTATTCTTAATTTTTACCTAAACAATAAACAGTGTTGAGGTTCAAGCGTATTTAATATGAATTTCATGTAAGTGCACACACGTGTAGGCATAAACTGGATGAATGAAATTTGTTTATCCCGAAATATATCCGAAAAATATTTGACGTTTTAAGAATATAAAAAATACCATGGAAATGGTCGACTGAAAAAGTCTTTAATACAACTGAAAAAGAAAAAAAAAGTAATAAAAGTTTCTAAGAAAAATATAGGCACATCATGAATAAAAAAAGCGTAGACACCGTTAGATATAATTTCATGAAAATTATAAAACATGTTTCTAAAACAAGAAGGCTTAACTTTGACTAATTATTAACTTAGAATCAGTCCACTATCTTTGTTACTTAAACCTTTCTTTCTTTCATATATATTTTAAGCTTTAAAGATATGAACTAGAATAATTATTTGAAGACTCACTATACTAACAGCAGTAATAATAATAATAATAATAATAATAATTGCGATTGCTTTTTACTCTATAGTTTGTCCTCAAAATAATAACAATATTTGAAGTTAAAAATGCAAGACAACGTGTCTAAAGGTACAAATAAAGTGATCACTTTATCACTTGACTGGTGTCAGTGAACCATCATCTTTTTGCACTGATGATGGGGCTTCATTTATAATAGCCCCGAAATAGCTATTTGCTAGAGTTTTCTAACTCTTTTTAAACCTTTTATTTGTACCTTTAGACACGTTGTCTTGCATTTTTAACTTCATTAATTGTACAAAGTTTTCGATTGCTTTTCTTACAAATAACAATATTTTATTTAAATATGATTGCTAATTTTCTGTTTAAACTTTGTGAAAAAGTGTAATCTCTGTTAAGGGTTCTCAATTCTGGAACAAATTTAGAAAAATATAACTTTTTTGAAAGGAGAAACACAATTAAGTGTTCTACTCTAGTAAGTAGTTCCTCTTCAAAATTAACTTTTAATCAAAGCAATTTCCTCTCTCGGAGTCTTTCAATCTAAAACTTGATTTCTTACAGTTCAGTTTAATATTTCGAGCATTTGAGCTTTAAAAAAAAAAAAAAAAAAAGATTTTCGTACATGTTTGTGATTTTTTTTCTCTTTTGATCAGAATTGGTAGATTTCAGGTCTTTTTCACTTAATTCGTATATTTTTATTGCGTCCGATATTTTTATTATGTCCATTATTCACACTTAATTTTTACTACATAATTTCACAATGACGCAGTGTTTTCTGTGATATTTAAGTAAGATGAAACATATGCTCTAACTCTATCGATTTGCACAACAATTAATGAGAAACATTTTGTTGAAGAAAATTTATTATAAGCTTCAGTGGTCAATTCTGTTAATCAGCAAACTGAAAAACATTCAAAATTTAAAAAAATGTATATATCCACTCCTAGTTAAAACACAACATTCCTAAAAAAATCTCTAATTAAAAGCTGCGTCACTGAATGGTTCAAATCTACTCAGGTAGCACAAATAACCTTTAAACGTTTTATAAACATTTTTAAGCGGTTGTTACAACGTTAATAACCATTTTACAACCTTTAAAAAACGAAGTATGCTACTTGGGATAGTAGCAAACTATGTTTGGAGTGTGGCTATCACTTCGAAGAATCTGCGTCATATTTTTCTAAATTTTTCCTGCATTTTAAACTCTGGGGGTATTTAGTGTGGAGGGTACACAGTAAGAAATCAGCCATAAAATTCCATTTATATATTTGAAGGGCCAGGGGGAAAAGAGATGAAAGTGACCAAAAAGCGATTTTGAGAAAAAAGAAGAACAAAGTTTGATTTCTCGTAGCTCCTTGTGTAGTTTTTCGAGTTTTCATGCACATTTCGGTCGCTTCTCATCTTTTTTCCCCCTTGTTGTTCCACCAGATGATAGTAGTCCTTCATAGCCCCTAGATAGCGCTAATAGCTCAAAATTGACGAAAAAGTGACTTTCATCTTTTTTTTCCTCGGCCCTTCATTTATATACCAACAGAAAATGGTTAAGTAGGGGCAAAGCTGTTTTAGAAAGTCGTCGCAAAGAAAATATTTTAGTTTGCTCATGGATTGTTTTTATATAAAATAAATGCACTTAAATGCGCAGGAGAAAATTTGACTGCGGTTGTTGTTATTATTTCTTTTTCTTTTCTTTTTTTTAGCTATTTCATTGAATCAGCGTGATTTTTTTAATTAAAATCACATTAAAAACATGAAAGTTACTTTCAAATTAATACACCTTCAGTACAGACATTGCAAAAATGTTTTAGTAATACATATATTCGGTTGTACATGTTGAGGTTCAACATCTGAAAATCCAATTTGCAAAATGCTTGTTTGACTTTTTGACGGGAAACTCTGGCGGACTAAACTAGGTTATGACAATGATAAATAGCCGTTCGATAATTAATCTTTGAAATTAGTTTATTAATAAACTAATGTAAAATAACGTCTCATAAATTGACGCACTTCTTAAGTTTTATGTAATTTAAATTGAACTATACAGCTGGTCTCAGAATATTTGTGTAATATATAGACAAAATGCAATTTCATATTGTTAAACAAAGTAAGATCAGCAGTAAATATTGTATAAATTCAGGAAATGCTTCTTTCCCATGAAGTTATACGAAGTGTAGGCTTATATAGTAATACATAATATCAGTACAAGCAAAAGAATATTATTTCCATTCAAATCATTCAGTTTTTACTTTTTTTCTGTACAATAAAAGTAGAAAATAAAATATAGTTTTAACTATCATGCACTATATTTTATAAACAATCAAATATTTAGTACAAGCGTAACACTCCATAGCTGCTACAGACATTGTTCAATCCAATAGTTCAAGACAAATAATTTAAATAGCCGAATTACAAGGGTTGAATGAAAAGGAATGCCCCCATCTTCATTACTTGAGTTTGGATGGGAATATTTTAATAAATAAAATACTTAAATAATCCGAAGAATGTGATCTTTAATTACCAATATTCATTTTTCCACATAATTGCCAGACAATTGGATACATTTCCGCCAACGGTGAACCAGTTTTCTGAATCCGTCACGGAAGAAGTCGACACTCAGTTTCCGCAACCACAGTCTCACAGTTCTTTCAACATCTGCATCAGAAGCATAATGATGTTACCGTAGATCTTCTTTCGTTATTGGGAGCAGATGGAAGACAGACGGTGCTAAATTTTTTTGCTTGTGAAACTCGGTGGTTGCTGTCACAGGACGCCCAACTCTTTGTTTGTCAAGCAAATCAGATGTTCCCACCTCAACATCTTTAAACTTACTCGCCCAACGACGCACAGTACTCACATCGACGCAATCCCTATAAACAGCTTGCATTCTCTGATGAACCTTCTTTGGGGTTAGACCATCTACACGCAAGAATTCTATAAATGCATGTTGCTTAAATCGCATTAATCGACTATCTGCACAGGGTTCCATACCCAAGTAGTACACTTCGTTTTTTAAAGGTTGTAAAATGGTTATTAACGTTGTAACAACCGCTTAAAAACGTTTATAAAACGTTTAAAGGTTATTTGTGCTACCTGGGATAGTTTACACTCTAAAATCCCAACCGTTGATTACTAAGGCTTTTTACCAACTGGAACTGTAAAGGATAGTTTAAGGAACAAGCCAATACATGCTGTATACCAGTGCTGCCATTTGTTGGGGAGTTATGAAAGTGGAGGCATTACTTTTCATTCAACCCTCGTAATAGCATGGTGTATTATTGTTTGATTCATTTTATCTTTTCTGTTTATGGTGTTGCCTTATCATGAAATATCCTCAGTACTGCATTGAGAATAGTTTAATCAATAATATTAAAACCAGTGGCATATGCTTTTATCCAATATTTATATTAAACAAAATGAGAAAGATATAAATCGTTTGAAATGCAATACTTTTTAAAGAATCGGGGAAAATATGTTTTTTTTCCTTCTTTTTAGGTTTCATGTTTGTTTTTCCGGTAACGGAAATACAGAATAAAAAAATCCAAAAAAAAAAAAAGATCACTATGCACAATAAGTTTTCTGTCTATGTTTGAAAAATATTTACGAAAGAAATATGATTTCGAAAAGGAAAAAAAAAAAAACTATAAATGTCAAAGCTTACTGACAGTTACAAAAAGTTCCGAAGACGGAAAACTAAATACAGTCCATAAAATCAGAGAGAAAAAAAAATACTTTTGCTCATTTCGATTCAAATTCCATTTCATCGAGCACGCCGAGAGGCCATGTCAAGTGTAGGAAAGTAATTTCGAATACTTCACTCGGGCAAGACTTTTATGTCGACCTTGTCGGTTCGAATAAATGTTTGTACACGCGGCAGAATGTCCAAGAACTATTTTTTATTCCGGGAGATCTGAGCTACTGGAGTTGAATGGCTAAGCAAAAATGAAATATATTTTCGTAAGGCAAGTGCTGTAATGCGAAACGTATAGAGTACTTTATATTTCTTCTGCGTTAAAAGCAATATCTTTTCTTTTGCTTTTTGTTGTTCATGTGCTTTTACAAGCATTTTACGAGTCTTTCGATTTCTAATGCGGAAATATAAAATGGGGATATTTCACCGTTTAGAGTTGCTCATATTAGTTATGGATGCCCACTATATATGCCCACTATAGATGCTTGCTTCAAATAGAAATATCAGAATATAATACACATACGCGATGCAAAACTTTTTGTTTTTACAGTATAATGGCAGCAGAGGTTAAAGTTTAATACTGTAAAATTCACAGAAATAAAGAAAAATTAGCAATTTTACAGTATATTACTGGAACCTCGGCTGACAGTATTATACTGTAAAACAAGTTTTTTTTGCAGTATATATATATATATATATATATATATATATGATGACTTGAGCCATTCAAGTCTTGGGATTGGCTCACCTTTTTGCCCCTCTCCAGTAAAACCGATAGAAAGCAATATGTCAAAAGAATATGAAATATTACAGGGCGATCAAGAAAACTTCAACAAAATTTTAATACTTAAACTTTTATTATACATTAATCACGAATTATTGTCCATGACTTATTGTGTTTCAAACAATTTCTGTTTATTTTTCTAGTTAAAATATGTTTTTCCTGTTTTCTAATGTTTTTACATAACACCATGTTTGTAGTTAACAATTCTGCATCTAAATGTACAAACTCATCTTCAGAAGCTCTTTTATATCATACATGATAGGGACCATAAATAGTAAAACTCTACTTGTGCTGCGTAACTGATGTGCCAGTGGGAAAAAAATGAAAATTTAGAAACCAAACAGAAACATTCAAAAATTATATGATCGCTGAAAACACATGTACATTGTAAAAAGTAGCTAACAAAGTGCTAAACAAATATAAGGTAATACAATTTAATCTATAATCTGAAAAAGAAGCTTTCTTGGTGGGTTTATATTCCTTTTGAGAATAATACAAATTTTAGAACAACATGTTGTACAAACTTTTCTAAAACTACTTTTATGTTCCTCAAAATCGTTAGTCACATTTTAAAAATTATATCATCTTGTATCATTCAATATGTTTTGGTTTTAAAGTATGTCTGGGAAACAAAATCACAAATACCTTTACTGCTATATGATGAATCGAAATCCTTACCTAAAAAGAAAACAAATGTAATTAGCCATCATTTCAATCAAAATTAAGTTCTAACACAAACTTATAAGAGCTTTTAAAATGTTTAAATAGATATGGTCATTTCTTTCACATTTTGGTTTTTGGCCCTTTTATTTTATTTTATTTATTTATTTATTTTTTTTTTTTTTTTTGGCAGTATTAAATTTTTTAGTGCTCTTAAAGTAAGAGAGAGAAAAAAAAGAGTTACTAGAACAGTTTTCTTTAAATTACTAAACTAAGTATTAATCAGATTTGTCATACGAAGAAATAATCACTGTTATATGCACAGCATTCTACTTATTACTTTGTTTCATTTCATTTTTTTTTTCAATCAAAATTGTGGAATCAATTTTTAGTTAAAAAAGAAAAAATAATAATAATAATAAAATACTTAAATTGTGTACACCCAATTGTGAATCACTCTATTCTCTCTTATTAGTGTTAACACATTTCTCAAAATAGAATCAGCACCCACATAAAACGGTTTTAATTTGCTTAAGACTAATAATAATAATAAAACGAGTCTAAGAAACTGGCACAAAACAAAGCTGACGTAGAATTTATTCCGGGAACTTGTTAACGTTATCTTTTGTTAAAGGAAGGATAGACCAATTAAATGAAATATCTTTAATGGAACCTATTGGCAGTTGTAACTCTCCAACTCATCTACCCCTGAAGGGCATTATTAGCAGACTAAATGTTAATCGTGATAGCCTACCAGATATCTGTACAATTTTGTTCTTTGATGAAGTCTTGTTTTTCAGAAGATATTATTTAAGAATGAGGGAAGAACTAGATGATGTGTTGTATAATGATATACTAGTGTGAAGAAACTTGAAACACATCACCAGACACAGTTTATAAACTCATAATCGGACACTTTAAATTAAAAAAAAAAGCGGATTAATATGATACACAAAAAGTTGTTAAATATCATATCATTTTGCTCAATTTAACAGAGAAAAAAACTCCACATTTAGAAGAATTAAAAATTAAATATATTCAAACTAAGAAAAAATACAGAGAAAACAGTATTATCACATAATACATAACACATACATATTACATAAATGGACTTTCAGAGGGACATAAACTTCGAGGCAACTACCAACCTTCAGGAACCGGGCGGTACACATGTTGTACCATAAGTCTTTTTTCTTTAGAGGACGGGGTTGAAATTTTCACTCAAACCCTTTGGAGCCGGGGATTTTTTCAAGGTTTCATACGTCTAGTACGACAGTTTATACTTTCTCTTTTCAATGGAAAAGAAATCTGTGGTTCAACTGTCGTACTACCTGAGTCGAAAGAAAAATTTCCAAAAATCATCCCGGATCCAAAAGGCTAATCAAGATAATTATAGGCATACAAATTAATCCTTTTAAAGCTCAGAAATGATTCTTTATGAAATTGCACTGATGATTATTTTTATTTCAAAAGAAAGCATAATATTTTAAAGCTATATGAAATAAGTTAACTCTTAATTTGACTTTAGGTAGACTTCATCCATTAAAAGCCCGTACTGCGTAAATTGATAGAAACCAATAATTTCAGCAATCAAATATTTTTCTTAAGCACAAAGCAACTAAATATTTTCTTCATACGTTAGTGAGAACCTTAACGGATAATATCTCAAAATATATTTTACTGTACACTTCTTTGCACTTCATCGTTTGGTTATTATGAAATGAAATTCAAGTATAAAATTTATTCGTGAGTTTTAAATGGTAAAAACTCTAATTATGCTTTGTTCTACTTTAATTGATAAATAGAAATTTAATTAGAAAACTTGCTTAACTTTAATTGATAGATAAAATGTTAAATGTAAGGAGGCTGTGCAAACTTTACTCTAAGCAATTCAACACCTAACAGCTTTATCAAATCAAATTAACCAATTCTAAATGTCCCAAAATTGCCTTTAATTTTGCTTTATGTTTGATTCACGCATATTTACCAAATGTATAATATGCATCGTTTAAGCAATGTTAATTACAAGACAAAAAAAAAAGGAAAAAAAAATTAGACTTTCATTAAATTGCAAGTAAATTTATAAAAACAAAGAAATTGATGACAGTACGAAAGCAATAAAATTGCCCAACGGAAAAAAAATATTTATGTGTACACAAGTATTTCCACTTAAATAGGAATATTTTGAAATCCTGCATTAAGATATTCTTTAAATTTTAAGATCATACTAAACTCTAATGACGTAATCTAAAAATATTGCATATCTCCAAATAATTTTGCCTTAATATAGACCAAAAATATTAGCAAATGTTTATGCATCGTTTATATGATATTAGCTAAAAATTAAAAAATATAAATTTCATTTAAGTAAAAATGCAATTAGATTTCTTTTTTTTTTCCTTTATAATTTTTATATACACTGGCGGAAAAAAAATCCCAACACCAAGAAAAAATTGCCGTAGAGTAATGACATTTGGGTAATGCAATTATCTAGTTAACATATTTAATTGATTAAATGTACAAGATCACTGGCTAATTTAAGCTCAAGAAAATGCTGTGCAAATGTGAAAATATGTTAATTTAATAGAGGGTGTAACCTCCATAATTTTGAAGGCAAGCCTGCAAGCGTGCATGCATTATGTCATGCAGGTGCCGAATGTCACTTTGTGGTATGGATTTCCATGCTTGTTGCACTTGCTGTGTCAATGATAGGACCGTCATTGCTGACTGTGGATGATGCTCGAAGTGCCATCCCATAATATCCCATACGTTATCAATTCGAGACAGACCTGGTGATTTTGCAGGTCATGGTAACATGTCAGCACTCTGTAGAGCACATTGCGTTACAGCAGTGTTGTGAGGGCGAGCGTTATCCGGCTGGAAAACGCCCCCTTGAATGCTACTCATGAAGGGCTGTACTACTGGTTAAATTACCAGAATGACGACAAATTTTCAGTCAGTGAGTTTGGGATAACCACAAGAATGCCCCTGCTGTCGTAGGAAATTGCTTCAGAGACCATAACTCCAGGTGTGAGTGCCGTGTGTCTAGGCCGTAAACCGCTTGGATGCAGGCGGTCCTCTGGCCTCCTTCTGACCATTATACAGCCACCACTGGCACTAATTCAGAATCTGTTTTCATCAAAAATTACAACAGATCTCCACTCCGACCTCCAGTGAGCTCTGTCGTGGAACCACTGGCGTCGGAAAAGTCAATGGTTTGCAGTCAATGGAATACCGGCTACAGGCTGCCTGGCTAGGAGCTGTCCTTGAAGTAAACAATTTCTTACCGTTCCTTGGGCCACGACGGTACCAACTGCAGCTCGAATGTCAGCCGCAGATGCAGTACGATGCGCCACAGCCGTACGCAAGATTCGGCGATCTTCCTTCTCAGTCGTGCCACGTGGCAGCTCGGAACTCGATCTTTTTGAGGTAGTACCATCCCTTGCCCATAGCTTCCAATAATCATGCATGGTGGAAACATTCCCACCCAAGTCTTTGTGCAATATCGCGAAATGAAAATCCACCTTCTCGTAGCCAAATTTTACGACCTCGTTCAAACTCGGTGAGCTGTTGATAATGGCTTCTTCGTCTTCTTAAAGGCATTCCTGGCTAACATGAACGCAATTCGTCAAATTTCACGGAAAAATAATACACACGAGCTTCACAACACGCTTTTAAAACAAGCTTTATTTGCATGTTCTGAGTGACGCCAGCTGCGCCACACTTATGCGCGGAACACGAAATTTCAATCGATGTCATCTTTCAGTTGTATAAACATGCCTACCAAATTTCGTTTATCTAACAAAAGTCTTTCTTGGTGTTGGGATTTTTTTTTCCGCCAGTGTAGAAATAATTGCCAGCATGGGTGCAATAAATCTGAGTAACAGAAAGAACATGTATTTCCGTATGCTTCTAAGTACAGCTGTGGATACAAGGGGAGATTCATAGGGGTCATGACCTTCTCCTTAAACCGCTGATTATATCATATATTCATAATTATTGTATGAGATTGTAATTTAATTATCGCATACAATATGGATGGATGTGAAATATCATGCTGATATATCATAATATATTGCGTTCAAATACTTAATGAATGGAAAACAGCGTTTGCTGTAGTATGTTTTGATTTATTAATGTTTTGTTTAAGTAACTAGAAATGATACTTTCTTTCATTGCTTGCTAAATTAATCAATAAAACTTACGCTCGCATAACCCCTGCCCCATGATGTAGTGCTTTTTATTCACACAATTCCAGATATGTTTTGTATCTAAAAAATTGTATTTTTCAGCATGACTGCCAATAACATATTAGTCTGCCTCCATCCCCGCATAAGTCTTCGTAAAAAAATTAGGAAGAAATATCTTAAAAGTATTACTTTAACCCATTAATGCCTAGCGTCCCTTTTTAGGGACGGTCCAAAAAGTGTCTGAATTGACCAAAAATGAAAATTTCAACCAAATAATAGTGTTTAATTATTACTTTGGTATTGTTTCAATTCATTATTAACAGATTGCAGCACATAACCATTGTAAAGTGTGTTCTGTAGCCGTGTAACCAGTATACAAAATATCGTGAAAAAAAAAAAAAATGTCAGGCATTAATGGGTTAAAAAGGATTTCAGATTTTCCGATCATATTTACGTCAACGACTGTATCTAAAAATAGCATATATTTTGAAGCAGTTGTGCCTTATTATTGACAAAGGAATCTTTATTAAACGTTTATGCATCTTTTTATGCGATGCTAACTATAAAACAAAAAAACCAACTTATTTTCATTAAGATGCAATTATCATTTTTTGAACAAAGAAATCGATGACAGCACGAAAGCAATAAATTAGCGCAACAGAAAGAAAATTCATATCCATATGCACATAAGTATTGCTACTTAAATTAGGAAGAAATCTCTTAAAAGCCCTATTTTAAGATCGTTTTCAAATTTTCCGATCATACTGAACGCTATAAATACGCAGAGCGCACTATTTTATTGCTCCCCTGCGCTGCAGAAATTGCTTTTAGTGCTCAAGTACCAAGGACGAATTAATTTACGAGAGTCTAGGGGAGTGTTAATTCTCCCTAAAATCTCGAACTGCTAATAAGCAAATGGAAAAAGTTATGCTCGCAACAATAATAAAAAAGATTGAAATAAATGATGTAAGCAGTGCTGAAAATATCGCTACTTGTAAAGCATTAACTTCGAAAAATGGGGCATATTTTAGAAAACTTGAAACTACAGCCATTGCAGCATTAAATAACGCAACAAACAGTCCTTTAAATGACGCATAATGTTTCCACCTTTAGATTTAAATTATCCGCTAATGGTGCTCTTTAAAACATAAAGTTACTAAACTATGATTAAAAAGCAATAGGATGCGGTCTTGGAGCAGTTACAGGCGAAATATTTTAAAAGAAAAGATTAATTGTATAACCTCTTTAAGATATGTTTTCACCGGGAACTGGCGCATCCCAGACTTGAGTTTATCTGAACAGTGCGCAAATCGTTACAAGCGTCGTTAATTCTTTTCATAAGGTTTCGGAAATTTGAGAAAAACTATTTATTTTCTTTATAATTCTTGCTTTTTCATTTACTCGGCACAGATAAGGTTGTTTTGTTAAGTATTTATCCCAAAAACTAGGCACGATATTAATTTTAAAGTTGCTCTCTCGAGTGGGTAAAAAATGATACAATTACTTCAGCTTCCTGTTTCATACAATGACCTGGTTTTTAAGTCGTTAAATAAAAGTATGGTGGCACTAATTTTTGCGATGTTTTTAAAAGGAGCCTTAAAAACCATTAAAAAAACTTTTGCTGTGGAAATTTCAAGTAAAAAGAGAGTTATGTCGTTTAGTCGAATAATACTCTTGAACTATGGGACTAAAAAGCGTACTCAAGAAGTGCAAAAACATTTTAATTAATTTAAAGCATGTATTTTAGAGGCACGGGTTTAATTAGATGCTGAGTATTTTTATGGCGCAAATGATACCAGATTTCGCTTACAAGTTTTAAGTTTTTGACACATTACAGTTCAAAAATATACGCAAGGTTAGCTTGTAGTTTAAATTAGGAAGAATATTATCAAACGAATGACATTTTTGCTAAATTATAACTTTAATATATTTCAATGTATGGGTTGAAAGTATTTTATTAGTCGACAGATCAAAATAACTTCATGCTTAACTAAATAATCATACCTTAAGTATATAAATAGCTAGTTTAAAACATCGCGTATCTTTCTTTAACTCTGAATCTCTTATTTAATATGTACTGTTAACTCTGTACCTCTGAACCAGACTAACGTAAGTCCATTTTCGTCATTTTTCAGCAGAGGCCGAAAACGATTGTCGGATACATACAAAAGATGAGACACGCGCTCTTTCCACGCTGCTAAATAATTGTGAAGGAATTCATTTTATAGAATAATGTTGAATGGATCGATGTGGAATAAAATTCTACATACAATGAAGCAAAAAAGTGAAAATTACCATTTTTGGACTTACGTCACTCTGGCTCTGAGGTACAGATATAATGCAGATTTTTTTCATTATATTCCCTTTAAGAGGAAAACACGTCTAATTAAACTTAATCTCCAACTTTGCATCACTTGTTTCTTCTCTTCCGCTAGGAACACTGAAAGAGCTCTAAGCTCAAAATATCTCGTATACTTCCCATAAATTGCAGTTAAAAAGTAAAAATCGCCCATTTTGGACTTACGTCGTTCTGGTTCTGAAGTACAAAACTATTTCAAACACATTTTTTGACGAATTTTAGCCCAGTATATGAGTGCAAAAACTAACGGATAACATAAAAGAGTCAATAAAATCATTTAAGTTTTGAAAGGCATACTAAATGTATGATAAATGGAACTTTTGCATGTTCTTTAGCTAAAAACCGGAAGCAGAAATCGGGAGGTGTACCAGTCGATTGAGCGTGTACAAAGTTATGTATTCTTTATAAGTTTGAGTAAAGGTTTGAAAAAAAAAAGTTTGGCATAGCGGTGAACCTATAACTTACAATTTTACATTTGTTAATCGGATTAAATGACACGGGAAACCTTGCATATGCTGCCTGCAACGCAAAATATTATCCTTAGAGCCACATTGTGGATAGAGGACTCGATTCCGTACCGTCGGGCCTTGATTTCGTCACAAGTATCCCCAAATAACTACTAATTGTGTACGGATTTTGATTAAAATCCGCGGTTCTGAAAGTCCTGGTGGAAGTTACCTTGGATGCAAAGTATTGCAAAGATTTGTCTACTTTTAACACCAATCCGAACTGTCGAGGTGTTACCCATTAGTTACCCATTAGGCAAGGTGTCCCGTCTCATTCAATCCGATTTACAATGTAAAATTGTAAGTTAGAGGTTCACCGCTATGTCAAACCTTTTTTCAAACTTATAAAGGATAAATACAATGCATCCATAAGTTCACAATATTTTTTTGCATTGAACGCATTGAAACACGTGTCTGCAGTATACCTGCCCATTTGTGCTTTTTTAACGTTGTATGTATCTTTTACATTTATGCACGAAGCAGGCCAGTCATTTCAAGTATTTCCAGTGGGGGGGGTCAAAGGGTGCAAACACAATGCGATTTCATCATAAAACAACAAAAACCAAAAGCACATATGAAAATACATTGATTTCCTAAAGTCAGGTGGGGAATTGACCCCCCCCCTGACCCCCAAAATGATGGGCCCGGCACAAAGGTTTATTTGTATATTTCACTTACTCATACTTGTTTCATTTCAGATTTCATTGTCACCAACTGACAGATTATTACATTGAAAAGTACGGATAAGCAATGAACTAAACTATGAACCAACTATGATAAATATGAACCAACTATGCAATGAGTTACCGCCCATAAGATAGGGCTATAGGCCTATTCACATAGCGACCGATCTGGCCTAACGAAGTGGTATTTCGGACGTGACGGAGGGAGGTGAACATTTTCGAGCATTCGCACTAGCTCCGTCCGAAAGTCACGTGACGGTATTCCCCCACTAATTACAAAGAGCGCGCACCTGGCGAGAGCCAATGAAGTCGCCACCAAACAACCGGTCTGTTTTCGGCTCCGATGACATCCAGCATTCTATACTACACTGCAACCTTTCTTGACACCAGCATCGTGACGTCAGCGTAACGTTTGCGTGACGTTAGCCTATTAAAAACGAGCTAGATAAAACGTCACAGCCTACTTGGCGAATTAGAGGATATCGCTGACTGCTTATGAGCTCTGTAGTGACGTTCAGAGTCAAGTTAAGTTGCATTTCAGTATAGAACGGCGACGGAAGCCGATTTTTCGGCGTGCTGTAATGGCAACGGATTTCGAAAACCAGTTTCGCAGCGAAAAATTCGGTTCGGACGGGCGGATCGGTCGTTATTTGATTAGGCCTTTAGGCAGAACTGAAGCAATTACACTTACAGCTCGGTTATGACATCCTGAGATTGCAGTGTATGTTAGCAATTTTATGAAACGATATTCATTCTTATTGCTCTGAATGTTTGTGAAAGTATATTTTCTTCTAAGTGAATATTTTGGCACTCGGTGATGATAAAAACAATCACTCTTTATGAATAGACGACAGAGTAGTATACAAGGTTAAAACGCTGAACTCTCACTCCCAAGGCATTATCAAACCCGGCTCTAGTCGCTGGATTTTCACTATGCAGCAAATCGACAGCTTCCATGTCAGATGATTATGCGACATGTAAAAGGTCATTCGACTGCTTTTTTGGCATGGAGCATTTCTTGCCAAAGATGAGCCTCTAGTGCAGTTTCGCATCGACCAGAGACTAAGTGTCCCCATCTAGTGGGGAAACTGGGCGTCAAAATTTTCGTGTCAATGGCATTCTACTGAAAGTAGTGCCATATGAAGGAATGGGAGCTGGTCTCGGGGAATGCACTAGATCTGCGAAAGGTTAGTATCCAAATGCAGCCACGTTTGAAATAAACAAAGAAACAAAATCATTATGTATAATTAATACTAAAATAATGCAAAATAACTCATTATTATTATGCAAAAGCTATAGTACTGCATGACCCATTTCGCAACTCTTTGATCATATGTATTAGTGTTATGCACGTTTATACTTATCTGAAATAATAGTAACGACGATGCACCCTAAGAGACGTAATCCCATAGCTTTTCCGCGCCGAAAGCGAATGTTTTGCACGCCACTCCGGAATATGCCTTGAATAGATCTAATCATCTGAAGGATATTTGCTGTTTCCTTTTTTATCCGATTTCTTGTGGCTTTAATGAATGGAGAAGCATTCCATTCATCATTCTATTTGGTGTTTCCGAAAGGGATCCATCAATCAAACATTATATTAAGCTTCCTCTGATGAGCTATTGTTAAACTTCCGCATAATATAAATTTTCTCATATAATTCAGCAAAAACAAGATAATTTAATTAAAATGTAGCATTTAAAATGCTTTATTATATTTAGGAATGTCTAACACATATCGCTACGTTTTCCTTATATGGAACTAATTGATTGATTAAGTGCAGAACTGGATATACACAAGCTTATACTTCAAGCATCCATTTGTGTTCCCCTTTGAGTGTTTTTCCTTTTTCAGTTATTTCTCGTAGTTATTTAGATTGTATTATTATTTAATTTCAATCAGAGCAAATTAATACACAATGTTAAGATTTATGTTGTGAAGTAACTCTTGACTATAATTTACTGCATCAATATTTTCCCAATTATGAATGCAATTTCTTTTATTCCCCACTACAAGTGGGAAAATTTTCAGAGAAAATTTTATCTAAGCTTTGAGACCTTTGAATGTTTTGAATATTCTTTTAAAAAAACGTTTATCGTTTTGAAAATATACTAATAGGTATGTAGCATTTCATAGTTAATAAAACTTTATAAATTAGCTAACTTTAGTTAAGTATTAGTTTTTTAAGGTTGTCTAGTGTTATGTTGGACGGATTTTTTACATACTAACTGCTCTAGAATTTTCGTACTTTCACCGGAATTTAGTAAATTTAAACTCAAAGTACATAAATGCTTTTATTTTATTTTATTTATTTATTTTTAACTATCTTCACTTAAATTATTTGATTTCATGACATCCATACTTGCAGAAGGTTCTTTTTTTATGATATGTCAGCCATAGTAAGATAGACAGTGTTGGAAAGTATGTCTACTGATGCGGTCTTGTAACAGCATAATTTTACATTCACGTAAATTGATTTTATTTTACTATATGTCTGAGAATATATCTGAGTAGGAAGAATTTATTAACTTTTTTGGACATAAATTCTAGTTTATTTTCTTTTACAAAGATGTTGTGCGAAAAAAAAAAAAAAAACACCGTAAAAATGAATGTTGTTCTTACAGTATAATACAGCTAATTTTATAGTAATAAACTAAAAATGTCTAACTTTACAGTAATAAACTGTACAATATCAAACTTTACAGTAATGAACTGTAAAATTGCTAATTTTACGAAAACAAACTGTAAAAGTGCTAATTTTACAGTTTAATACCGTGAATTTTAAAGTTTGACACTGGAACCTCTGCTGCCAGTTTTGTACTGTTGTTTTTACAGTATAATACAGCTAAACTTTACGACAAAAAACTGTAAAATTTCAAACTTTGCAGTAAAAAACTGTAAAATTTCTAGTTTTACCATTTATTACTGTGCATTTTACAGTTTTAAATTGGAACCTCGACTGCCAGTATTATATTGTAAAAACAGCAGCTCATTTTTTGCAGTGCACACGCTGAAGATATTTTTTAAATTCGCTTTATGATAAATAAATAAAGCACATTCAACGACTGTCTAAAGTTTATGTGACTTCTCTCACAAAATACTACGAGTCAATATCTTATGTGACTAAGGAAAGACTCAGTACTAAATTACAAAGTAGATCTGAAATTCAAAATAGCAGTAACAAATAGTGCAGAAAAGCTTCGTTTTTCTCCTCTTTTTATTGTTATTTACTTTTTTGAATTTGCTTCCAAAATAAGAAAAATGTAATCCGGGTGATTTTGCTTTTTCATTATATTGATAAAGTTTTCTCGGCATACAAAGTCCAAATTCTCAATATCCAGATGATCCTTCAAGTCATAAATCAAGGACTTGATTGCGTTTTCTCTTCCCGAAAATTCATTTACTGGCAGCGTACTTCATCCGCAACAAAAAGTCTTCCGTTTCTAAGCAAAAAAATAAAATTTCAGTAAAAAGTAGCATTTAGATCGGAACCAAGATCAGTTACTATGTATTGCAGAAGGGTCATATATATCCCTTGATCTGTTGGCTTCTGTCCAATGGAATGCAACGTACCGATAAAGAAAATAGTTCCATTTTCTTTGCAGTCTACAACAACATTCCCGCATTTATCCCTTTGCAGAAGTTATTGGAACTATCATACCAAAAAATTATTTTGTGTACTCTAAATGTTTTGCTGAGTAATAAACTACCTGATATATTTAGCTATGGATAAATAGTTATAAAACTGCCATGGTTGTTTGGCAAGAGATTAATAATGCAATAAAGCAATGGGAAATAAACCATATGACATTTTAGGATTCTTTAAGCGTGAAATTTAGCTATTATTGAATAAAAAGTTAGTATAAAGTTTTATGGTAGAAGGAATTTAATATATTTAATGCAGCTTACTTTTTTATTGATGTGAACTTTTACTTGTCTTACATACATATGAGTTTCGGATTAAAAAAAAAAATTATTATAATAACTATGTAGAGAATTGTAGTTGAATGAAAAACCTTCAATGAAACTTCGTTATTTAACTCAGTTAAGATTTCATTGCTTATACAAATTTACTTTTATTGCATTAAAGTCGTAAAAGCAATGAAGTGAAAACATATGCTTTTAATTCATGATCTTCTTACCAAAATTTACATGACACATGACATTGAATTTATGGTATTCACTATTTTTTATCCAATTCAATGAGCTATGTGTACTGTTATAATATTATGAGATCATAAACAATACACATTCAATTTCCAGGAAAAAATGAAATATAATGTATCGTAAAATATATTTATTTAAATATACCTTCGCTTAATGTTTCTTTTTTTTAATAAAACGCATATTATGTGAAAAAAGGGACTTTATTCAAAATACTTATTTTGAATGCCATCTTATTTATAAATAATCATAACTTTAATAATAATAGTATTTTAACATGTTAAAATTAGTTATTTTTCAGTTATAATACATTCATTTGTAACATAACCATTGTAACATGACAAATCTACTAAAAAATAGTATTTTCACTACTTCTATTTGTAAATTATGGAGAAAAATTCTGCATCAAAAGAGATCATTACATGCAAAATGATCTGTTCAAAAAAAAAAACAGTATAATGAGAAAACGTTTAAATTAATAAATTGATTGCAGAAACTAATTTTTGATAATCCTCATTCTTTGCGCTAAGTATTGTAATTGAAGAGAATCATTTGCTCAAAAATATTTTTCTTCATTTTCCCTCTGAAACGTGATTCAATGTATGAATGAAAAGAGTTTAAGGTGTTTTAACATATATCAAGGAAAAGAAGTCACAATGAAGGTATTTAATATTTAAGTAATTTATTAAATTCCCCCTATAGACTGCATTAATCCTATTAGGTTCATTTGATAAAATTCAAGTTAAATTGAGCCCATTAGAAGTTTCGATCACATATCAGATTCAGAGATCTAACATGGAACCTGGTATGATACTACACTTCCACTAAGGCAAGTTGGTATTCTATAGACTGCCTGGTATGAGAAGTCGGCATTACATAGATCGTGCTTAGAACTAGATACCAGCATTCTATTGGCTGTTTTTATTATGATATGCCGGCATTCTGAAGAACTATAAACAAATGTATGAAATGCCTAGTTATTATATCTATGAGTGCGGTATAGAACCCTCGCTACAGGTATTGCAAACATGCCTGATTGCCAGTAGAAAACGGCATGAAATAATAATATTTATTTCAAAAAATGTTTTTTAAAAAAATAATTAAAATGTTCGCTATCAAAAATAACTTCATAGTAAGCTACATATAATTCACTTTGGTAGAATTAATATTTTGCAATACAATTTCCTGCCTGTGCTTAGTATGAGACACCGACATTAGGTAGAATACTTAAGAAATATATTTAATATTCAAGCTTTGTATTTAATACCATGGCATTCTATACAATTCCCAAGCATTGCATAAAATGCTTAGGCATTGTATGGAATGTTTAGACTCTATGGGATATCTTGGTATAGTAAAGGATGTATTTACATTGTGTAGATTGCATTGGTATGGCATATAACACCTGGTGCATGCATTGTAAATGTCTAATATCATATACTACTGGTAACTACAGGTACAGAAAGATTATAACATGGAAATTGAATATTAGCTTTATTATTAACAGGCCCGTTATTTCAAGTTTTTCAAAGGGAGTCTAAGGGTGCAAAAACAAAGTAATTTCATCAAAAACAACAAAAACCACACCCACTTATATGTAAATAAATTGATTTCTTAAAGTCGGAAAAAGGGGGGAGGGGCGTAAATGACGGGCCTGAATATTGATTGTATTAAATGAAATAACTTACTTGCACAATATTATATTTTTTGTCATATTCTGAAATTTAATTTTCAATTAACTAATTTTAATGCATAACAACATCTTAAAGAAATATCTTGTACAAATTTTACTTTTGGCTGAAGCCTAACTGCGAAAGACCGGCATTCTGTAGAATGCCTGGTATGAGAAGATGGAATTCGATTAAGTGTGCTCAGTATTAGACGTCAACACTCTGTAGAACATCAAAGCATTCTACGTAATACCAAGGCATATAAAGTCTGCACTCTGATTAGAAGATTAGAATGCATTGGTATGGTACCGAATTCCTTTCACAGGCCTGCAAATAAATGATTTTAGATACTACCAACAACATATACAAACTATACTATACTGTAAAAAATAGATGTTTTTACAGTATAATATAGCTAATTTTACAATAACTTTACAGTAATAAACTGTAAAATTGCTCGTTTACAGTAACTAACTGTAAAATTACTAGTTTCACATTTTATTACAGTGCATTTAATAGTTTTAAACCGAAATCTCTGATATCAGGTACCTCTGATTTTTTGGTTAAAATTGCTAATTTTACAGTAATAAACTGTAAAATTGCTAATTTTACAGTAATAAACTGTAAAATTGCTAATTTTACAGTCATAAACTGTAAAATTGCTAATTTTACAGTCATAAACTGTAAAATTGCTAATTTTACAGTAATAAACTGTAAAATTGTTAATTTTACAGTAATAAAATGTAAAAATGCTATATTTAAAGTTTAATACCGTATTTTTCCAGTTTTATATTGGAACTTCTGATGCCAGAATTATACTGTAAAAACGTCAGGTTTTTTGCAGTGTGCAATATTGCATATAGGCCATTATCAATATATTTTAAAGGAATAACTAATTGACTTTATATAATATGATTTTTCACCCCATATGCAGTAATTTATTTTTCAGTTAACTAATCTCTATTTCTGGCTACCTCTCTGAAAGTTATGTATTGTACAGGCTTTACTTTTTAAATTGGCTGAAGCTGTGTAAAGAGTGAAAATTTATAACATTCTTTTCACTCATTTTGAAAGGTCTCTTGGCGAAAAAGGTTGAAAGTTTCCGAAAGTTAATTCCCAACTCTTCGTTTTAATAGAATTCCTTTAAGTGGAATTCCGTCAGTTAATGAACTCCAATTCGTGCTTTAAGAAGTGCTATATGTTAAGATGGGCTTTAATTAAAAATCTGAGCTCTTAAGTTGCGGACGAAATTAAAAGTGACGGAACCAAAAATTGAAGACAAGTATTTTACATAAGAAGTTATCTGAGATCTATTTTGGCATCTTCTGTAACGTCCATCTTTTTATTTCTTGCTATTAGATGATTTGCTCTAGGATAAAAGAGCTGTAAATGCATTAACAATCAAAAGCTTAAGAATCTTGTTTTGAGGAAAAGTTTCCAACATTTTGTCTGCTACACAAAAAGAACAAAGAAATTTAAAAGGTACTTTAAAATGCAGACATAATTTTTATAATCTGCACATTTAAAACGACTATACTTTAAGCAGATAATATTAAGTTTATAAAAATAAAAAAAAATGAGTTTTAACGGTTCAGGATTAAAGGGCATTTTATTGATTTTTTTTTATTTTATTCAGAATGTTTTGCAGACCTTTTAAGCTCTATTTTCGTTACTAACAAATATATAGTAATCTACTTTTATTAGTAATCTCTAAACTTACGATGCTCAATAAAATATGTAATACGTTTTTTTTTTGCACAGAATATATATGTACATCACTAACTCAGTCGTAATTTATGAGCATAGGGATCATAACAATGTATATGAAGTACCGTACTAAGATTGATTATATGTTTTAAAACCAATGCCTGTTATCATTCTTAATTCTTATTTGTATTTTTAGTTTAAAAAAAGATGAATATTCGAAAAAATATCTGCACAATTTCTTGACGTAAATCTGAATACTTCGAAATTCCGTTTAATGCAACTTAGAACAATGATGGTAGAAAAGAGAAATAATTGCCCAGATTTACAATTAGCTAAATGTACTACTTTTAACAGAAAAGAACAAAAACATTCAAGATGTAAACAAAACTTAGTAAAAATCTTAGAGGTTAAAAGAAAAGCACCTGCAACACACAAAACAGTGCATAAGGTTCAGATGCTTACAAAGAAATCTAGGTTTTATTTTAATTCATTTATAATATGCGGACTTTGCCACAAGTGAAGAAAAAAAGTTACAAATAAACCCATAAATTAGGCTCGCTAAAAACGTAAAAGAATAGCAACAAAAAAATGTGCAAAAGATCAGTCGATTCTCTACTTTTCTTACGAAGGAAATTTCAAAAAAACACCATTTGTCATTACGGCAAAATGAAAGCCACGGCACAAGCCAAAAAAGGATACAATAATGCGTCATCTGAGGCAGAAAAGATTGCCGAGTTTATTATTCCCTTATTTTTGTTGTAGCCTGCTCTGCTGCCTCATTTTCTACGTCATTTGTCATTTCTTGCAGCATTGTTGTTGCAGCGGCATAACGTTCGCTTAGGTAAATAAATGCACCTGACTTTGCGACAAAGGCCGTGATAGATCGTTGTTTATTTATTGGAGTGCTCGTCCTGCTACGTCTTTTGGCGATAAGGGTGAGCAATAAAGGACTAAACCATGTTGTAAAGGATTGGAAATATATTTCACCCTAAACTGGGTATAAAGTTCACAATCGATAATATGACCCAAATTTGGGAAGGAATGGATCTTTGTCACAATTGGATTGCTCATCGTTTGCCATCACGGAAGAGAAATGAAATGTCGGCGGTCTTTATTCGTTTATACTGTTTGTGTTGTTGCACTATTTTTTTAAGCACAAGTTTAAAAACTTTTGAATTTGTTGTTGACTATTTTTTTTGACCAACTTTAAGCTATGCCATATCTACTAAAAGCTTTTTATGCACCTTAAAAGTAATATGAAGAAAGTTTAGGGACGCTTTTCGAACCCAAGTAATTTCATTGGAATGTTTTATTCGTTTGCATTCGTTTAAATTTTAAAATTACTTTACTATTTATATATTTAATTTCAAAAAAAGCTCAATGCTCTAGGCATTATAATTTTTTTTCTTATCAAAATATTTTCCCTTCTCCGTTCTGAAACATGTTTAGACATTCCAAGAATTATTTTCTGCTTTCGAATGCTATACTTGATCTCCCCAGAAAGAAACGTCAGTAAATCGATTAAAAGACATTTATTGACCCTCCACTGCAATACATTATAAAATTTAAAAATTGCCTCCTATTTATATAATGCGTCGCTTAAAGCCACATTTCAGACCCTTGACACTGTAACGATTGTCCCAAGTAGCATCAACTCATCGGATTTTGCTCGGCCGATCAACAAACTCCTCGTAAACTGATCCTGTATAAGATATGGGAAATATAATGGTTACAAAAATGCCTTTCCTTACTCTACGGATAGCCAAAAACCTTGTTGGAAGCAATACATAGACAACATAGGATTGCATTTTAAAAACATTACTCGTATTTGAACGGTTAGATCAATGGATGTGATCGATTCACCTACGTTGCTTTCCGGATTACTTAGTTGTATCAAGTGACGCACGTTCAACGACAAGGTTTAAGTAAAATAAATAAAAATTAAAAAAATCACCTTCAACTTGTAAAAAAGCGCGATTTTATGACTCAAAATTTAAATTTAGACACTTTTCAATTTTTCAAATTTCAATAATTCAGTCATTGTTATTAATAAGCACAAATATTCCGTATAACGGATTTTCTGCAGTAAAGTCTCAAAGCATGAGGGATGGCCTACTTGGGAGATCAAAAAAACTCAATGGTTCTTCACGAGCATGACCAAGAAACTGTGTGCCAAATTTAGTAAAGATCAGACGTACACTGCGGATTTGTATAACTAAACTTCCCTACGGATTTTCTGCCCTTCTATGAGTACAACCCAGGCCCACCCTTTGTGAATTCTGTGGAATAAAAACCTATGACACATTTGGTCAAAATCGGGAAAAGACTGCTTTTTCCTAAGGAGCATAAGTACACACAAATATACATCTGTTTTTAAAAACATAGATGCAACTATTTCAAAGATCAATTGAGCTAATAACGCTGTAGAAAAAAAATATTGTGTTATATCACTGATACAGAATATTTTTTCGTGTACAAACCAACACATCTAATGTTGCATTTTTTAAAGACGTATGCCGCATCTATGTGCAATACATTGAAATGCCATTTCTGTTGACAAAAAGTTTCCTACAATAATGCGTTCCAAACTTTCGCTTTTAAGATGAATTCATTGTCATCTTTGTGCTATTTTCTTTGATATCGGGTTAAAAGTAAATGGATTTCTGGAAGCTCTCCATTTCAGAAAAGTTTTATTTTTGTGCCAATGTCTTAGTTCTTTTCCCCAGAGATCGCATTTCAGGTTTAATTGTAGTATTTCTTTTGCTTCACGAATTTGTGGCAAGAAAATAGGATATACTACCTACGGTCTCATTTCCCACGAGGATTAATGACAAAACAAATTCTGTCATTTGTGAAGAGCCAATACGAGTAAGATATAAATGTTTTGTTATACATTTCTGAAAGTGCTGCAGAAATCAAAGAAACTAATATTTTCCTGAAATTTTTGTGCGAATCTTTCTGTGCTTTAAAAATACATGGATATGGCGCAATATTTTCATTTTCATTTATGTGTGTTTTTAAATACAGTTGAGCCCGCTAATTAGAATATTTCTTAAAGGAATATCCCGCTTAATGTAATACGTTTTCAATGTACCAAACCATTGAAATGCATTATTTTCATCCCGGATAATAGAATATCCCGCTTATTAGAATATTTTTCATGGCAAAATGGCTATTCCATTAAGCGGGTTCGACTGTAATTCATAACATTGGATTTTCAAGAAATTCATTCACAAAATATGTAAACATTTCATTCGTTACTTACACTAACTTTTATATTATTCATATATTATGATATGCACTATTTTAAGTTTTGATTCCTTACTACAGAATTTTTTTTAGCCTACATATTTACAGGACGTCTCAATGCCTTCAACTTAGGGGAAAATTACATAAATAGTGCTTAATGTTACTACTAGTATTTTATTTATTTTTTCTTGAAACTGTCAGCAATTTTAAACATTACAAAAATGTTGCTAAGGGCAGCATACGTTTATGTTCATGATAGTAATTGGGGGAAAATATATTAAGATAATATATTATTGGAAAATTTCTAATATTCTGTAATTTGACTCATTTGCTGCATGGTCATTAAAAAATTAACTACTGAACAAGATCTGAATACGCTTGCCTGCACCAAAAAGTAGTATAAAAGAAAAAGAAAACCAATAAATACTTCACTAAAAAATTGCGTAACCTTTCTCCATAAATAGAGTGGCAGCAGTGTTGCTTCAATTGCTATGGAGTAACTTAACCGATATATCTAGAGTAAAGTAACTCATCACCTGTGTATGGTTATACCAGAAATCTCTCAAAAAAAATAAGTAAAAAACAGCATTTTACAGGCTGGAAGATTACTTTCAATTTCTGACTTAGTTAATGTATGTAAGGCTCATTAAGGTAACACGTAAGGTTACATTAATAAGACTTCAATGACTCCCTTCACCGATGTTTGTGTTAAGGCATGCGCTTTGAATAATACTCCAGTAATTTTAGCTGGTGAAACTTTACACCAGCTGTGTGAAATTTCTATTTAGGAATGGTAGTTTTCTTAAAAATAGGACATCTTATTCAACATATGCTCTGAAAATCCGTATGTGCTTTGAAGTCTCGTACTGCTGTGAGCTACATGTAATACATATCAAATTAATTTTCGTGATGAGACACTAGTGTGATAAATTAAATAATAAGAACATCAGAACCTAGAAAATATTACAATAAACGTAACCGAATATTCAAAACAACATGTTTTTTATTTAAATGTTTATATTCAACTTCTAAACAAGAATTAAATAATGTTCAAGTCATATCAACATATTCTACGAAAATCCTTATGCGCTTTCAAGTCTCATACTGATGCGAGCTACATGTGATATATATCGAATCCATTTCCGTGATGGGACCTTAGTGTGATAAAGAAAATGATAAGAGCAGCAAAACCTGTAAAAATGTTACCATAAAGGTAACCAAACGTTCACGATCACATGTCTTTTATTTAAATTTTTATATTTAACTTCCAAACAAGAATTAACAAAGCTCATCTGGCAACAATAGTAACTACACGAAAACCAATATTCAAGTCATCGCAGCAGATGCTCCGAAAATCCTTATGAGCTTTCAAGCCTCATACTGATGCGAGCTACATGTTGTACATATCGAATCCATTTTCATTTATAAAAACTACAGAACATACAAAATATTACCATAAATGTAACCAAACATTCAAGGTAACCTGTATTTTATTTCAATTTTCGTATTTAACTTCTAAACAAGAATTAAATTATCTTAGCTGCAACAAAAGTAACTACATGAAAACCAATGTTCAAGCCATCTCAACATATGCTCCGAAAATCCTTATGCGCTTTCAAGTCTCATACTGCAGCGAACTACATGTGATATATATCGAATCCATTTCCGTGATAGGATCTTAGTGTAACGGGTCATTCCGAGGGCTTTACAACTGCCAGGGCGTATCCACTATCGCAACTCTCTTTCGAGATAGAACCGGAAACATACCTGTTTCTATCTCCCATGGGATTAAGAATATCGTTTTTCCTGCCGGTTTCGTTTATCCTAAAGGGATAAATTAAGGATTTGATTTAGTTGGCTCTTCGTGAGGCTATGTTTCATTTGGTAATAGTTGTTTTAGGAGAGATGGGGGTTTTAGACCAGGGACTGATGCAATTCTAAAAGAAGGATTAACTGGGGATCAAAACTTTAGAAATGATATTGAATTTCTGGATTAGGCTCAGTGAAAAATTACTTAAAATCTTTTGTAACGACAGTAACAGAACACGTGAAGAAATCTTCAGCGAAATGTAAAAATACATTTGTTCACGTGCTCTAATATAAATTAATCCCTATTTTTTTACAACAGTGAAAAATTACTTGAAATGTTTTGTAACGAGAATAACAGAACATATAAAAAATCTGCAGCGAAAAGCAAACTTATAATTTCATTCACGGATTTTTATCTCGAAAATAAGTTAATCCCTAACTTTCTGGAATGGAATTTTGAAGAAAGAGTGAACTGCCCAACACTGTCTTAAACATTAAAGGTATAAAGTTCAGGAAAATGTCGGTAATATGTACATAATAGCTCTTATGATAAGCTTCTGCCAACGGTTTTGTAATGTTAATGGCATTTCAATCACTAAATTTTCGATACAAAAAAATCAACACAAAAACTCAAATTTTCACTGCTTAGCACATGTACATATTTGTGATACCATATAAAGAAATCTGATAATACATTGGTTTTTTAACCGGTGTTTCTCGAACCCCTGGGGGCTCGCGAGAAGTATAAAAAAGATTCGGGAAAACAATGTTGAAATGGCAGAACTTTAATAAATTGTGTCTCAAGTTCTAGCATTCTTTGTCCATCATTTATTTTACTGCGAGAAAAAAGATCATTTAGTTAATCTGAGTCATTTTCTCTAAAGGTTTTTTTTGTTTTTTTTTTTTTTGAAGTTAGAGCATTTTTAGTTAGCATCTGATTCAGTGTTTCAAATAAATGCACTGTTGTGATTAAAAAAAATCACTGGAACTTTATTATATCTTTGGACAAGAAAGGATTTTTAGTGCATTAAGATAAATTCAGAAGCGACTAAAATGCTGGACCTAATGCAAGACTAAACCTGTGAAATATTTGAGCCAAACTTTAAACTTCGCTGTCCAAAGTTGCTAATGAACCTTAATAAATGTTCATTGCATTTGTTCCGTTTTATTCATTTTGAAATTATTTTCTATGTATTAGTTTGCGATTTGTAGCATTGTTTATAACTATATATCGAAATTACTATTTTTGTTGTTATGAGCTACTGTTCCTCAAACTAAAAAAATCGTCCCAATTTTTATTGTGCATGAGAATGACAAGAGGTGCAAAAACCAAAGTAATATAAGTATTCAACTTTTGTTCTCTGACAGTCATTACTGAATTTGAAAGTGCTTCACTCTCTAGTTTCTCCCCCTCCCCTTTTTTTTTGATAAATTGTTATCATTTATATGGATCACGAAAAAAATACCCCCCCCCCCCACTGTAACCAAATTCACGCCCTTATAATTTGTTACACATATTTAACTTGAATGGCAGTGAATAAAGAAGTGTGTGGTTGCTGGAAAGCCCAGGAACAATTAAAAATAAAATTAGTATAATTGATAATTAATAGTCATAAAAAATAGATTATAAAAAATAGTCATCCTAGAAATATCAAAAATCAACATGGTAAAAAAAAAAAAAAAACATGCGTCAATTTAACTCCATCTATGATAAACAAGTAAAAAACTCACTTGAAATAAATCTAACAAGAAGAAAAAAAGAATAAGATAATCTGATATGAATAATTTTTAAAGAATAGGACAATTTTTTTTTCTTATGAGTTAGGTAGCTGCGCATTGTTCGTTTTCTTTTGCAGCGTTCTTCAACACTTTAAGTTTATGTTTAAAAAAAATCAGTTTTTTTTTAAACAAACAAATGCGCATAATTTTTGTAAAACAATTATATACTATTGTTTTCAAACTTTTGCACGAAACCCATTAGTTTTCAGACAGTAAAATTTTTATATTTGAAATTGTTAGTTTTTATACGCATGTTGATAGTATTTTGTTGTAAACATTTTCAAGATTTAAACACGTCAATATTTTATTTTTGGCGTATACTATGACAAACCTATTATAAATAGACAAAGTCGTTTAATAAAAATAAGTACCTACCTGCTGTATGAACGCTCATTTATAATGTATTGTTCATTAATTAAGTTAGATCTTTTTTTACCAGATTTGCTGTGTAATAACTCAGAAAATACGATAATTCACTGCTCAAATTTAGCAAAACGTTATAAATGACACACACAAACCAAAGTCTCTAGGGAACTTAGTTCAACATTCATAACCGAAGCTCTCAAAAAAATTAACAAAGATGAATGTAAGGTAGTTACAGCCGGGGGGATAAATTAATGTTTTTGAAGAATAGAGAGCTACGTATTATCTCACCAAAATTATACAGTTGCATAAGTGAGTTTAGTGATATGAACGGGCATACATGTCATTTGTAAATCTTTCTTGAGGAATTATTATGCGAAAATAGCAAAGGGATTACATAAGGTCACTGAATTTTTTTATTAAAATATTTAGTAGAGGTTTAGCAATAAAATTAATCCTAAAACTTAAATGATAGTCTTAAAAAGGTGAAAATATAGTATGTTTGGTTTGAATTAGCTTTTAATGATATTTCAATTAATTTTTATTGACGATATTGGCAGTAAAACACAAAGTTATTATTTATGAAAGGTGTCACTATTGGTGAAAGGAAAGTATGCAAATGAGAAAAAACTTGCATAAATTTAAGCCTTAATTGAGCTAAGAAAAGAAAGAAAGTTGCAACCGTACAGTAGGCACAGTGTGTGTTGTGGTTATCCGAAAGAAAATTAGTCACAACATCAGGCCCGTCATGTCAAGTTTTTAAGGAGGGGGGGGGGGGGGCAAATGGTAAAATTGCTATACAATTTCACCAGAAAGCAACAAAAACCACGCCCACTTATATGTAAATACATTGATTTCTCAAAGTCAGAGGGGGTGGATTGGCCCCCCTGCCCCTTCTAAATGACGGGCCTGCATAACAGCGCAAAAGTTTTCTACTATGATGATGTACAAAATGTGACATTTAGTAGATTTTGGACGAAAATTTTCATTGCAAGAGTATTAGTTTTGGCGAACCGTAATACCCAATACGCTTTTTTTTTTTTTTTTAACTCAATTCCCTAAATACTGTCTCCCATAACATCAGGCAACAGATACCTGAAAAAATTCCAATCTTTTCATTTCTTTACAGAAAATTGCAAGACAGGAAAAATTTCATTTCGCCGGCTACAATTTTCGTTAGTAATGCATATAATGGTGTGGAACTCTCTCGTATACACAGTCACACACACATATACACTGCTCGACATTGAAAATGCAACACCAAGAAGGAGTAATCAGAAATTGATGAAATTTGGTAAGAAGACAGAGACAGCATGGAACAATAAGTGATATTTATTTCAAAATAAATAAGCAAAATTTAGAGCGAGGACGGCGTCGGCTCAGTAAGAAGTAGGACCACCACGGACAGCGATGCACAAAGAAACACGTCTAGGCATAGAGTCAATAAGCCTGCGGATGGTGTCCTGAGGGATGGCACTCCATTCAATTTCAACCATTTGCCACAGTTCGTCCTCTGAACGAGGCAGTGGCAGGTTCTGCAAACGGCGTCCAATCACGTCCCACACATGTTCGATTGGTGACAAGTCAGGAGAGTATGGTGGCCAGGAAAGCATCTGTACACCTCGTAGAGTATGTTGGCTGATTCGAGCACTGTGAGGCCGGGCGTTATCCTGTTGAAAAATTGCATTTGGCAGACCCTGAAGGTAGGGGATTGCCACCGGCCGCAGTACATTATCTACATATCGTTGGGCCGTCATAGTGCCCCGAATACGAACTAGAGGGGATACGGAATTGTATGCAATAGCGCCCCAAACCATTATGCCACGTTGTCGCGCTGTGGGGCGTTCCACAGTTACTGCCGGATTCGATCGTTCTCCACGTCGACGCCACACACGTATGCGATGACTATCGCTGGACAAACAGAAGCGGGATTCATCTGAGAACACTATGGTTTGCCATTCTGCCATCCACGTCGCTCTGGTCCGGCACCATTCCGAACGTTGGAGTCTGTGCTGTAAGGTCAATGGCAGTCTTCTTAGCGGGCGCCGTGATTGCAGGCCACGTGCAACCAGTCGACGGGAAATGGTTCTGGTCGACACAGGAACATCCAGGGTACCCTGCACGTGCTGCAGAATCGACGTACAAGTGACTTGCGGGTCCGCCACAGCTTGTCGGTGAATCCGTCGATCCAAGCGGTCTGACGTCACTCTGGCTGCACCTGCACCCCTCAATGTGGCTACATTTCCTCTTTCCAACCATCTCCGACACAGCCGATGCACAGTGCTTGCATCCATGTGGGTATCAGCTGCAATTTGACGTATGGACCAACCTCCCCTTCTCAGTCCGATCACCATACCCCTTGTAAAGTCGTCTATATGCTGGAAGTGTCTTCGTTGAGGACGGCGTGGCATTTCCTCCTATCACACGTATCCTTCGAGACAAAAACCAAATTTCTCCGATAATTAGTCTGGCAGAAAAACCAACTTGAACTAAGCCCACTTTTCAACTTCATTCTCTTATATCTTACTTCACGTGCGTCGGAGAGCTGCGCATTTCATATCATTTGCATAACTCAGTGACGTGCGTCTACGGTAAAATTTGCATGAATTTCTGACCACTCCTTCTTGGTGTTGCATTTTCAATGTCGAGCAGTGTATGTACAGGGAGGTTATAAATTAACGTGAGGTGTTTGGAGCCCTCAAGTGCGTGAAGTACTGGGGGAAATGTTGCCAAATTTCATGGGCACACATATTAGACCATGGGATTTCGATTTCTGAAATTTAAAAAAATAGTTTAAAAAGTGGCCACTAGGGGAAATTTTGGCGCTGTAAAAGTTTATTACTCTGATTGTAGAAGAATTAAATGCTACTGACAAAATATGCATCCATTTTATTTGCAAAAATGGCTTTTTTGTATCACAAATGTAGTTCAATATGATCACCATTGTGAAGCTGCAAGAACTGCATTCGATGCACAGCATTTTCCAAGGCAGCTCGTAACATATCAGAGTTGATTTCTATGAAAGTTAAAGTTACATTTTAATATCTTTTAAACTTGCTATATCAGAAACATGTCTGTGATACACAACACTTATCAGCTATCCCCATAATCAAAAATCACATGGATTGAGATTGGGCGACCTTAGGGGATATACCGAAAATACTACGGCAATCATATTATTAAACCTCATTTGCAAATAACAATAATATTTTCTCTGCGAAATTGCTTTGTACAGCATTTTTTTCAAATTTAACTCGCGATATTCAGAGTAATACACTGTTACAAAGCTAAATTTTCCCCTGGTGGTGATTTTAAAACTATTTTTTTTATTTCAGAAATTAAAATCCCATGGTCTAACATGTGCGCCCATTAATTTGGGCAATATTTCGCCCAGTACTTCTCGCACTAGAGGGCTCCAAACACCTCACGTTAATTTCTAAACACCATATATATATGCAAGAATTAACCATGATTGTTATTTCTTATATTTTCTTAAAAATTAATGTCACTTTACTTTTAAATGAAAAAAAAAACTCATAAAAAGAAGAAGGAAGCTTGAAAATTTGTTTTAATATATCTGGTATTACTTTGTATGGAAAAAAAAAAAATGTCAGTAGTGTCAAGTAGAAGCATATTTTCTTCTGCTATTAAAAAACGTCGTTTCAAGAATATGTCATTACTAAAATGGAATGTGTTTCACTATCTGTCTTAAAAGAATGGTTATTTTTTTTTTAAATACCAGAGTTTTTATTCCTATGAGTTTAGTAAGTGCACCAAACGTGATTAATGATGAGCAACACTAGGAAAAATGCTTGAAATTCCACTCAAATGTGAAACGGAATTCAGAAGGAAAAAAAAAGAAAAAAGATGAAGAATTTCTAATTTTAACAACCAGACTTAAATCATTATTACTTCTTAAAAATTAAAGAAAGGAAAATCTTAGGAAGGTTAAATATTTTTGGGAAGAGTCTGCGCATGAATTATTTTTTTTTTTCTTTTCAAAAATTTTAGCACAAGGCACGTGGCACTAGAATCTTCAGTTACGGGTACAGGGAATGGGCAATGCATAAAAGCAGGACTTTTTCCATTATACTTACAATGGATGTTTAAGTCTGAGATTTTGTTTCGAAAAAAGAAAATGGGAAGGACGTGCTTTTCATGTAGAATACGGGAAAACACATTTCTATATGAAGTGAAAATACTTTTTTTTTCCCTAAAAGCACTTCAACTTAAGATCATGACTTACATTAAAGTATCAATCTAAAAATATGGCGAATTCATTATTTTAAACTCTCTGAACAGGTAATAAATTGAAAGATGCTTTAAGATTTCGATTTCCATATTTTTCTCATTTCCAGCAAAACTGCTAAAAGATAACTTTGACATTCTATTTCTAATAGTATTTTTGAAAATGACGATGATACAATATCTTGAAATTTCAGAAAGCACAAAGCTCAATCAAATATTCTGACAAAAAGTTTCGCACTTATTTCTGCTCAGAATGTCATTGCATCTGTAGTTAGTAGATACCTAATAAAATTTTAGACCCTAAAAATATTGTTTTATAGTATTTATTCCAACTACATTTAATAGCGTTTTGACCTTTAGTATACTGCGTTCGTTGTTTAAATAGTGGATCTGGGATGCACAAATGTACCTATTATTTTCCCTCTAAAAAGTAAGAGGAAATTGCGAGATCTTACCCTTAAATTTTCTGCGTTGATTTTAAAGTTTCAGTCATGTTGTCTCCCTCTCTCTCTCTTTCTTAATCTGTGTTTATTCTGGGTAGGAGAGGCGTTGAAAAATTTAGATATATTTATGAAAAATCCGTAGTTTTAGTTACTCTTTGTTATTTAATATTATAATATGAGCTTCTTGAATAGTAAATAAGTAGTAGACTTATATTTTTCAAAATCATTAGTTGCGTCTTAGATGCAGTTCTACTCGTACTTCTACACACCAGACATTTCTATAAATACCAATTAGAACCGAAATCTCGAATTATGAAAATATTTTGATGATTTTTTTTTCAATTTCGGGAAAACATGAATTAAAACTGATTAAAATAATTGGATTTAATTGTCAGTGCTAAACTATAGGATTCGGTAGACATTTTAATGCATGGATTTTTTCCCAAATTCATGCATAGCGACATAAAGCATTATTACTGCGTTTTAGAATATGTCTAACAAAAAAATTAAGGAATGCAGCATCAAGGCAAAATATGTTTCTTGTAGACATTTTTGTAAATGACACATTTGCTTCGTAAAAACCTATCTATATTCATTAAAAATCTTTTTAAAATGCAAAAGCTCTTTTATGTTTGAAAAAAATAATTTTTCATTTCAGTGCTGTCCTGATTGCTAATCGAAAAGAAGAATTTATTTAAATAGCATTACATAAATGAATTCTAATCTAATAATCGAATGATGTAATTTAAAGGATAGAGCAAATTAAATATCCCATGCTAAGATATTGTTACTAGACGGTTTTATAAAAAACTAAATTTATTTTCATTAAAAATTATTCTATTAACATCCAATTTTAAAAATCAGTAAAATAAATTATATTCATAAGTTTATGCTCAGTTTTGTCTAACTCAATATTTAAAATTACAAATGGTTTGTAGGTAGAAGCATATAAATAGAAAATAAAAACCCATCGGAAGTATATTTCTTTATTACCATAATCTTTCTATAGTATTTCGTTTTCTTTTCCTTTAAGAAATAAAACTTAATTTAGTCTCAACAAAAACGTTTTTAATAAACACCCCTTTGTAAAACTGAGAATGTCATAATCATTTTGATATGGATAGTATAGATGCAATGACTTACATTCACATTCATATCTAATGCTCTTATTTTTCCCTCAGTTTCAAATTTACTGCTGCATTACTAATTGCTTGTTTCGTATTTCTGTACTATTCCTAAAATTTTGTATAATTAAAAACCTTATTGCTTAATGTCACAATCTCGAAGCATTTTATGAAGATGAAAAAAAAAAGCAGAAACGTTTTTTGACTTCATTTACAATGCATAAAAAAAGCTTTCTACCATTTCAAATTACAGCATTTTTAGGACATCTACGTGCTTTACGCAAATAATAAATAAATGAATCGCTACATCTGCAGAAAAAATAAATTGTAATACACGTGAATTTAAAAAAAAAATGTCCCACTAAAGCTTTATCGTCGTATATTAAAAAATCCTGGAAATGTGCCTAATTTTAGCATCATAAATCATTTTTATGTTTTTAATCTCGGGATAAATGAACCATTTTTGACAAAGACTTGCAACGGTTTTCTTTCTCGTTCTCAACAGGGAGGCACTAAAACGTTTTAAAGGTGTTGGAAGTTTTCGGAGCGCGATTTGGTGCCGAGAAAGCAGTACTTTGTATTAAACATAACGTAGCCTTTTTGCGTTTCGAGAGGAAAGCTAAAACGAAGGAGGAAAAAAAAAGGAGAAAAAAAGGACATTAAAGAGACAAAAAATTATTCTGGAGATAATCCAAAAAAAAAATACCGGAAGTAATTTGCAGAATTAAATGAAAGAAAAAAAATGTTTCTCGTTGTTCCATTTTAATTTTTAAAGTAACTAAGTCGCTGCTCGTGAAAGAAATGAGTTATTTTTTGCATGTCCATGCATTTTATTTTATAACCTGCAAAATATTATGTTGGAACAATGAAACGCACTGGAAAAGAAACCTTGGTAGTAGATATATACATACGTGTTTATGTGGGCATTTATATGCATGTATATAGAATAAAAATATACTTAAAAAAAAAAAAAATGTGTTCAGCTACTACTTAAAAGAATTTTACAATCGCACAACCACGGTGTCAGGTTTGCAATTCAACTGTTCTTTTTTGAAAAATTCTATGCTATTTTATTAAACTTGTTTTGTAACTGTTTAAGAATATTGAGCAATTTCATATTAAGGCGATTTCTGTAAACTCGTAAATTACTATACAAAAGCTGTACAGCCATATTTTTTTGACATGTTCGTATAATTATAATACTATTCACTAAATTCACACTGATTGATTTTAACTTCTTGCCAAAAAACATTTTCAAGAGTAAGATTTTTCTATTGCAGGTTTGAATTTTTGTATGGTGACTGTTTGAAAAAACTCTGGACAGTACTTACATGACAATACTCAGTTTCAGAAATGCGTAACTAGTCTTTATTTCATAAAAATATATAGTAATATTATTCTTTTTTTAGATATTAATTGCCAAGTTTATGTAGTGTTAATAGGTTTTTGAAATGTTACCACTATGTGTTAGAGCAGGGGTGGCCAACCTTTTTTGGGAGAGTGCCACTATCTGGAGAGAAAAAGCTCAGCGTGCCACATTTTATTTTTCCGAGAAAACTGAAAATTTTTAAAAAGTTAAAAATAGCTTATTTGTTGACTATGTAATTCTTCTCTAAATAAAACATGTTTTCTCGTAAATCTGAGTCACTGAAATTAAAATGATAGTAAAGATAAAACAAGTCCGAACTAAAGAGTTATCGTTAGTAAACATTTTTATTGGCTCTGTCTGTTGTGTTACGTTTAAAATCGCAACAAATAACACGAAACATTCTGTTCTAAAAATTAAGCAGTCTGTACTCAATGTGGTTTATGAGTCTGTATCTTTTTTACCAAGTCTTTAATTGTAGGATTAGTTCTTGAGAATCCTAAGAAGTTCAAGCGTTTTAAGTGTTATAAATTAATATTCAACGGTATTTAGATTTTTACGCATTTATAGCAAAAACTATTGTTTAGAAATGTATTTAAACCAAATCAATGACAGCAGCAAGCGGCTAAAGTGTGCAATGTGAAAAAAAATTTGTTGGTACAAATTTCGAAATTTCTATACAACATGGATGACTTTCTGTTGAAGTATCTTATATTTGGTTATCAATGCAAACGGTCAGTAATTCCAAATTGGATTTCAGGAGGGTAACAAGTAGTGTCTTGCAGAGAAATAGACAAAGAATTTGAAAAGATCAGCATTTTTTTTTATCATCTTGAAAATCATGAAGCCTGACACTGAACGAATACTTAAAATTCGTGTAAAAATTTCTCCTTATATCATTGGAAAGTTATTAAATTCGGGTTGATACTTTCAGTATTAATTTTAATTGTTTTATTTTTTTTCCTCCAAAGTAGAGATAAAGACACTGAAGTTCCATTATAAAAGAATGCAGATGGTCTATACTGGTTTAAGAAACTTTTTTCTGAACAATCTTAAATTTAAATTACTTAAACGCCGAATAATAGGAGATGAAATAGCTAAATTCAATTGCTATTCTTCATTCCTAAGTAGCAAGTTCTCATTGCTTTTCTTCCAGATATTTTAAAAAACACAATGCGTAAAACTCTAAAATCTTATGACTGTGTTTACTTTGGATATATATCGCACATTTCAATGAATGAGTACCTTGCCATACTCTTCTCTTTCTCCTAAGAAAAGTTCACAAAACATTCAGAGCTATATTTATTTTATTGTTAACACAGTGAACTCTACAGGGTCACCAATAGAGGAAAAGTCTCATTCCTATGCAAGGAGTTTGCGATAGATAATTCAATGACACTTTTAAAGCTTTTTCCCCAAATAATTTCAAGTAATGTAACAAAAACAATTTAAGGGTTTTCATTTGTGCAAATATACCGAATTTTGTCCAATCTGGTTTCTTAATTTTAGTTGCAGAATTAACTTTGTTTTTTTGAAATATCATCATCCGTAGCTGAAACTATTGCAAATCAAGAATCCATTCTACAGCATCGAAAGTTTCAATCGTATTAAGCACAAACATGCTATACAAAGCATTGTCTGTAGTGTCACAGCTTTCGTTGGATGTCCGAAGCTAACGCTAAGTACTTTGCAATATTACTGTTCAGACAATTTGTGTGACAGCCTCCTGACACTTAAACGTAATAATATCATTATATTTATCAGTGTAAGGGTTTTAGTTTTTATCACTATTTTTGAGATCGACATTTTTTTCTCAATTTCGGAATTTTTTCAAAAAATCTTCGCGTGCCACCGTTAGTGCACTGCCGTGCCACATTGTGGCACGCGTGCCGCGGGTTGGCCACCCCTGTGTTAGAGCATAGATTTGGGACAGCGAGGGAACTGTGTTTTAGAAAGTTAAATAAATGAATTGTTATCGTTCCAAAAACAATTGGGCTGCAAAGTACTAACTCTTTAAAAAGAGCTTAATTCTTTATTATAGTTTTTTATTTTACAAATAATCGGTCCGAACAGCCAATTAAGAATTTACAGAGAATTGCCCATTAGTTATTGCCAAATTTAGTAATATTTGACGATTTATTTGGAAACATTATAATATTAACAATTGCACACATTTATTTATTTATTTCCTCTACCGTCATTTTTTTAAATCAAGACAAACAATATTAAATAAGCACCAACAGTCCTAAACTACTTTCGAAGGAGATAGGCGCCATTACACTTTAGTGTCCAAAACTTCAAATGATTACGAAAGGCAGAAAAAAAATGGTCGATTCTCTTGCGGTTTTCCCTAAACTTATTCTTACTGTGATTTTTCTTGAAAATAAATTATCTACTTATATTACAAACTGAGTATCTTTCTATCTTTCTTTCTATCTTTCCTTCTATCTTTCTATGTCACGCTTCTTTCTCCTGAACGCCAATGAACTGAAAGTCGAACCAGGTACCGATAGATAGATAATTTTTCAGGCCTTATTAGTTTCAATCTATATAATTATACGATTGTAATTAACGAAGATATCAATTAATAAGTAGTCAAATTTAAAGCAATTAAGCCTGATAAATGATTAAATATGAAATCCATTGTTGAAACGTGGTTGCTATGAAACAGTGATAACAATGAGAATTCTGAATGAAGGCTTAACTAAATCAAACACGAAACTCATAAGCGGGCCACTTACGTAATATTTTTATCGCTAACTACTTGTAATATTTTGAAACATTAATTTGTTGAAAAGCTATCTACTTATATTAAAAACTGAGTATCTATGTCTGCTTTTTTCCTTTGAGCGAGCTGAACTTTCTGAAACTTTCCTCACCATCTTGAAGTCGCGAAGCATCTCAATAATTCGAATGATTTTTTTATATAAGAAAAAAGTAAAGGCGTGAAGCGCCTGTTAGCAGGCCGCCATGGCGGGGAGTAGTTTCTTGAAATTTTCTTCACCACTTTCAGGGCACGAAGTGCCCGTGCAACTCCGGGCCACGTGCGTGGTATGTCTTGAAATCGAATGAACATTAAATTATATCAAATAATGTAACTTCAGCATGAGGTAAAAGTTAGAGAGGGGAGACGTTACGCATCAACATGCCGCAGGAAGCTAATCTAGCTGCCCTGGCAGCTAGTAAAGATATAAAGCTAAAAAATTGTCGATAGAGGGAGCTTTAGACTTTGGAGCTGCAAGCGACTATCTTTTACCGCTATTTTTTGTACTTCATTAACCGATTTCCGAAGTTTTAAACTCTTAACTTAAATTTTGAGTTCAAAATCTGAACTGTTAAGAATGACTAAGTAGCGCAATAATCGGACCAAATGATATGAAAATAAAATATTATACATTTTTTTCGTAAACAGAATTTTGTAATTTTATCTTCTTTTTGCAATTTACAAAAGTGTGTATCTGATTTTATGTTTTATAATCATTTGAAGTTTTGGACCCTAAACTGTAATGGTACCTATCTCTTTTGGAAGTAGTTTAGAACCCTTAGTTTTTATTTAATATTATTTGCTTTGATGTGCATTAACACTTCTTGAGTATTTAAGAATTCTGAAACACCCTACATTTATAACTGTAGCAGGAGTTAGATTTTCCCGATTTCCTATTAGTTATTTCCAAATTTCACACTATTTGATGATTTATTGGGAAACACTGTAAGGTTACCAATTACATACTCTTATTTATGTATTTCTTCCACCGTCAATTTATCAAAATAATGTGTTATTCTAACTTTGTTCATAAACAGGCAGTTTGCACAAACACTCTCTCCCCCGATTCCTACACCTAACAAATAATTATCTCTAATTACGGATGAAAGGATAGAGATATTCAGATGCCGCCCGTAAATGTTTTGAAAAATGTGGCTCAGAAATAAATTACCATTTGTGATCACAGGTGAACGCATTCATCGGGATGTTCGAAGAATTTCCAAGAAGAATTCCGAAATCTAAAGATTTTTCTGATTGCCTTGACAAATGGCTATATAATTATACCTTCCTTCACAAAGTTCAGGGAACGGAAACGAGACAGTTAAAGTAATTATATCGGAAGAGAGGAAAGGGCTTTGGTGCTCAGATAATAGAGAACTGTTCGTGTTAAGTAACTTTCCCCGAGTTAGAATGGGGCAGTTTGTAATTTTCAAACATTCTGCTTTGAAAGGTAAACGATGAAATAATTGCTAAATGGATGATATTTGAATTGCCTTGCTCGTGGTCGATACAAACTATTCCGTGATGTTCGATGCAAAAGCTCTTGCTGCTAAGCCATTGGAAATAACTAATGATTAAAGAATATACTAATGTTCAGAAGCATAAATTAATACGATGTTTTTAAGATATTAAAAATAATCAATCATATTGCAGTCGAACCGGCTTATTACAACTGTAAAAAGGCCTCGATGTTTGAACATTATAACTAATTGCTCGTTTACCCTTTCCGCCAGGAATTAATTTGGTAATAAATTTTTACATTATTATTATTTAGTTGAAAATTCATCAAATAACATGTATATAGAGAAAAGATTGACTATCAGTAGGGTGTAAGATACCTTAGGGCCCATAAGAAAACTATGTCCTATCACAAGTACCATCTGTTGGATTCTCACTAAAGTACAAGGAATGGTACATTCAAGTACCATCATGATTCCAACCATTTAGGATTCATAATACTAAATTAATGTAAGCGGTTCTTCTGAGTACCGTTGGGGATAAAGGGTTATACGAGTTTGAAAAAAATATTAAAACAAATAATAACTCTCTTATTTTTATTTTTATTTTTTTGAGCAACAATATTCTGGGAAGCACATCACTGAAGTAATGTTGACGTCTACAACTATAATTCAACCGCGACGAGATGGCCGGTGTCAATGAAATGAGAAAACGAGTCCATTCCTTAAAATAGGTAGAATTTCTACCCATTCAAATTCCCCCATCAATTGTGAATCCCATTCCTCAATTTTCATCTGCGTATCATCCCTTCCTAAAAATGGACAATCCTGAAAAAAGGAGGAGTAATAGGCCATCTCTGCGAAGTTGAATTATATATCAAATGCTTCTCCACTCCATAACTTGTTGTTATTGTTGTTGTCTTTTGCCAGCCAGGTTGACAATTTGGCGTGCTCCGATTTCCTTTTCCAACTGTACCGTAATATGGTGAGAAGTTCGACTTTCACTGCATACACAATACACATACCATAAGAGCACGTTTATAGTGTATACTATACTGCAACCTTTCTTGACAACAACATCGTGACGTCAGCGTGACGTTAGCCTATGAAAAGCGAGCTAGATAAAACGTCACAGCCTACTTGGCGAATTAGAGGAGATCGCTGACTGTTTGTGAGCTCTTATTGGATCCGCCCGTAGTGACGTTCAGTGTCAAGTTAAGCTGCATTTAGGTATAGGCATCCATTCACAGCATAACAACACATTCATACAAATAAAGGACAAGGACAGGAAAGAGAAAGTAAATCCATGCACGAACTGGGATTCTAACCTAAAACCTCCTTACCGGTGTCAGACTTCACTGACCACTAAACAAATCGGCAGGGTACAGACATAACACAACTACTCGGTAATTAAAATCAGGTATCTATTATTTCCTTAGTGGTATTACTACCAGAAGATATCACAGTTCATCCCAATTATAAGTGAGTGTGAGTATAATAAAATATTAAATGTTATTGAAGACTGCTGCGTCTTAGACAATGGTGTGTTTGGATTTATTTTTTCTTGTTTATTCCTGAGCAAATGCATGCAAACATATCTATTTCCTGGACTCAATTAAATCATGTTCAGTACTCCTTATCCTTTGAATACCATTAAACTTTGCTACTTTTATTTCCTCTTGATAGCCACGTTCACCTCAAAAGTTAAACGTTGTTTAAACACCCCAGAAAAAAAATAATGAATTGGAAAGACTTCGCTCTTAATAAATGCTAATCATCTTTCTTCCTTCGCAAAGACATTTCATCTTATTCCGTCATCTTAAGTCATCTATATTTCAGTCCTCAAACTCGATGGAAAATGTCATGAAAGTCGCATGACACAGGCATGATATTACTACCCGGCGATAAAAAAAATGTAGTATACATATACATTCTACCGGCAGTAATGTTTTAACTAGAAAATGTTGGATTCCCTCCCCGTTATAAGCCAGTATGAGTATATTAAGTTATTACAAATGCTGATGAAAACTTCTGCGTGACAAACAATGTTGTACTTGGAATTGTTTCTCTAGTATATTCCTGAGCGAATGCATACCAACAAATCCATTCCCTAGACCGAATTAAATCATGTCCAGTACTCCTTATCCTTTAAATGCCATTAAACTTTGCTACTTTTACTTCCTCTTGATAGCCACGAACACCTCAAAAGCGAAACATTATTTAAACACCCCAGAAAAGAGTTAATGAATTGGAAAGACTTCGCTCTTAACAGATCTGCTAATCCTCTTTCTCCCTTCGCAAAGACATCCCATCTTACTCCGTCATCCTAAGTCATCTATATTTCAGTCCTCAAACTCGATGGCAAATGTCATGAAAGTCGCATGACACAGGCATGATATTACTACCCGGCGATTAAAATCTGGTATCCATTCTCCCTTTAGTAATGTATTCCTAAATTTACGCTTAAGAAGATTTGCCAAGGAGAAGGAAGCGGATTCTTAAAAGCAGAGCGCCTTGGTGTTAATAATGCATGAAAACTGGCTCAGAGCAGAGAGCAGGGAAGTAGCATTGAACAGCATATGCACGCCTTGCTAAAACCATTATCTCGGGCTTTAATCGGCCGGTAGGATGTTTCTCATTTGGTAAAGAGGATGGGGTAAGGCCGAAATGCTTTCTTTGCAGGGCACTTTGCTCCTTGAAATTTCAAGGTTGCTGCCTCGTATTAGTTTTAAAATCATTTATGATAAGGGGAAAAAAAGTTTTAAAATAGAATACTTTTAAGGGTCGACGCTTTGAGTGCTTTTCGTCATTATTTAAAATTTCAATTATATGTAATATTTTGGGAGGGGTATCTAGGGAAGTTTAGGGAATATTTTAGCTGTGTGACTTTGCATCATACATGGAGCAAAGTGATAGCAAAAATATTTTTCTCATTAAACATTTTCCATTGGATGACTGAAATTATTTTTTTTAAATAAATAAATGTATAAATAAATAAATCAATTAATGTATAAATAAAGCAGGAAATGAATGAATACAAATATTAAACTAAATAATGAGTAAACTTAATAATGAGTTAAAAATTAGTGATTTAATACGAAAATAAATGAATGAATAAATGAATAAAGGAATGCATATGAATAAATGAATAGATAAATAATTTAATAAACCATTAAAACAAACGAAGGAAATAAACTGTTTCACTTTCCCGGCATAAATTTCAATTTGTTTGAATTTAAAGTTTAGCCAATCTGAATATTTAGTAGAATTTTATTATTGCATTTTTTGACTATTTAGTAAGCTATGTCAAGTACGTTGCCTTAATTAATTTAATTTTGTCTGATGTTTTCTTATATACGTAAAAAGGAAAAGCATTCCTAATCTTCTGCACAAAGTGCTTCATTTGCCAATCGATCGGAAGATACATCTCCTTGACTAGAGACGGAAATAACAGTCATTAAATCTGTATATATACCTGTATATACAACAAATATTTCTTGCAGCAAGGTATCTTAACGAATTCTTAAGCCCTAAATCTTTCTCTCTCTCTCTCTCTTTTTTTAAGACAACGTAAAGTCGAGCGTCTGCCATCCAATATATATATTTCTTCAGACTTTCTCATATCCAGATACGATTATTACTCTGTGGAATTTATTAGTTAATAATATATATTTTGTGTGAAAAAGTCCAATATTATCGATCGGAAAGTGGGAATATGCTGCATTTCACTCTTATTTCTAATTTCATTTTAATATTGAACAGTAACTAATAGAAACCTAATGAACTCCTATCGTCTTTCAATTCTAAGCACTATTGGATCTTTGGTCTTTAGTCATTTAAACAGTAAGTTACCACCTATAAGCCAAGGCTAAGGCAGAAATGATAGCAATATCGACAGTCCCATTATGCAATCTTATCACTCGATCATCGTTTTTTTTTCTTCTGCTAGACTTTTTTTGGTCCATTAAATGGATGTTTAATAAGTTTACAGGTTAGTTGTATTTATTAGGTTAAATGGTGCAAGAGCCCTCATAGGCTATACTGCGCCAAACTATTGTTAACAAGTTGAAAACAATGTCAAAAAGAATAGAAATTGTTAAGATTGTGGATAATTTCAAAGCATTTATAGGTCAAAAACTGGGAGCAAATGTAATACGCTAGTCAATTATTTTTCAAATTTTTCATTTATTCTTTTGTAAAAAACTGCATCAGAAATACAAAAGGCTTATTTTTTTTTTCAAAATTTGTTATCGAATTCCCTTCTTCGTTTCTTCAAGAACCAAACAGTTATCCGGGCAATAATCCGTATTAGAAGGTTTCCACTATGATTTTTGTGGTTCTTTTGCTTTTCTTGTCTGGCTTTAATCCTATTGTTCTTTATTTGCAACAACTTAAGGATTAAACTATGAAATAATGTTCTTATAAGTCTTTTTGTTTTATCAGTTAGAAAATACTAAAACTTAAAAAAGAAAAGGAATAAAATGAAGACAAATAAATTCAACATCGTACAAGTATGTATTTGACAGCGTAAAAGCAATTTTTCCCTAGATTTCTTTCTAAAGCAATTTGTATTTAATGTAACTTTAAATTATTCCCGTTTGACTTGTATTGTAAAATATCTTGATGTACTTCACTTATTAAACGATGCTTTTTTTAAATTTGAGCAATAAAAGTATAACATTGATTATTGCAGTGGGAAGCAAATTTTTAATACATCTGTGAGGTTGTAATTTCAAAATACAAAATCAGTTAAGGACTAAAATATAAAGACAAAAGGGAAAATGAAAAAAATATCTACTAATAATAAAGCTGAAGGTTTGTCTTTCTTTCTGTCCTTCTGTCTGTTACGCGCGTAGCGCCCAAACCGTTCGGTCGATTTTCATGCCACTTGGTACAAAATTAGTTTGTAGCATGTAGTTCTGCACCTCGAAGCGATTTGTCGAAAATTCCATTTCGTTCTTTTTCTATTCGAATTATTAGCGGAAATTCGATAAAATAGGGAAGAAATATTTCACACACATTTTCAAGTCTTATGTCATTCGAAAGCTTGGAATTTTCTGCACGAAATGAAGTTTTTTCGAAGTTTCTACGATCATCAGGAGAGCTGTAATAATTGTTTTCAGAATCCCGGAATTCAAGGCTTATCTTCTGTAAAGCAAGCCAAACGATTCTAAAATGGTTAATGAAATGAATTATTTTATCAACGGAAATCAACTTTTAATGTTGTTACCAAGGTTACGTTTTTATTTCGTTTATTTGTTTCGTTCTTTTCCATTAATAATTTTTAAAATGTATTTGTTTTTGTAGCAATCCAAACTCCAAGCCTTATTAAAATTAGTCAAATGAAATATAATAAAATCGTGATAAGATGGCACCTGTCAATCAAATGAGAAATCGAGTCCTTTCTTTAAAAAAGGTAGAGAAGGAAGAAACTGACGCGTACCATTTTTGTGAGTTTAGAGATATTTTGGCGATCTGACGAGTTGTGTAGAAGAGGGAAACATTGTTTAACTAAATGAGGTCAAAAAAGAAACAACATGATAGTAAACCATTCTAAATTTATCGTCTGGCAAAACATATTTTATTTCCTTTTTTTTATTTCAATATAAATTGCAGTAAATGGCTTGAGTGAACGAGTTTGGCTTTTAATTTATCATTTGCTGGTTGATGTTTGTCGATGTTTATTGTTTTTATTATCATGATGAAGAATAATGCACGAAATTTCTATTATTTTGTTTTTGAAGTTAGGAAAGAAAACTTTCTTCTTCTTTTAAACTTTGGTAAGATTTCTATGAGCAGCAAAATTGTTCTTATTTTCTCTTTTGGCTTATTTTTGTGCCTTGGGGTTGCATTCGAATTTCCCCAAGATGGTTTTTACCCCTTTTATGGGGTAAATCAGTGTTAATTTTAATGCATACAAAAGTGATACCAATTGGCGCGAACACTTGGCGAAATATCGCCAAACTTTTAGTCGCAAAGTGTTTGACGCCAATTTGGCGACATATCGCCAAGTTGGCGGCAAATTTGGCGAAAAAATTTATTTTTTTTTATTTGGGTTCAATCTGGTGCTATTGGCGATATTTTGCGAAAAATCCACTGAATGATGTTAAAATCGGCGATATTTAGGAGATTAATCATTGAAAAACATTTTTTTGCATTGTTTTGTGGCAAACTAGGGATGTAAATGTTTGAATTGTTATCTTGCTCACTCCAAGCACTATTTTAGCACTTAAGGCATCTACTAAGAAATTTACACGTAAAAGGAAGTAGTGTGGGTTCCATGCCAAATTTTATATCATTCTTTAAAAGAATTATAGTTGAATAACTAAAATAGAGTATTTTTTCTGCTATATCAGTTTTTTACAAATGAATTTTTAATTTTATACCACGGGCAAAGCCGTGCGGGTACAGCTAGTCTCTACTAATAATAAAGCTGAAGGTGGGTCTGTCTTTCTTTCTGTCTGTCTGTTACGCGCGTAGCGCCAAAACCGTTCTGTCGATTTTCATGCCACTTGGCACAAAATTAGTTTGTAGCATGTAGTTTTACACCTCGAAGCGATTTTTTGAAAATTCCATTTCGTTCTTTTTCTATTCGAATTCTTAGCGGAAATTCGATAAAATAGGGAAGAAATATTTCATACACATTTTCAAGTCTTATGTCATTCAAAAGCTTGAAATTTTCTGCACAAAATGAAGTTTTTTCGAAGTTTCTACGATCATCAGGAGAGCTGTAACAATTGTTTTTAGAATCCCGGAATTCAAGGCTTACCTTCAGTAAAGCAAGCCAAACGATTCTAAAATGGTTCGGCTCGAAAATAAAATTTGTTTGAAAAGGACATGAAATGAATTATTTTATCAACGGAAATCAACTTTTCATGTTGTTACCATGGTTACGTGTTCATACCTATTTTTGTTTCGTTCTTTTTCCAGCGTTGGCAGACGTAGTATTCTTGACACTACGGTAATATTTTCTCGGTCCAAATAAGGAGCGTAGTATTTTTCCGGCAACCCTGTTTCCAATATTCTAATAACTTAATTAAAAGATTTGGCGGATTTTTTTTTTTTTTTTTTTCATTTTCATAGATTTCGCATTTCAGCAACATTGATTTTGGCAACGTTTGGAAACAGTAGTATTTTGTAATATTTTTTTTAGAGGAGGCGTAGTATTTTTTTGTTTCAATTCTCTGGCAACCCTGTCTTTTTCCCGGTGAAAATGCTTTGGGACCTTACTTGGCGCGTTTTTGCGTGTCTCGCGGAAGTGAAAGCTTTGAGAGAAACTACGTAAAATAGCCAGGGTTACCTCGCTTGGCGCGCCTATCGCCCATTTAGCGAGAGAAGGGTACCTAAAGCACAGATTAACCAAATATCGTATCAATTGCGTTATTGCATCGTTCTTTTTAAAGTGTTTCATTTCGGAAAATGTATTGTTTTGTTTTTAAAGCTAGGAAGGAAAACTTTCTTCTTCTTTTAAACTTTGGTAAGATTTCTGTTGGTTTCTGTGAGCAACAAAATTGTTCTTATTTTCTCTTTTAGCTTATTTTTGTGCATCTTCCCTTGGGGTTGCATTCGAATGTTCCAAGGGGGTGTTTTACCCCTGTTATGGAGTAAATCAGTGTTCATTTCAATGCAGACAAAAGTGATATGAATTGGCGCGACCACTTGGCAATATATCGCTAAGCTTTTGGTCGTCAAGTATTTGCTGCCAATTTGGCAACATATCGCCAAGTTGGCGAAAAAAATTGTTTTTTTTTTTTATTTGGACTCAATTTGGCGCTATTGGCGATATTTTGGGAAAAATCCATTGAATGATATTAAAATCGGCGATATTTAGGAGATTAATCATTGTAAAACATTTTTTTTTTTTTTTTTGCATTGTTTCGTGGCAAACTAGGGATATAAATGTTTGAACTGTTATCTTGCTCACTCCAAGCACTATTTTAGCACTTAAGGCATCTTCTAAGAAATTTACACGTAAAATTAAGTAGCTTGGAGTCCATACCAGATTTTTATATCATACTTTGAAGGAATTATAGTTGAATTACAACTAAAATAGAGCATTTTTTCTGCGATATCAACTATTTTACAAATGAACTTTTAATTTTATACCACGGGCAAAGCCGTGCGGGTACCGCTAGTATATGAATAAAAATAATGCATGCCCTTAAATTTGTTTCTTTGACAGTATTTAGTTAAAATGTTTCATCATTTTCAATCAAAATAAATTGAAGATTTAAACGTTTTAGGGATAAAACAAGAATACCTGAAAGAAAAAAAAGAAATGGCGCACATCTTTGTTAGACTTAAAGTGTTGCTACTTGCCCTCTCTGTATTTTTGTTATAAAATTGGCTGAAATATTGTACCTATAATAAATAAATTAGTAGCGAAACGTTTTAAAGAAAGAACTTTAGATGCTGAATGCTTAAAATATGTTTAAAGAACTAAGGAAAAAGTACACTTAAGTAAGAAGTTTAACTCCCTTAGAATTGTATGCATTACTTATTTGTGCTTGTTAATTAATGAACTTTCTCACTAGGATAACACGTATGCAAGAAGAAGCACGTTGCAGTACAATTATGAATTTCAGATCGCCATAGTTCGATAACCTGAAGCTTTAGACGTAATGGGAATAAGCATAAAAACTAGACAAAATGGGGCACTTTTGTGTTAGATTTAAGGTGTTGCCACTCATCCTGCCTAGATTTTGGTTATACCATTGACTAAACTATTATGCATATAATACATAAAAAGTAGTAAAACATTGTTAATAAAGAACTTCGGGGGTTAAATGACGAAATTATGTATAAATAAAGAACTAAGAAAAAAAAAGTTCTCAAGAAAGAGCCGAATTCAAACGTTGAACCCTGCAAGTTTCCTCCCTTAGAAATGTATATATTACCGTGAGGTGCTTTGTCAATCAATAAACTTCAACACTAGGAAAACACCTATGCATAAAGAACCGCGTTGTAGAACCATGGTGAATTTCAGATCGACATTGTTCGATAACCTGAAGATTTAGACGTTGTGAGCATGAACAAGAAAACCAGAAAATAATGGAGCATTTTTTTGTTAGATTTAAGGTGCTGCCACTAGTCCTGTCTATTTTTTGTTGTACATTGGCTAAATTATGCATAAAATAAATAAATTAGTTGCAAAACATTATTAATAAAGACATACGGGTGGTTAATGACAAAATTATGTATAAATAGAGAACTAAGAAAAGAAAGTTCTTAAGTAAGAGCCGAATTCAAACGTCGAACCCTGCGCTTCCTCCCTGTATAAAATGTATACATTACCGTGATGTGCTTTGTCAATCAATAAACTTCAACACTAGGATAACACGTATGCGTAAAGAACCGCGTTGCAGCACTATGGTGAATTTCAGATCGACATTGTTCGATAACCTGAAGATTTAAACGTTATGGGAAAAACAAGAAAGCCTAATAAAAAATTATTAGAAATTGAGGCACTTTTTTGCTAGAAGGTGTTGCCACTACTACTGTCTATATTTCTGCTATACTAGTGTCTAAAATATTATGCATATAAAAAATAAATTAACTGCAAAATTTGTTATTAAAGATCTTTTGATGTAAAATAACTAAACCATTTAAAAATAAATAACGAAGAAAAAAAAATTCAAATAAAAGCCAAAGTCAAACGCTGAACCCTGTAATTTTTCTCCCTCAGAAATGTATATATTACCGTGAGGTGTTGCCAATAGTAATGTCTATATTCGTGTTATACCATTGGCTAAAATATTATGCGTATAATAAATTAGAAACAGAACATTCTTTGTAAAGACGTACGGATGTAAAATGACTAAATCATTTGTAAATGAAAAAAATTGGAGAAAAAGTACTCAAGTAAGAGCCGACTTGAAACATTGAACGCTGCAAGCATTCTCCCTTAGAAATGTATACATTACTGAAAGGTGCGTTGTCAATCAATAAACTTCAACACTAGGAAAACACGTATGCATAAAGAACCGCGTTGCAGCACCATGGTGAATTTTAGATCGACATTGTTCGATAACCTGAAGATTTAGACGTTATGGGAATAAACAAGAAAACCCGAAGAAAAAACACAAAAAATCGAGTCACGCGCTTCTTCAAATTTACCGAGACGGAAAATTCAATACGTCATCAGTCACGACGCATGGCAAACTTTTTTTTTTTTTATCAGCTTCTCATCAAGACTTCAACGTAGTGTTTGAACTGGAAATTTATTTTTATTCCTTATTTTTTTTTCTTCCTATAACTTCCGTTTTCGAGGGCTTAGGGTTAATGTTTAATCGATGAAATAGTAGGAACGCCGTGAATCTGCAGAAGCACACTGTTTGCAGAAGCCAGAAAAAGTCATCATTCAAAAAGATTCGCCCGCTTTTATCTCTCGTGACATGAGGTAAATTTGTGGTTCGATTACTGAAATGCACATGGAGGCACATTTTTTAACCTTTAACTACTTTTTAGATCAGAGAAGTTTTTGTTTTTCCTTAACGTGAATAAACATCGGAAATCCGATAATTTTTCATTTGATATTACTTGGCACACGTTATTAATGTCATACTCAAAGGATTTGCGAAAAAGTATCTAAGTTGATTTAAATCAGCGCTGCAAAATTGCAAGAGGAACAGATTAAAGCGTTAAATTATTGTAGACAGCTCGGACTTTTTTTTTTTTTTCATTTTCCTTTTTGTTCAGGAAAGAGCTTTTGGGACAAATATGAATTATTTTTGAAGCGTTTTGAAAATTGCTTTTATCAAATACTGCGAAAGATGTTTTATTTTGAATATTAAGCATGAAAGTATTGTGCTCATATAATCATCAGGATTTTATTTGTGTTCTTGTCGTGATATTTCATCACCTAAATCTAACTTAATTTGGCCTATCGATATGATACTTTTTAAATGTTTTGCTTTGGTCTTTATTTTATTAGCCTACTTTCCCGTTAAAAACAAAAGAAAGACGAAAAAAGTATTAAAAGTAGCTTAATGCATCTAAAAAATATCGCCAAGACCAAAAAATATCGCCAAGTAAAAAAAATAAAAAGGTAAATTGAATATCGAAAAATTAAAAATTTGAAAGTAGGGTATTGAGATGGGGAATTTGTGTGTCGGTCGGTCGGTCGGTCGGTCTGTCTGTCCCCCCCTAATAACTTTTGAATGAACATTCCGATTTGGACAAACTTTTTTTTGTTGGAAAGATCTCGGCGAGTACAGCTCATTCCCATATATGATTTTTCGATTTGAACAATTTTTGGTTCAACTTTGAACCGTTCAAAAAACCGGTCCCGCAATGCTAACTTTTGAGTAAACAGTTCGATTTGAACAAACTTTTTTTTGTTTGAAAGATCTTTTCAAGGACACTTTATTCCCGCATCTACATTTGCGATTTGAACAATTTTTCGTTCAACATTGAACCGTTCAAACAAGCTGTCACCCCTAATAACTTTTGAATGAACAGTCCGATTTAAACAATTTTTTTTTGTTCGAAGCATCTCGGGAATGATACTTTATTACCGTATTTAAATTTTCAATTTGAACATTTTTGGTTCAACATTGAACCATTCAAGTAACCTTTCCCCAACTAATAACTTTTGAGTGAACAGTCCAAATGGAATAAACTTTTTTTTGTTCGAAAGATCTCGGCGAGTACAGCTCATTCCCATATTTGATTTTTCGATTTGAACAGTTTTTGGTTCAACTTTGAACCGTTCAAACAACCTGTCCCGAGATGCTAACTTTTGAGTGAACAATCCGATTTGAACAAACTTTTTTTTGTTCGAAGGATCTCAGCAAGGATACTTCATTACCCTATTTAAATTTTCCATTTGAGCATTTTTGCGTTCAACATTGAACCGTTCAAGCAACCTTTCCCCACCTAATAACTTTTGAGTGAACCGTCTGAATGGAATAAACTTTTTTTTGTTTGAAGGATCTCGGAGAGGCTTTCCCATACATTTCCATATTTCGCTTTTTGATTTGAACCATTTTTCGTTCAATATTGAACCGTTCAGAAAAAAAAATTAACATTAGCGTCTACGGGGAATTTAAGTTGAATGTTGATTCTGAACTTAAATTCGGATTTCCTTCAAACTAACTTTGTAAGAAAATGGTTTTGATAAATAGTGTTTGTAAAGTACTTGTCTGAGTAATCTTCTGTGAGGACTCTGATTCCGACTCCGACTCCGCAAACATGGCGGAAATGCAGGCTCAGAAAAAGATGACTGACTGGGCAGACGATTTTTTGTTTATTTATTCATTTGTTTTATTTATTATTGTTATTTTTTTTCTTTTTTTTGGCAGACGATTTTTTTTGTAACAAAAATTTTTTGTTCACGAGGTCATTTTACTCTTTATTTATATTTAACAACTGGCAACAGATTAAAAGTGAAATTCGAGACATTTTATTAACGGACGAGTTTTTTTTTTTCCTTTTTTCTTTCTTTCTTTGATAAAATACGTTTTGATGCTCTTTGTACTTTTATTTATTTATTTATTTATTTTATTATTATTATTATTATTATTTTTTTTTTTTTTTGAAAACAATGGAGGATTTTTTCTACGGAGGAACTGTAACAGTTGCACTCTTTAAAAGGTGCGACAAAGCTTTATTTATTCGTTAATTACTTTTTACGTGTCTATTTCATCTGATGAGAGGGGTATAGTTTGCTTTTCGAAATCAGCTCTATGTGCTAAAAAGGTATGTTTGACATAATTTTCAGTTTCAGATAATCAAGAGAATAATGATCAGATGCGAGAATGCCGATGTCGATGTACGGGAAAGTAGGCTCGTTTAGTTCTTGACAGAACTTCTTGTTTAGAACAGAAATTGTTGAATTTGCAGAAGCTACAAAAAGTCTTCATTCGAAAAGTTTCTCCCACTTTTATCTGCCGTGACATGAGATAAATCTGTGGTTCGATTACTGAAATGCACATGGAGGCACATTTTTTAACCTTTAACTACTTTTTAGATCAGAGAAGTTTTTGTTTTTCTTAACGTGAATAGACATCGGAAATCCGATAATTTTTCATTTGACATTACGTAGCACACGTTATTAATGTAGCACTCAAAGTATTTGCGAAAAAGTATCTAAGTTGATTTAAATCAGCGCTGCAAAATTGCAAGAGGAACAGATTAAAGCGTTAAATTATTGTAGACAGCTCGATTTTTTTCCATTTTCATTTGGAAAAGAGCGTTTGGGACAAAAATGAATTATTTCTGAAGCCTTTCGAAAATTGTTTTTAGGAAGTATACTGCGAAATATGTTTTAATTTTGCATGTTTTGAAAACATAGTCCTCATCCTGTCATCACATTTTTTTTACAAATGTGCAATTATAAAATATCAGAAATATTTAGTCCAATTTGTCCGACACGTGACGGTGAAATAATCCAACATTATTGCACAACATAAGCCCATCATTAAATGCTGTTTATCACTTCATCTAAATGCAAAATTAATTTAGTGCCTTTAATTTTTGCACTTCCATTAAATTGTTAGTGCTCCTTCAATGACCTTAGGCGCATTTAATCCCATTACACTGTATCCAAATATCTGTACCTCAGAATCATACTAACGTAAGTCCATTTTTGCCATTTTGCAGTAGAGGGCGACAAAGATTGTCGGATACATGCAAAGGATGGGACTCGCGCTCTTTTCACGCTGCTAAATAATTGTGAAGGAATTTGTTTTATAGAATACTGCTTTAATGGGTCGATGTGGAATAAGATTCTACATACAATGAAGCAAACAAGTAAAAATCGCCATTTTTGGACTTACGTCGTTCTGGTTCTGAGGTACAGATATAATGCAGAATTTTTTCATTATATTCCCTTTAAGAGGAAAACACGTCTAATTAACATGTTAATCGGGGAATTAGCTATTGCTCAACTCGTTTCACAATGGGGACTTTTTTTTCGCAGCGATAAGTAATATCACACTTCAAATCACCTCAAAATCACACCTCAGTAAGTAATATCGTACCTCAAATAGTAACCAAAAAGTACTTAAGTCATAAATTTATTACTAATAAAAATATATAAAACACTGAAATTCACAATAAGAATATTCAAATCAGAAAGTTATTACTAACATGTAAGATACTGAAATGCAGACTAAAATGAATACAAACTGTGGCAACTCGAAGTATAGATCATGCAGCCCCCGTTTTTCCGTTAATAGCGCTCAAGTTATAGATTACAAGAACATGAAAATTCATGACGCATCGACAATATGATGGCATATATATATATAACCACTCTAAGATTTAATAGATAAGAACAACGTAGAACGTGATGCGTTAAAAATATTACGATTAATTTCCATGACGAAAAATTTCGCCATGCCCATTACTGTAGTCTTTTATGTATAACGAAATATTTCGTCATACCCAGTTAACAGGTTAAACTTAATCTCCAACTTTGCATCACTTGTTTCTTCTCTTCCGCTAGGAACACTGAAAAAGCTCTAAGCTCAAAATATCTCGGATACTTCCCATAAATTGCAGTTAAAAAAAATAACTTTACTTGTACTAATCATTTTTTAGTCTTTATTTAAAAAGAAATGAATAGTAGACCATGCCACGAAAAAAAAAACATTATCTCTGGCACGTGTCATCTCTATATTTTAATAACAGTTAGCTAATGCTATTTTAACTGCATTGTTTGACCTTTATTAATTTGTGTACTCATAAAAATGTCAGGAACATTTAGTCAAATTTGTCCCACACGTGATGGTGAAATCCTCCAACATTATTACACAACATAAGCCCATCATTAAATGCTGTTTATCACTTTTTCATCTGAATGCAAAATTAATTTAGTGCCTTAAATCGCACCTTTAATCCTTTTACACAAATTCCAAGCAACAATCAATTCCGTCGATAACTAAAATGAAAAATTTTTGCACGTCCATTAAATTGTAAGTGCTCCTTCAATGACCTTAGGCACATTTAATCCCATTACACTGTATCCAAATATAATGCAGAAATTTTTCATTATATTCACTTTAAGAGGAAAACACGTTTAATTAAACTTAATCTCTAGCTTTGCATCGCTTGTTTCTTCTCTTCCGCTTGGAAAACTGAAAGGGCTCTAAGCTCAACATATCTCAGATAAATTGTTTTGTTAGTTCTGTGCTGTAGGTATAAACAGCCTATTAACGGTAATCATATTCTGTGGAGTCCATTAACGAATTGTAGCCCATGGAATTGTTTCGCCGTATTACCGTTTAATGTTCTTTGCTAATCGAAGTATACTTTAAAAATATGGACGTTTACTTAAAGGTTTCGTTTCAGCAGGGACTGGTTCGAAGAAAATGGAGCTAGATTATTTGCATAATGCCTCCTCATATTTGTTTTTCGTGAAATTGAGAAGTGATTACGAAATTAATGAAGTATTTAAAATGCAGTTGGAGAGCAGAAATGCTCGGCAGCACCTTGGGTTTTTCGTAATATGCTGATTTTATTATAACCTATGCACTAAATTTTAGAGATAAATGTTTTGTACTTCTATTGCTCAGTTGTAAAATAGCGATTAAGTCAGTAGCTTTAAATTGGAGATCATTATTTTAATACTTAATCACTTCAAATGCTTCTCTCCCCTCAAAAACAGAAAATCTTTAGGTTAAAAACTATCCAGGAGCCCTGCATATACAAAACCATGTTATAGATAGCTAACTTATCTGCTAAGTACAAGTTTTGGATTAAAAAGTTTAAAATACATTTTTTGTTAATTATGCAGCATTCTAATCAATAAACTTTTTATGTTTCTCTACGTTTTGGGTGTCTTTTAAAAACTTTAAATTTGAAACAAAATATGGCCAATAATGTAATGATAATCGGTCGGAACCACATTTTTTCATTAAAATGTTCTAATTAATGAGCTACTGCTTTGTTTTAACCAATTTTTAAAGTATTATCTAATTGCTGGATATTTTATATTATTCGTTTAGTTTCGCAGTTTTAGTTTTTGCCTCCGTTTGGATCAAAAATTAAAATTTGAAACTGTGTCATTGTTTTCTATAATTTGTATTGATGTGCAAAAGTCATGAGTTTTAATCAAGCTTGACAGATATTTCTTTTAATGCCTAATTTAATTTGAAACCAAAACAGTTCTAACCACGTATTTATTCCTATTATTATTGCTACTTTTTTTGACTTTGCTTTTACTGCTCAAAAACTGAATCAATAATTGATAGATACATTGTGTGCACTGTGGGCCACTCCTCGCATAAAGAGGTTACCATTATATACTGATTGAATTTTCAACTCGAGACCTTCCGAAAAATTGCGCTTGCGTGATGTCTCATCAGATTATATCAGAGCAATCTGGATAGAGATATGAGAGATAACGATGTAAAGTGATTGTATCTTTTTTTTTCATTTTTCGGATGTGTTGGTTTTGTGTTGATGTCAGAGACGTCATTTCAAGTTTTTCCAGCAGGGGGGGGGGGGTAGGGTCCAAACACAATGCAATTTAATCGGAAAGCATAAAAAACCACACCCACTTTCATGTAAATACATTGATTTTTAGCCATTGATTTAAGCCAGGAGGGCAATTGACCCCCCCCCCTGACCCCCTTAAATGACGGGCCTGGTTGATGTTTCGTTTTCCTATTTTAATTTATTCCACTACCTTATCGGATGTAGGAAAATAATATTGGACAGAGAAGAAATACAACTTTGGTGCATTTTCTTAATCAAGCCGTCACCTTAAAAAAAAAAAAAAAAAAAAAAAAAAAAAAAACACTTTCAACCATGTTAGTTGTTGCTTTCAAAGACGGACAAACTGCAAACTGTTGTTTTTACAGTGTAATTCTGGCAGTGGAGGTTCCAGTTTAAGACTGTAAAATGCGCGGTAATAAACTGTAAAATTAGCAATTTTATAGTTTATAAAGGTAAAGCAGAAATTTCATAATTTATTACTTGTACACTTAGCAATTTTATAGTTTCTTACTGTAAAATTAACAATTTTTACAGTTTGTTACTATGAAATTAGTTGTATTATATTGTAAAAATAACATCTATATTAAGGTTTTTTAACATATTGACGTTTCTAAACACGCATGATTTTTGGCCTGTGTATCTACTCCGTCCTTGGTTTGAAATATTACTCGAAACTAACAGTGGAACTCTTAGTGCTTACTTTTATTCAAGAACACGCTCGTGCCGTTTAAGCGTAACGTAACAAGTTTTCGCACTTTACTTTATTTCGTGAAATAAAATGCGAGTCGGGAGGCACTGAAGCAAAATCTGAACTCAAACTAACCTTCCTTTTATTTATTTTTGTGCATAATTAATAATTGAACTGCATATATTATTTTAAAACATATTACGTTAAATTATTTGAATAAGTATATAATATTTATTATTGTCGTGATATAATTTAACTATAAGATATATTTCTCTCTATGTTGAGTGATATAAGACGAATTCCAAGTTCTAATTTAGCTTTATTTTATCATGCAAGAAACATATAGCAAATGTATCAGAGCTTTCTTTTATTTCAGGAACATACTAGTTCCGTTTATGTTTAAAAAGATTTCTCACTTTGCTTCATTTTGTAAAATGAAAGGTGACAGACTCTGGACGCACTGAATCAAAATCTGCAAGAACACTAAGCTCATTTTATACACTTTTATGTATAGTTAATTATTTAACTTTATATGTTATTTTGAAATATATAACGTTGAATAATTTGAACATTCGATTTATTAAATATATTATTTTTATTATCGTTGCATAATTTCAAAACCTTGCATATAATCAATTAAAACGTAAAAGAATTATCTTTTTTTGCCTGGTTTCATTAAAGTATTTATCTCTCAATTTGAGTTGCATTTGACTAGCTTCATGTACAAATTTAGTCATTTTTTTTCAACAAAAGAAAAAAAAAGAAAATATCAGTGCAATTTTGTGTTCGAGAAACACGATCGCTCCATTTAGACGTAACAAGCTTTTGCAGTTTGCTACATTTTGTAAAATGAAAGTGGATGGAATCAGGACGCACTAAATCAAAAAATCTGTTCGAAAAACCAAGGTGCTTTTATCAATTTTTGTACACAGTTAATGATTTAACTTCACATATTATCTAAAAATATACCAAACGTCTTGAATATATAATTTTAACATTTCATTAAGTCATATTATTAATATATACTTTAAAAAATTATAACATAATTAATAAAAACATTAATTATTGCAATTATTTGTAAAGTTTCATTAAGATATATTTATCGCTATGTTGAGTTATGCAAAACTAATTCCCGGCACCAGTTTTTTTTTTTCGCAAGAGAAACAAATTGCGGAAATCGCAGAGCTTTTTCTTTTTTTTAGAGGAACTTGTTTGCTCCTTTTAAACTTAACAAGCTTTTGCATTTTGCTTCATTTGATTGAAAATGAAATGTGGTACTCTGGGTGCGCTGAATCAAAATATGCAAGCAAACTGAACTCATGATATTTAATGAGTACGTCATTTCGTCATAAAATTTAAAAAATTATACATAATTACTCAAAATTTAAACTGATTGTAATTAGTTGCATGGATTCCTTAAAGTATGCTTCTCTCACTTTGTGTTGTATATGATCAGAGTTCCGTACCGATTCAGTTCTATTAAAAAAGGAAATAAAAATAAAAATAAACAAAAATCTCAGTTTAAATTTTATTCGAGAAGCGCCGATTTTTCCATTTAAACGTTACAATACATTTACAGTTTTCTACATTTTGTAAAATGAAAGGGGTTAGGCTCGGAACGCACTGAATCTAAATATGTTCACAAACCAAGGTACTTTTAATCATTTTTATAATAATATGAATTATTTAACATCATATTTTATCTTGAAATATATTCAAGTTAAACACCTTGAATATATAAGTTTTTAAAACTCATTATTTCATATTATATCTATCTATTTTAAAAACATTACTATGATTAATTAAAACATTAATTAATTGAAATAATTTTTAGTTTCATGAAGATGTATTTGTCTCTATGTTGAGTTATGTTCGACAAATTCCCGGCACCAATTAAGTTTCCTTTTTTCGCACGAGAAACAAATGGAGAAAATCTCAGAGCTTTCTTTTGTTTGAGGAACACGCTCGCTCCGTTTAAGCGTAACAAGCTTTCACACTTTGCTTCATTTTGTAAAATGAGAGGTCACAGACTCGAAACGCACTAAACCAAAATCTGCACGCTAACTGAGCTCAGTTTATGCACTTCTGTACATAACAAATTATTTAAGTTAACGTATTATTTTGAACATATAACGTTGAATATCTTGAATATGTTAAATTTATTAAATATATAAGTTTGCTTTACATTCAAAAAAAATCAAAACCGTATATATTTTAAAATAATTAAAAATTCCGTGCTTTCAACAAAATATTTTTTTTCTCATTTTGAGTTGTATTTGACCTGCTTCGGACCAATTTAGTTTTATTTTGCTCCAACAACAACAACAAAGATAAAAAAAAAGAAGGGGAAAAATCCAAAGAAAGAAAGGAAATAAAAGGCAAAAATATCAGTGCTACTTTTTATTCGAGGAACACAATTGCTCTATTTAACCGTAACAAGATTTTGCAGTTTGCAACATTTTGTAAAATGAATGGAGTCGGGGAGCACTGAATAGTTATCAAACCAAGGTGATTTTATCATTTTTTGTACATAATTAATGATTTCAATCTTCATATCTTACCTAAATATACATAAAAGTTAAACATTATGAAAATATTTTGAAAAGTTGTTACATACTTTATTAAAACAGTGACAAATTGCAATTATTTTTAAAACTTCATTAAAATATATTTATCTCTATGCTGAGTTATGTTCGACAAATTCCCGGCACCAATTTAGCTTTCTTTTTTCGCACGAGAAACAAATGGCGAAAATCTCAGAGCTTTCTTTTATTTGAGGAACACGCTCGCTCCGTTTAAGCGTAACAAGCTTTCGCACTTTGCTTCATTTTGTAAAATGAAAGGTGACAGACTCGGGACGCACTGAATCAAAATCTGCACGCAAACCGAGTTCCTTTTATTTCGCTCTTTGTTTGTCTATGATTGATCTTTCGATTTCGTGACATTAAAGAGTTGTCTCCTGTCCATTTAAATTCATTCTTTTTTTAAGAAATCAAAGACAGACTTGGGAAGAAGAAAAATGGTTTGCGTTTGTTGCCAGTGGATTTGAATTTTTGCTCTGCTTTTGCATATCGAAATTGTACGAGTAGAAAACTACTTTCTATTGTCTGGATAGAAAATGAGCTTTTGTTGACGAAATCTTTTAACGGATAATGTAATTTGAATGAAGATTGTTATACATTGTTTAAGAAAGTAGTACTTTAGATACAATTTAATTTAGTTGGGACAAAAATACATCCAAAGCTTAATAGAAACGACATTTATATTTCAATACCGCGGAAATAGCTTGAAAGAATTTTTGTATTGATTTCCTAATAGTTCTAGTAGAAAATATACTAAAGGGAGCATTTTATTATGTATCCTGTTATTACACAGAACATTGACTCGGAAACATTAATAATGTCTCATACAATGTTCATTGTATGAAAATACAGATATTTCAGCAAATTGGTAGTTTGATATCTCTAAAAAGAAAATAAACGAGTTTTCGTATCGTCCGCTTAACATTTTATTAGTTTTATCATCATTATTATTATTATTACTTTTTTTTGGACTTCGTTGTAAGAACTTTGCTATTATTTTTTAGATAATTGCACACTGATATTTACTTGACCAATACGCAATGTCCGATTCAGCAGGAAAATAATGTGTTTTTACTTCTATTCTCTTAAGTAAATCAGCGCATGCGTGATTCGTTCAGTTTAACAAGAAGCAAGGGTCTGCGAAGCACAAATAAGTAAACAAAAAAAAAACAATAACAAGCTTGGATCACAAGAGAAGACATGACTGCCAAAAAGTTCAGAAGAATGATATTTCTTATATGAATTTTAACGAAAATTCTTTACTTTCGTTTTTATTGCATAGAAATTTTAATTTCTTATCAATTGGAAAACAAGGTAAGACAATTATTCAGGTTTCTAATAACTCTTAAAATAAAGTAAACTTACATTTATTATAAATATCTATAGACAATTCAGTCTATTAACAAAGTTATCAAAGCATTTACTTTATAACTTTAAAAGGCAATTCGTACTTTTTGAAGTAATTAAATTTTTACAGTTGAAATGCACGTTATTAAAAACAAAACCCTATTAGTTACACATGAAAGATTTTATCAGTTTATAGAGTGTAAATTAAAAAAAAATCCCTGTTTATCTACATTGTCTAATCCATTATAAGAAATCTCTCCAAAAATCATACGCAAACCCTATTCTTCGGAGCAGAAGAGAGTGAGCAATTTTTTGTGAATATCATTTCATCTATGAACCTACCTAACAGTGAAAGTGAGTTAAATAAAGTTGCGTGGCTTTCGAGGTTGGACAGTATATGATTTGTTAGAGCATGCAAAATCCAGTGATCATTTGCATGATATCGGAACACTTAGTTAATAAACTGACCTATAGACAATTTCTGGGTTAAACCTAATCCCAAAGTATCACTACTTTGTCTTTTAGTTCTTTTCTTTTAGCTTTCAGAATCGGCTTTTAATTCAAACTTAATACAATTTTTTAGGAATTTAATAATCACCATTTTTATTTTCCAAATTAAAGATTCACGTTTTTCCATCCGCGAACCTTTAAACAATATAATATATATTTCTTTTTTATTTTATTTTAATTTCTTTATAGTAACGCATCTTTGCAACAAGACGGAAACAGAAAGAAGCATTTAATATTAACTCATAAAATTACTGCGTCGCAAATGCGTAAGAAATATATAACTTACTGTAGATACTGGAACTAAAATTAACTTTTAACAGCCGTTGAGTTTACTTCTCTGGGTAAAATATTTTGCATTCCTTTTTTTATGTTAAATATGCAAAAATCTAAAATACTAAAAAATATAAATTATTTTTAAGTATTTCAGTTATTTTAATGTATTTGCATAATCTATTTTGCCTTTAATACCCATTCAACTAACTTTAAAGACAAACAAGAAAAAATCCTATACGCTTTTAGGATATACACTTTATTATTAACGAATTGTAACTATTTTACTTCAGTACTTTTAAATCAACTAACAAATAAAACCAGTTAGCCAGAAAATGGATAGCTTCAATTTTAACGCACACCACTTTTCCCTGTAGCAAACTTAAATTAAACTACTTTATTTAGCAGAAACACTGTTGAATAAAGGAAATGTTTTCGTACCACTTTTATGCTAAGCAATCACCATTGATGCCTTTAAAAAGCACTTTCCAAAAAGGATGTAAAAAGATAAGGATTCACTAAACATTTCCAAATTACCACATTAACTTGTACAGTGGGATGAACACTGCTGCAATTAAGGTATATAAACACTTCCAGCGTTTTTATACGCACGAAGCGATATTCAAATAAGGGTGTATTTTCAGCTGCTTGCCAAAATTTGTTCTTCAAAAGAGTTAATGGAGTTACGCGATAAGAAACTTTTTTGGAGCATTTTTCTTCGTTTGTTTATGCAATATACACAGCAGGAGAGATCTCTTAAAGAAATTTATCATTCTTAACGCTCCATGTACTTTTTTTCATCATATAACGTGTTAAGCTGCTTATTTGCCTTTGAATTTTCAATGATGGACAAGAGCTTGAATATAAATATCGCGAAATATATGAAGCAGCAAAATGATTCTGCGATTTTATATTTTTGTAACTAAAAACTCATTATGCTCAAATTTTCCGCTATCAGATTAGCAATTAATAATTGTGAGAAATGGGAGTACATTGAGCCTTAATATATTTTTTTCATCATATAATGTGTTAAGCTGCTCATTTGCCTTTGAATTTTCAATGATGGACAAGAGCTTGAATATAAATATCGCGAAATATATGAAGCAGCAAAATGATACTGCAATTTTATATTTTTTTAACTAAAAACTCACTATGCTCAAAATTTCCACAATCAGATCAGCAATTAACAATTGTGAGAAATGATAGTACAGTGAGCCTTAATATATTTTTTTTCATCATATAATGCAATAAACTGCTGATTTGTTTTGGTATTTTCAATGGTGGAGAAAGGTTTGTATAATAAGAAATACTGTTAAATATACAATGTAACAAAAGTATTCTGAAAGTATTATTTTTCTTATTGAAAATTCACAATTGCTTACATTTTCTTCAATGAAATTAGCAATTGACAATTGTGACTAATGAGAGTACAGAGCCTTAATAAAGTTTTCACATAAAATAATGTATTAGGGCTGCTTATTCGCTTTTGAATTTTCAATGATGGACAAAAGTTTGAATAGAAATATCGTTAAATATATGAAGCAGCAAAATGATTCGGCAATTTTATTATATTTTTAATTAAAAATTCAATAATCCCAAATTTTCCCCAACGAACTTAGCAGTAAACAATTGTGACCAATGAGAGTACAGTGAGCCTCAGTGCATTTTCCATATTATAATGTAAGATGCTGCTTATTTGCTTTTGTAATTTCAATGTTGGACAAGAGTTTATATAAAGAGACATATCATTAAATATATGAAAAACAAAACTATTGTTAGAGTGATGTTTGTTTTGATTCTGAATGTATTTTCTTAAAACATATTTTTGTTTTCCTATTACTAAGATAACATTTTATCAATTTTGGAATACATTATTATGCAGTGAAACTCATATCGAGCAAATATAAATTGCTGAATATTTTGTTTACATTTTCGATTGAAAAAAAATCGCAGTTAGTTCATTAAACACTTTCAGATTCATCTAAGAAATAAAAAACTCGTTATACTTATTTATTTTCATGTTTTATTAAGAACAATCAATTTTTAGAACACAATTATTTAATTCGTTTCAAGTGCATTTAGTTTTAGTACCCACAGAACTACATGAACGATTCATGATTTGTTCCTTTGTCTTTCAAAAACAGTAATATTAAAATAATAATAGGAGTTGTAATTTGTAAAGCTTATAAGAATATTTATCAAAGTATTCTTAGGTTAAATCATTTTTTATGGCAGCAAAGAAATGTTTTTAGTAAAAAATGGTTATATGCGGCTAAACTTATGAGATTTCTCCAACAGTTTCAAGAAAATCTATAAATTTCTAAGTTTAATTTAAAAATATTTAAATTAAATAAAGTTGCATATATCTTCCAGAAAATGCGGCTTTTTTCTTTATATTGTTTGTTAAAATGCTAAAAACATTTAAAATTTAGTTCTCTAAAGAATAAAAAGCGATATACTAAATCGGTTTGTTGTAAAATATTATTTGAATTCTCTTAGACGTTTAACAGAAGAAGTTAAAGGAATGTAATGCTTGCATTGCAAATATTATTTTTTACGTTATAAACATACAGCATTCTTAAAATGCAGAAATTTGCACTACTGATTATTATTATTATTATTTTTTTTTTTTGCATTTTTGAAATGTATTTATTTTATATATATTTACAGCAACATTAAAAAATTGTATCAGCACAGAACATAATTGTTTAACAATCGTATTTATGAAAATGACACAGAATGATAAAAAAAATTAATTCTAAACTGCCATTTAACAAATAAATTTGTTTATTTATCATTAAAAAAGTAAATCAATAGAATACTGCAATTGAATAAATTAATATAATTATTTGTTTATTAACCCATTTATGTCCAAGTTTTTTTTAACAATTTTTTTCAATTTTTATCTGCTTAAAACTCTTACTTAGAATGGTTTACATACATTTTAGGCATAAATTAGTTCGCCGTTGCCTTATTTTTAAAGTTACTGTTCATGAGATATTTTGCAGATATGTAAGCAAAATACGACCTTACTTGACTTTACTTTGGCTAAGTAACATTACAGAAGGCCTCTATGATCAATTTCAAGCAAATCATTTTAAAATAGTTTAATTTTATGAAAAAAAAAGCTCGCAAAAAAATTTACTTTCTGTGGCTACCCATGCTGGATCGTTGCTTGACTGATTTGGCTAAAAATAGCTGTCAATAAATAAACTCTGATGTCCAAATAGTGTCTTCAACTGGTTTTCTCAAGAAGAAGGACTATTTAATTTGTGAAAAACAGCTTTAGTAAAAGGATATAGCCATTAAAAATTTTTGTATGCAGTAACAAACAAGCGTCCCGTTTTTAGGCTACTGGGCATAAAGGGGTTAATAAAAAGTGACAAACGTTCTCTACGCATCTTAAAGTATTTTTTTTTTTTTTTGGCTTTGTAGCGGAAGTGGCTCACACTTCTCTGTAACACGTAATTCCTTCTTAAAGTTTACTTGCAATACAAGTTAAGAAAATATCACATTGTAAGCAAAGTATAATTTTTTATGCAAAGTAACTAAACCATATACGCTATTTCCACATGAACATTGCATATGCGGTAACTTACGCAATTTCAAAAACGAGGGGGGGGGGGCTATTCGAGAAACTTATTGGAAACGAACAATTGCAGATAAGAGCTGAAATCCCAGCTTCACTCTGCCCATTCGAATCAAATGTAAGCACCAAAAATGGTTCCGACGTCATTAAAAGGAATTTCCTCTTTTCAGTAAAAAATAGATAAATTTTTCAGTAAAAAAGTAGATAAGACGACTATGAAAAAAAATCCGGATGGAAATCTCGAAGGAAGGTGCTCTCCTTCCTACTTTTGACAGTTATTAAATAAATTTTAACGAGAAAAACGTGCTTTTGCAATCACTAGAAAGAAAGTAGAAATATTTTAGTTGGATTTCAAGGGAAAAAATATTCTTTTTTCCCCCAATATTTCATCACGTTTCTTTGTTATATTCCCGATAAGTTGAATGCATAATGTGGTAGGGAAATGCCAGATAAGTGGTTTTGTGCGCGCTTTGTTGTGAAGATGCTAGGGAAAAACCCTTTCCCTTTTTTTCTTTTGAGCATTCTTCCGATTTTTTCTCCAGTTTTAATAACTCCCTTAATGATGTTTCAAGGTAAAAAACGGTTTTAGAAATGATCTCTTCAAAAGGGGAGAACAAGTTAATGATTTATTTTGTAGCTGATTGCATCTTGGAAAGTAACTTCTTCTTTTGTTTATTACTTTTCCTCGTGCGTGTAAAATAATTAAACTTTTTAATGCTTAATATATTGCGCGAAAGAAAACGGACGCAACAAAGTATGGATAAATCTATTTACTTTATTTGGCATTGATATTTCAATGAAAAATGGATGAAAGAGTGTTTTATGAGACTTCTATGCAAACAATTTATTAAATATAATGAAATGTTGTAATGCTGTGAAATTAAAAATTACGAAAGTTTTACGCTTTAAAAATCTACGATTTTCAGTAAAATAATAGTTTTCGTTTCAAAAAATGCTCAGCAACTATTTAAGTTTCCGCTTAACGTTTCATCTGAATGCATAATTTTATTTTTTACTCAAGCTTTTATATGTTTTCTTTCAGCGGTATTGACATAAAACTGTGAAAAAATATCATTTCCGTAAGTCAACCAGAGAGAAAAAGCAAAAGAATCAAACAAAAGAGGAGACAGCCAGCCAACATTTGCTTTGCAATGAACTTGTTAAAAGTACGAGGTAACGATGTATTTACCAAGAAATAAAATTTCTGAATTCGTGTAATCAACAGCATTTTAGTTAAATTCACTTTAACTAAAATCCCAAATCGTTTTTACCTTTTCTAATTATTGCAATTCCCAGTATTATAATACTTGCTTCTTTGATCTGCGTTTGCTAATTAAAATACCTTACATTTGTTTTACAAGTATGCTACAAAACAACTAGCAGGTCCTAACTATTTTCCATAAAACAATATTTTTTGTTTCAAGAATTGCTTAGTAAGTGTTTGAGTTTCCAATAAACTTTTTATCTGAAAGCATAACTTTTTGTTATATTCCAGCTTCTATACGTTTTCTTTCTGCGATACTGATATAAAACTATGAAATATACTATTGTAAAATTTCCGTTAGTCAACCAAAGGGGCCGGGGGAGGGGAGTAAAATGCATCAAATAAAATATGAGACAGCCCAGCCAGCATTTTGTTTTACTATAAGTGTTAAATGCATAAGGTAGCGATGTGTTTACTAAGAAATATAAACCTTTTCAATATATATAATCCCCAATTTTTTTTACATTAATTCAGCCTAAATCCCTAATCTTGTTTACTGTTTGTATATTTTGCAATTCTGGGTTGTATAATACTTGCTTCAAGTTTGACTGTTATTGCTAATTCAAATTCCTGTAATTGTTGTACATTTACGATTAAAAAGATTTGGCACGTCCTCACTATTTTCCGTAAAACTAGTTTTCGTTTTAAAAAATGCTCAGCAAGTATTCGAGTTTCCGCTTAACTGTTCATCTGGAAACGTAACTTTATTTTATACTCCCGCTTCTATACGTTTTTCTTCTGCGGTATTGACGTAAAACTATAAAAAACTATCATTTCCGTTAGTCAACCAGAGGGGGAAAAAGTAAAAGAAATTAAATAAATGAGGAGACCAGCCCTGCCAACATCTGTTTTGCTGTAAGCTTGTTGAATGTATAAGGTAATAGTGTGTTCACCAAAAAATATGAACATTTAGTAACCATAGGGAAAAAATATTTACTTAAGTTCTGTTTAAACAATATCTCAATTGTTTAGTTAGTTAACTTTTGTACTTTTTGCAATTAGTAGTTTAAAGCGTGCTTGCGTGACCTTTTCCTGGTAATTTGATTTTCCAACATTTGTTTTACAATAAAAAGGGAATACGATTTAAAAGCTCTACTATTTTGCAGTATCAATTGTGTTTCAAAAATTGCTTAGAATATATTTGAGTTTCAACTTAACTTTTCATCTGAAAACATAACTTTATTTTATGATCCAACTTTTTTTCATTTTCTTTCTGCGATATTGACATAAAACTATGAAAAACTATCATTTCCATTAGTCAAGCAGGAGGTGGAAAAAGTAAAAGAAATCAAATAAAAGAGGTGACAGTCTAGCCAAAATTTGTTTTACAATGAGCTTGTTGAATTTATAAGGTAACGATGTGTTCACCAAGAAATATGAACCTCGAGTATTCATAGAAACAAAATATTTACCTAGACATTGTTTCAGTAAAGTCGCAAACTTTAAGCTGTTTAACTTTTATACTTTTTGAAATTAGTAGTATAACGCTTGCATGCTTAACCTTTTCCTGGTAATTTGATCTTCTAACATTTTCTGTACATTTAAAAGCTTTTGCTCTTTACAAAATCTACTTTTTTTTAAATTAAGTAAAACAATGCTTTTTGTTTCAAAAAAGCTGTGCAAGTATTTGAGTTTCCGCTTAATTTTTTATCTGAAAACATAACTGTATTTTATACTCGAACATTTATACGTTTTCTTTTTGCGGTATTGACATAAAACTATGAAAAACTATAATTTTCGTTAGTGAACCAGAGGAGGAAAAAGTAAAAGAAATCAAATAAAAGCCCAGCCAACATTTGTTTTACTATGAGGTTGCTGAATGTATAAGGTAACGATGTGTTCACCAAGAAGTATGAACCTCGTGCATTCATAGAAGCAAACTATTTACGGAAATTTTGTTTAAGTAAAATCCCAAATGTAAGTTGCCTAACTTATATGCTTTTTGCAATTAGTAGTATAAATCCTGTTTACTTGCTTGACTTTTGCATTGTAGTTTGATTTCCAAACATTTGAAAAAAAAAAAAGCTGTTTGATTTAGAAAATTTATTTTGAAGTAAAAAAAAAAAAGTCTGTTTCAAAAATGCTCAGTAAGTATTTGAGTTTCCGCTTACTTTTTCATCTGAAAGCATAACTTTACTTTATACTCTAGCTTTCTTTCTGCGGTATTGACATAAAACTATGAAAAACTATCATTTCCGTTAGTCAACCAGAGGGTAAAAGAAATCAAACCAGAAAAAGTAAAATAAATCAAATAAAAGAGGAGACAGCCCAACCAACATTTGTTTTACTATGAGCTTGTTGAATGTATAAGGTAACGATGTGTTCACCAAGAAATATGAACCCTGTGTATTTATATAAGCCGAAACGAAATATTAAGGCTATCTACGGAAAATATCCCCCCGAGATGGTCGAGTGGAAGCCTCGGATTCGGGTTTATTGCTTTACTGAAGAAAGTAATTCGCATTGCCCCATGTAGAGATGGAGTATGATTTGCTTTCTATTGAATATTGGAAAAATCTTTGTTTCAGGCAATACTTTGGGGCTCTCGAAGCGGTTTCCAAGAGAGACATGATCGAAATATCTTTCGCTGTATTTGCCTAGAAATAATACTTCAATATGGTTTTGATTGCTTTTTATTTTATTCATGCGCACTCAACTACCAGTTCGTAAAATCGGTACTCGGGAGTTTATGGAATGTAGTTGAGTGTGGTTATTTTATTTTGTTTAGTTTTATGTCTGGGTGGTTGTCGTGTCTGATTCGTGTGAGGGACACAAACATGCACACAGACAGTGTCGTAAATGCATACACACGCTTAGTTTCTGGTTGATAATTATTAAAGCGAACATACGTTTTTTAAATAGAAAATAAAAAGCAATCTTTTTTTTTTTTTTTTTTAAGTTTGCACTGAATGCATTAAAGGTAACTAACTGAACTCTTACGTATGACTTATTTTCTACGTTTAAGTACTTTTGACTGTAAATTAACTATATAAACCTAGCAAGGTTATTCAATGAGTAACCATCATAATGTATTTTTTACTACAGTACAGTTATAATTTTATAATATAATAATTTATAAGTTACAGTTTAGAAACTGTTCTTGCTTCCAAATAGTACTTTCTACATTATAACATATTCATATGCTTAATAATTTTTGACTTTAGGTACACTGTAGAAACCCCACTGTTGTTTGCTGCTGGTAGGGTAATACAATTTGTTTCCGAATCATTGTATTGCAAAATATGCTAAAAACACCACAGGTAATTTTAAAATAGCTTAACTTTGAATTTACTGTTTAGAAGCATTTCTTGCTTCTACAAGAAAAATCATATTTTACATGATCTTAAAACGGTTTAGCATTTTTGAGTTCAAATAAACTGTAGCAGGTACACAGTTTTTTTTATGATGGCACGATTATGTAAGTCTTTATCTACGTTTTTTTTTTTTTGAAATGTAAGTTCCTAACCGTACAGCTAATTTTTGATGATTTGAAAATTACCGTGTGCAAAATATTTTTAACAGCGGTTTGAACCGATGGAGAGGAATTGAGTTTATAACGATTTCCTCTGAAATTGTGAAAAACTCCTTTTGGAACATACTAATACAACCAAAAGGGGGAGGTGCACAACCAAACCCCATTTAGATAGTATAAACAAAGGTACAACCTTCAACTGCATACAGTTTTTGAGCTGTGTGAGATACATAAGCACATGCATACGTACAGACGTCAAATCAAAATGGATTAGCAAAATGGATCTTTTGGCTGTTAATAGGTTCATTAATACGTATTATGAGTCTGCAGAAAGGTTGAAAAAAGTGCTCAACACAAACTCGGGGGTGAGTAAAATGAAACTGTACGCCGACATTTAGGATTTTTTTCGAGATTTTTTCACACAATATTTTTATTGGTGTGTAAAAAGCAGTATTTATACACATAACGGGAAATAGTCAATGGTTAATGGCCAGGGTTAATGGCTTCTTTAGGCCAGGCTTAAATTTTGTATTAGTTTAATTTTGAATTTTGAGCTTGTTTAGGAAATGGCACTTATTTACTGTCTAACGTTACCATAGAAACATTTGAAAGTAGCTGGGTCAAAATTAGAAAGCAAGTGTTCCTCAAAGTATTTAATTGTATTCATAAAATATTCCATTGAATGAATATTTATCAACGTGATGGAGTACCGCCTATGCAAATACTGTGAAATATTTAATCTGTTTCAAACTGTGACTCAAAATATACAACCAAGTGGATAATAGGAAAACTTTCACAATAGCAAACTGTAATCAACATTTAGAATTCGATAATGCTGCATTTTTATCTAGTTTAAATGTATGCGTGGTTATAGATAGAAAGAGTTAATGTATACAAAATGTAACAGTGTAGTTAGTTTAATATTTAACGTGAGAAACCACATTCGCATTAAATTTAAGAGAAATTTGAAAATATTATGTTATTGCAAATAAGTCATTTTGATATACATTGACATGCAACACCTTTTTTTAATACTTGATTATGATTTCATTAAGTTTATTTGGCAGAATTTTCCAAAAAAAAAAAAAAGAAACTTGAAAAATATACCGTAAAATGGGGTGAATCGGAACACTTTTCAGCTTTGATTGTAAAAAAAGCAGTTAAAAGATTTTTTTTTATTTGATTTTTTGGGTAAAAACTTCGGTCTTGCTTTACTTTTGATATTCCAAGCAAAGACAAAACATTTTGAACAAGTATTATTAAAATATATAGGAAATTATGGGTGTTCCGAATCACCCCGCTGATAGGGGTCAATCGGAACACATGTTAAAATTTTTATTTTTTTTCAATTTAACCTGTAATAGGTCTCACAAACATGAGTAATATTGATGGGGGAGAATAAGAACAGATAATTACTGTCAAATAAATGTATAATTTCAATACCAGAAAACGTTTATAATTTGTCAAAATTCAAAATAATTTTGAACTTGTGAAAAATGAAAAATAATTTTGAGAAATGCTTTTGAATTGAAATACAAAGATTTATCATGAATAGAAATCACCCATGTTGTCCACAAATATGTACTTGTCCTTAAAATTAGTAATTGTGACTTGTTCTAAGTTTTTTCATAACATCTCCTGGGATGAACTCTGCCTTTTCTTTAGTTTCTTAAAATCTCTGGGTTTCGGGGATTGTCCTGAAAGATTTTTTCGCTTATTCATCACTGTCTGTGTGCTGGACTTTTACTGCATAAAGTCTATGTGACTTCCTCCTCGTATTTTAGGTAAAAAGAAGTCTCCTGGAAAAACAATCTTTTGAAATCTGCAACTTTTTGTCATTCTAAGATCTGGTTGCTCACAAGAAGGGATAAACAGTAATAAATCCTTGTCCTTGTCTTGATTGGAAAAATTAGGGTTATAATCTTGATTTTTCAAACAGTTTCCTTCAAATAAGTTTGAATTGGAACAACAGAACTAAATGTTCCGATTCACCCCGCAAATTTTTTTCCTATGGCATTTGTCAGAATTCTTCATTTTTATGAAACAATTTATAAAAAATGTAAATTCTAATGTGGTATTCTGTTGTTCAGATACACGTATAATTGAAACATACCACTCTTAGTTTTTATATATAAGATGGTTTGTTCTTTCATATGAAGTTTTGCAGTCTATGAAAATGTGATGTTTTCTAGCATTCCACGTGCAGCCTTCCTTAGAAGCCAGTAGCGTTGCCAGATTAATAAAAGTAATTTTTTCCTACTTCCTATGATCTTACCTTTCTAAAAAAAAATTCACGACGAAAAATACCCAAAAGGGGGCAAAGGGTCCAAACACAATGCAATTTTATCGGAAAACATAAAAAACTACGCCCACTTATATGTAAATACATTGATTTCTCAAAGCGGGAGAGGGGCAATGGACCCCCCCCCCTGCCCCCCTAAATGACGGGCCTGTTGGATATGTTATATTTATTAGGCTTTATATTTTTTCTGAAAAAACATAATTATTTGAAATGGTCCAAAAGTTACGGCAAAACAAATCTTTATTAATAAAGATTTGTTTTATTAATGGCAAAAACTTATTTCACTGTAATGTTAAACTTTTACAAGTTAATAACCATTTTTTACACGATGTTTTTAAAATAGTATGATACCAAAAGTATTTTATTCAAAACGTCCATCACGTTATGTTTTGAAAGAATGCAATGTACTTTAACAGAAAAAAAAGTAACAAGCTTCACGTCATTGAGCTTCCAACCAAAATTTAATATTTAAAGAATGATTTATGCACAAGTCCCCGACAGAATACTAAATAGGTATCAGGCTTCAAAATTACATATTTTGTCCGGGAATAAGCAATGAGAAATAGCTATATGACTCGAGAACGTCAACTCAGTGCCAATCTATATTTATCTATTGCAAAGATTTGATTCCAGAAATCCCTCCCAGTGTAGACGAGCATAAATTGTTATTCTAGACATCATTTTCGGCATGACACAAGGGTTTTACCCTCGATTTCTGGAGGACGCATCTAAATTTAAAATGAAAGGGAATTTCATTTCTTGCATGGAGGATAAAAAGGGTTTGACAGTGAATTTACACCCACTAAACCTGATACGACAGATGTTGGAGACAGGAAAGGCACGCTCCCGAGAATAGAGCATCAGTGAACAGGAGAAGTTGACGTGACCACAATGGGATCGATATAACTCAACAAAGGGCACGGATATAATATGTGGCATTAGATGTGCAGATTCATAAGTACCTTTATTTATGAAGATTACTGTTTAGACTCGTTTGCAAATTGAGTCCCTCAGATTTATCTAATAAGAGAAACTGTATTTTGCTGTTAATATTTTATTTTCTTTCTAAGGGTCTACTTAAAGGGGGCGTAGTGCAATCTATTGCGTGCCACCATTAAAAGACGGATATCAACAGTGTTTGATATTAACGCCTTGTGAACTCCTTCACCCTTCCCTTTCTCCCAAATAGATGTACCTGTGATTATTCGAAGTGAAACTATTCTAGGACATTAATTTAGTGGAGTGTACCTAAGGCACTCAATGGTTCGGCAACATACCGGATATTTGCTGGACAGTTCATATTATGGATATGAAAGTCCCTGCGAAAAATTAGAATTTTACTGAAATAAATTGTTAACAAAGTTTAATGAGACAGGAAGGACGACGACTACGACGAATAGATCAATAGTGAACAGGAAAAGTTGACGTGACCAGATTAGATATAAATCAACAAAGGGCACGGATATATTATGGGGCATTAGATATGCAGATTCATAAGTACCTTTATTTATGAAGATTACTGTTTAGACGCGTTAGCAAATTGAGTCCCTCAGATTTGTCGAATAAGAGAAACTGTATTTTCGCCATTTGTTCTTTTAGTTACTTTCTAAGGATCTGCTTAAGGAGGAAATAATTTCGCAGACGTAGTGCAACCTCTTGCGTGCCCCCATTAAATGACGGATGTCAATGTTTGAGAAATTTAACGTCCTGTGTATCTTTCCCCTCCCTCAAGATAGAGGTACTTCTAATTTCGCAAAATAAAATTGAGCTAAAAAGTTAATTTAGTTGAGGCAAGCAGACACTTAGGTATTCTTCAATATGCCGAATAATTATTTGTCAGTGAATATTACTGGTATGAAAGGCTTCTAGAAAAACAGTTTTACTAAACTGAATTGTTAAAATAAAGTTTAATGAGAGAGGAAAGGCACGCTCCCGAAAAATAGAGCATCAGTGAACAGAAGTTGACGTGATCACAATGGGATCGATGTTACTCACCAAAGGAATATCACCAAAGGCGCATATAATATGTGGCATTAGATGCGCAGATTCATAAGTACCTTTATTTATGACTGGCGATACCCGTACGGCTTTGTTCGTGGTATAAAATAAAAAGTTCATTTGTTAAATAATTGGTATAGCAGAAAGAATACTCTATTTTAGTTACAATTTAGCTATAATTCCTTAAAAGTATGATATAAAAATAAGCCAAAAGAGAAAATAAGAACAATTTTGTTGCTTACTGAAACCAACAGAAATCTTACCAAAGTTAAAAAGAAGAAGAAAGTTTTATTTCCTAGCTTTAAAAACAATACATTTTCCGAAATGAAACACTTTTAAAAGAACGTTGCAATATCGCAATTTATGCCATACTTGCCGGGTATTCTGCGCTGCCTGGGTTTCTGCTGGGAAGGATGTTTTCGTGAAGCTCCTTCACAACTTTTACAACATTAAAGTGCACCTCTATATACATAAATGTGAATGGCTACTTCTACAAACAATGTTTTTTTTTCTGTTTGGATAAATTAAAGAAAACTGCATTATACACCCTACTTTTAAATGCAAGTTACAAATAATGTTTACGTAAATACTAAATGTTTAAATATTATAGCCGTTGATCCCTGACTTCTGGTGTCTCATGCCAAAATCAATTCCCTTTTTATTTAGCCCCGTTAGCGATTAGTGGCATAGATGAGTATAAAAATCCGAAGAAAGCAATACATTTAATACTTACTCCAGAAAAGCCAAGGTTCAAAATTTTCATTATCATTTCTAAAAATATTGTTGTTGCAAAGTAACAAATTTTTGCAACAATGGGTTGAAAATTTAATCATTTAATGGGGAAATTACATGAAATTTACTGTTTTCTATTACAACTTTTTTAAACTACGTTTTTCAGAAATAAATTATAGCCTATCCTGATTCCTGTTAACGTAGCTATCTTGGGTGAAAAAATGGTTAAAATCAGTCCAGTAGTTTTGAAGATTACTCCGGACATACATACATATAAAAGTATTGCAACTCAACAAATATCACGGTTACAATAGAAAGCAATAGTTTCTGTAGATAAATATGTATCTTTCTTTCTGAATCTCACTGTTAAGGCTACAATGGAGTCTTAAAATGCGAAAAATTGACCAAAATTTTGATTTTTCAGTTTTTTCTAAAAATTAATCTCTGAACTGTGCGTAATTCATTGCAAAAAAAAAAATTCAATTCGTACTATTTTTACCGAAGTTATAAGCTATTCTTTCATTATTCTGTCAGTACATTTGTAACCAAATGTTTCATTTAAATGCATATATCTCAGAATCGTAAAATTTAAATTCATGCGTATCTTCCAAATGCTCCCTGCAGTTCAATATATGTTTAATCACTCTGAGTTTTTTTCAGCTTGATCAAAATATACAAATAAAAAAAAGTTGGGGAGCAAATTTTCAGTATTCTCATTTCTTTTTTTTTTAAATCAGCTTTAAATCCAAATTTTATTGACGTTTTTCAGAAAAATTGGAAATTTTAACAAGAACTCAGTTTTTGACACATTTTTCCCTAAATATTGTGGTTAATGAAATTTTGCTCCCCAACTTTTCTTAAAATATGAAATAGGCATCTAGAAAAATTGAAAGAATCAAGTTTTTAAAAAAATTGGTCTGCATGGAGTGGTTTTTGCGGTTCAAATATTTACGATTAAAAAATACAGTATTCTCTGTATTTCAAAAACTATTCAGAAATTTACAACAAAACTTTATATATTACTTCCCCTCATAAGGGTCTAAAACTCATAAAAAATTCAGAACTGTATCTTCAAAATTGAAAAAAATGATTTTCATACTCCATTGTAGCCTTAAGCCGCAGTAGTGAATGAAATTGCTTAAATTAATTTTTAAATAAAAGCCATATTTATTGTCATTTAATGTGTTCTCCTTTCTAAGGTGATTTATTTAAGTCAAACAAATTGTACAGATATCATTTTTAAGTTTTACATGTGCAGATTCATTCATATTTTTATCTATAAGCATCTTTGTTTAAACGAGTAGGTAAATCGCATCAGATACAGTCGACTAATGAAAAATTTTACATTTCTGTCATTTAAATATAAATGATACATAAGGTTCGGGTACAAGAAAAAAGCTATTATTGAACACATTATAACACGTTAGCAACGTGTAGTACAATGTTTGAGACAGGAACGGCATGCTACGGAGTATAGAGGGCATTAGCAAACAGGAGAAAATCACGTGACTGCCTATGGGATCGATGTCTCCAGCAAGAAGCTCGTATAAAATATGTAGTATTAGCTGTGCATATTCATCAGTATATTGCTGTTTAGACGTGCTACAATCATTTAGCGTAACACTGAACTTTAAGGGTGAAAATTATACTATTCATATTTTTGTATTGTATAATATTTTTGTAATATATTTGACTAAAGCAAAATTGTGGCAGGGTCAATATTGCCCGCTGCTGGTACATTTAAAAACAGGGTTCAGCATTTTTTAAAGTAAACTAGCAACACTAAACACAGCTAATTCCACATTCCAATCGTATCTACTGTTTAAAAGCTATTTAATGAGGGTTGACTTGAAAGTGTGGAAATCTGTCGTTCAACAATATAAAATAGTATGCATTATGCTTTTAATGCTCTAAAGAAAAAAATAAGGAGTTTTGAAACAGTTGTAAAAATGTGTTCAAAATCGCAGTATTTTTTTAATGATTTAATTTGTACCAACCATCTTACAAAGCTCAAAATTAACCAGAGTGCTGTATAAATTTGAAATCATATTATTTCTTAATTTTGGATAGTTCTGCATAAATTCAGAATTTTTCTTTAGTTTTATATCAAAAGATTAGACGCAATAGCACTATAAAAATATAAATGAATCATTTGATGATTGTGAATATAAGTAACAACGAAATGACAGAACGAATCGAGTCGATTAAATAGCATTATGGAGAAAACTTTTTTTACAGTACCATACGAAAGTAGAATGTATAATCAAATTAATAAAACGTTACTGTATAGCTAATAAATCTTGAATACATAGTAATAATATGTATTTTTAATGTTTAAAGTAATACAAAGCATAATTACAGTTTAAATATTTGGCGAAAAGAAGAGAAATGAGGAAAATAACAGATTTTATGTTTAGAGTATAAGTTTTGCTGTTGTAAAAATATATTCACTTAAAAATGTACTAAACATTTTTCCAAAAAATTAAAATATAAAAAAAAGTTTTATATTTCTGTGATGAATCTACAGTTGAGGCAAACCTCTCTTGTCAGCATCATAATACTGTGATTAAGAAGTGCTTGGCTTTCTTTATGCTGCCAGTTTAGGTTCTCCTGAATTACAGTTAAAATAACGTCGTCATCAAAGACACATGTCATTTAATTAAGTCTGAAAGAAATATATTTCTTCAAGAGCTACATGGGTATACAAAAAGTACACTCACGCACATTCATAAATATTTGAATGCAGTTATGTATATATCACTAAAAGCATTAGCAATCACAAGCTCACTAAAAATGTTTTGTTGTTATAACAAAGAACGCATTCACACTCGCAAGCATTAAAGTGAAAATTTATGATAGGTATTGCTATTTGATAAAGATGCCCAAAGGTGAGAAAACAAGAAGAAAAAAATAATTACTTACATGTTTCCTTTAATGAAATTCACATAAATAATGCACCTGATATTTATCATGCAACTTTAATTTCGATGAAAATTTTCATTGATTTTTATTGCCATTGTAAGTGCTAAAAAAGAATAAACAAATAAAACCCGGGAATCTAAATTGCCGAGGGAAATTCAGACGATTTCAAGTCCCTCTTCAATAACACTGTTAACCTGTTTTAGCGAAAGAGTCTCCGAAAATGAATTAATACCTCAGTGTAAGCTTCGTGGAGAAATGGAAATATTCCTTCTTCATTTTCTTTCTCCTCATTTTTCTCGGCGAAAAATCTTCGCTGGAGGAGGGATATGATATATTACGCCAGAAAGTCGTTTTCTAGATGCATTAAAGTTCTAGGAGACACTTACCCAGAACAGAGGAGCGTTGGTCTTAATGGATGGGAACCGAAGAAAATATGTGTTTTTTAACACTGTTCCGGGATAAGTTTAAAATGTTGGAAAGACAAGGAATTTAATGCTGGGAGAAGTAAAAGAAAAAACTTAATGCCGAGGCTTACGCTGGAACCTCAGGAGATGTTAACAATTTTATGAAGCTATTAGTTTAATTTATTTTTCCTTCTTTTTTTTCTGGGGGTGGGGGGGGGGGGGTGTGGTGGGTGGGGGGTGGGGTGGTGTGGGGTGGGGGGGTGGGGGGGGGGTGGGTGGGGGGTGGGGGGTGTGGGTGGTGGGGTGGGGGGTGTGGGGGGTGGGGGGGTGTTGGGGGGTGGTGGGGGGGGGGGGTGGTGTGGTGGGTGTGGGTGGTGGGGGGGGGTGGGTGGTGGGGGGGGGTGGGGGGTTGGGGTGTGGGGGGTGTGGTGGGTTGGGGGTGGTGGGGGTGGGGGGGGGGGGGGTGGGTGGGGGTGGGGGGGGGGGGGGTGGGGTGTTGGGTGGGGTGGGTGTGGTGGGTGGGGGGTGTTGGGTGGGGGTGGGTGGGGGTGTGGTGTGGGTTGGGGGGGGGTGGGGGGGGGTTGGGTGTGGGGGTTGGTGGGTGGGGTGGTTGGGGGGGGGGGTGGGGGTGGTGGGGGTTGGGGTGGGGGGGGTGTGGGGTGGGGTGGTGGGGGGGTTGGGTTGTGGGGGGGGGTGTGGGTGGGGGGTGTGGGTGGTGGTGGGTGGGGTGGGTGGGGGGGGTGGGTGGGGGTGGGGGGGTGGGGGGTGGGGGTGTGGTGGGTTGTGGGGGGTGGTGTGGGTGGGGGGTGGGGGTGGGGTGGTTGTGGGGTGGGGGTGTGGGGGGTGGGGGTGGGGTTGGGTGGGTGGGGGTGGTGGTGGGGGGTGTGGGTGGTGGGTGGGGGGGGTGGTGTGGGGGGTTGGGTGGGGGGGTGGGTGGGTGTGGGGGGTGGTGGTGGGTGGGGGTTGTGGTGGTGGTGTGGGGGGGTGGGGTGGGGTGGGGGGTTGTGTTGGTGGGTGGGTTGGGTGGGGGGTGTGGTGTGGGTGTTGTGGGTGGTGGGTGGGGGGTGGTGGTTGGGTGGTGGGGGGGTGTGGGGTGGGGTTGGGTGGTGTTGTGGGGGTGGTGTGGTTGGGGTGGGTGTGTGGGGGTGGGTGTGGGTGGGGTGTGGGTTTGGTGTGGGTGGGGTGTGGTGGGTGGTTGGGGTGGTGGGTGTGGTTGGTGGGTGGGGTGGTTGTGGTGTTGTGGGGTGTGGGTGGTGGGGTGGTGGGGTGGTTGGGTGGGGGTGGGTGTGTGGGGGGTGGGGGGGGTTGGTGGGTGGGGGGTGTGGGGTTGGGTGTTGGTGGGGGTGGTGGGTGGTGGGTTTTGTGGTGTGTGGGTTGGGTGGTGTTGGTGGGGGTGGGTGGGGGGGTGGGTGTGGGGGGTTGGGTGGGGGGGTGGGGGTGGGGGTGGGGGGTGTGGGGTGGTGGGGGGTTGTGGTGTTGGTGGGGGTTGGGTGTGGGGGTGGTGGGGGGTTGTGGGTGGGTGTGGGGTGGTGTTGGGGGGGTGTGGGGTTGGGGGTGTTGGGTGGTGTGGTGGGTGTGGGGGGTGGTGTGGGTGTGGTGGGGTGTGTGGGGGTGTGGGGTGGTGGTGTGGGGGTTGGGGGTGTGTGGGTGTGGGGTGGTTGGGTGTGTGTTGTGGGGGTGGTGGGGGTGTGGGTGGGGGTGTGTTGGGGGTGGTTGGTGGTGTGTGGTGGGTGGTTGGGTGGGGGTGGGTGTTGGTTGGTGGGGGTGGGGTGGGTGTGTTGGTGTGGTGTTTGGTGTGGTTGGGGTGTGTGGTGTGGGGGGGTTGTGTGGTGGTGGGTGGGGGTGTTGTGGTGGTTGTGGGTGTGTGGTGGGGGGTGGGGTTGGTGTGGTGTTTGGGGTTGGTGTGTGGGGGGGGTGTGGTGTGGGTGGTGTTGGGTGGGGGTGTGGGTGTGTTGTGGGGTGGTGGGTGTTGGTTGGGGTTGTGGGTTGGTGGGGGTGGTGGTGTTGGTGGGGGTTGGGTGGGGTGTGTTGGTGGTGGGTGTTGGTGGGGGGGTGTTGGTGGTTGTGTTGTGGGGTGGTGGGTGGATGAGTGTGGTAGGGAGAGTGGGGATTGGGTGATGATAGGGAAAAAGGATAGATTAGGGGTGTAAATGATGGAGGTGGGGGGGGTGTGGTGGGGTGTGGGTTGGGTTGGTGTATGGGGTGGGATGTATTGGATATGTAAGAGACATAGGGAAAGGAGGGTGATTAGGATAGGAGGAAGGGTTTGGTGGTGTGTGTTAGGGGATGGATTGTTTAGTAGAAATAGAATTGGGAGGAGTAGAGTTATGAAGGATGGAAGGGTAGGGGGGGAAGTTGTTTTTTGTTGATGGAGGTTGGTTGGGTTGGAGTGAGAGGAGAGATTGTGGGGGGTGGTGTGGGATGGTTGGGATGAGAGAGATTTGGTTTTTTGGATGTATGTGTTTCTCATGGGTGTTTTGGGTGATAGGTGTGGGAGGGTATTATTTTGAATGTTTCATAGAAGTAATTCAAGGAGTTAGCGATTAAAAATACTACAATAAGTAGCCACGATATAATTTTCGTGTTTGATTTAGTTATAGCCTTTCATTTCATAGATTCTCATTATGCATTTTGTTTATTCATGTGTCATGAGCAACCACGTTTTGCAACAATCTATTTCATATTTAATCATTTATTAGGCTTAATCGCTTTAAATTTGACTACTTATTAATTGATATATTCGCTAATTAAAATCGTATAATTATATAAATTGAAACTAATGAAGCCTGAAAAATTATCTATCTATCGGTACCTGGTTCGACTTTCAGTTCAGTCGCGTTCAGGAGAAAGAAGCGTAACATAGAAAGAAGGATAGAAAGAAAGATAGTTACAAAGAAAGATAGTTAGAAAGATACTCAGTTTTTAATATAAGTAGATTTTACAGGTACGGAAGTTAATTCGAATCAAGAGTACATTGCATATTTTGTTTATTGAATATATTTGAAGGATTTTTTTTACTAACTAAACATACTCTTTAAAGCCATTTAAATTTAATGCATATGATTTTCAAATTAATACCAAAATTATTAAAAGTCGAAGGTTTTGCGCTTCTGAAACTTTAATTGCTAAAATATGTTTTTCAACGTACAATTCAATCATATTTTTAATTATAAAATTATCTTTAACTGCCAATAATTTGATATTATCTCTAAAAGTCAGTTTTTTTTAATCATTTTACCAGATAAAAATTTACTTAAATTAATCAGTATTTCCTTGTTTCTGTAAAGCCATTTTTTTTAAATGGTTTATCTTATGTTACCAGCTAGAAAAAAATCATAAAATGTAGCACATAATTTTCAGTGGAAAGCAATTAAAGTTAATGGCTTGAAAAAAATACGAAAAATATTCGAGATTAAAAGGTTTGAGAACTGAAATACGAAATTAAATATAAAGTCTTAACTTGCAATTAATCTAAGTCAATTACAAAACTTAAAAGGAGTTTCAAGGAAGTCATTTTTTATTTAAATCTTTACCGAAAAAATAATTAAAAATGACATTTTCTAAAAACTGACAGATTCCAATTAGTCCCTCTTTCATAAAAATGCTAAAAGCCGCACACTTCTCAAAAGGACCTCTTTTAGACTGGAATGTAAGTCAGAAATGAAATTCTTATGCGATAATTGCTTTACAGTCCATGTATTACATTTTTAAAATACTATTTAACTTAACTACTATGATTTTTTTTTTAATTCTCTAAAACTAATAAAGGTTAACATTTATTTAAAATGCTTCACTGTACAATCATCCGAAAAATCGGTACCTAGAAAATAATGGCCAGTTCATGTGTCTAATTTCTGTCCGTAGCTTCGTTTTTTAGTGTTATCTTTATGTCTTAAAACGTGCATTAGTCTGATTTAATTCGTGAAATTACTCTGAAAAAATATTTGTAACTGTTTACTTCCCGTCAATGAAGGACTCCCACTAAGTAGCAGCAGTGTTGCAGCAGAAGTAATGCATAAATAGCTTTGTACGTACATAGCTGGAAATTTATTCTTTTTAGTCAGTCCCTTAATACCCCATTTATAACATCACCGACGACAACAATATCCACAACAGCATCGATAGTGTTAATAATAGAAGCAATAAGAATAATACTAATACAAAATAATAATAATATAAAATAATAATAATATAAAACAATAATAGTAAAAGTACTAACAATAATAATGCATGACATTTGCTCAAAGATAATATACTGCTAAGGCAGAAGAATAGAATGACATAAATAATAGCCATAATAATAAAACAGAGACCACACAATTACAATTTCTTAGATATATCTTTTAAAGTTACTACAAAGTAATATTAACCCTTTTTTGCTTATGACTTTAAAATGTTACCTAAATCAGCGAAGATATTTATTTTTACTCCCCATAATAATTTCAAAACATTGAAGTCTTAAAAGATTGAACATCATTAACGCTTTAAAAAGCATTGCTCTGCAGTTTTTCAGAAAGTACAACTTTTGACTACAAAATATTAAATCTTATACTTAGTCCGTATAAATTCCTTTATTGAAAATTGTATATGTTTTATGTTTTATCTTCACTTTGAAATATAAGTGATCAGGGACTAAAGTTAAATCCGATGGTTAATTTCTAAAGGAAATATATATTCTTCATTTTAGTTTAATTAGCAAGGGAGAGTTGTGCTAGTTAGTTTGAGAAATTTAACGCTCCAGTTTATTGTAGACTTCAACCCGCCTAATGCTATTTCGAAGATAAAGTAACTAGTATTAAGTGTGGAATGGGTCTATTGAATCCTCACACGACTCCAGGGTATCATTATGTATTAAGAATTTCAAAGTACGTACCACCTATTATGCGGACCTTTGGATTTCCAAACAATATGGCTGTTGCTAGGATAAATCAATATGCCCGAATGTCCTAAATTTTAATCATTTCGGCAAATGCACGAAGTCACAGCAAATCGTTCTGCAGAGACGAATTAAAATTTACATTCGGACGTTGAATGAAATTCTGTCCGTTCGAAGTTATTACGCCTTCGACGAATGGGAGCAGCGATTAGCCAGATTACATCCATTTAGACTGTTGAATTCTCGATGAGTACATTTCGAGAGGAGAGCAGTCTATTACCTACTCATGTATGTTGCACGAGGTTGGGCTATTTTGGTGCCGGTGATACCTGAGTCCGCATATCTCGATGCGTTTGAAATTTTTAAATAACTAATTCTAATTGTTTTATTTCAAAGAATTATTTTTTTTATACCATTGTTGTAATACAATACGGTAGGTGTGCCAAATAAATGCAATTTTAATGACATAGTTTATTATTGCTCATTTAGGACTGAATTGGCTCCAAATTTTCGGCCTTTATCTTTTGTCTCTATGTTATAATTTAAGTTTCACTGATGTTTGTTAGCAGATTTAGCAAAAAAAAAAAAAAAAAAAGGCTTTTTGTCTTTATTAAGAATAGAGGTTTTAAATTAGGCAAGCTCTAGAAAAAAAATAAAAGAAAAAGGCCAAAAATAATATTTAACCTTTTTTTCAAAATATATATTTTTTAAATAAAAAAGCATATGAAACCATACTTAATAAAATTAAAAGCAATGCCAAAATTTCAATGTTTTTCTTTACAGAAAAGAGAAAGATCAAATGTCACATTCGAGGCAACAATAAATGTTTCTTTTTTTAATCACTCCTGCACACATTTTGTGCACATATGTGCAAAACAATCATTATAGGATAATATCATCCTATACTCCAGGGTCTTAAACAAGGACAGCGGAATGCTGTCGAGGTAAATAATGCCCTTATTGGACTACCGTCTACATTTGTTGGTAGTCAAATCGTATAAAAAAATTATGATACGCTTCTTCAGAAAAAAAAAAGTAAAAACGATTGAAATATAAAAAGGTTCCGTTTTGTTTTCGCCACGATTTGATTAAAGATATTGCCAAAAAGGATATATTCATAAGACTTTTTTTTTCAGTAGGCAATGTTTCCTTTGCATTTCTATGTATGAATATATTATTCGTTTTTTCTCCACCTCCGTTCTTGTAAATAGAGTTAATGATATTTTCAGTTTGAGAGTAATACCGTACAGAAATATTTGATGCAGAAAAAGGCTAATATCTGAAATATTAGCAATACAGGGTGCGGCAAAAAAACTCGGACAAAGTTTGTCACGTCCTGACACCAACACGTTTTACCGTATACAGCTGATTCTTTTTTCAGAAGATTCTATATGTTTTCCTGCATTGAGGAGTGCAGTGTCGATTTTGTACTCATCATTGTTGCTTTGTTTGCAGAATGACAAAAAGATGCATTGCTATTTTTTTACTGTTTCGAGCTGGTAAACGTCAATTCGTTTGCTCAAAATTCCTCGACAGGCAGTTTCCGATGCAATTAGCCGGTACAAAGAGCTTGGTCATGACTTTCGCCGTCCAGGAAGCGGAAAAAAATGGACCGTGAACACATTTTCCAACCGTAGGCTCATCAAGAAGCGAGTGCAGCGAAATTCGAGGATCTCCACTCAAAAAATCGCTCGTGAGATCGAATCAGCGACCAATCAGTTCGGCGAATAGCTAAACAAGAACTCAAACTGAAGCCGTACAAGCTCCAAAATGTGCAACTTCTCACTGAAGAGAACAAGCGAGTGAGACTTCAAACATGTCGCCAGCTCAAACGTCGGGCCGCAGGTGAGAGGTGGATGCGCATCCTCTTCACAGATGCGAAGCTGTTCACAGTCGAACAGGCGCATAACCGCCTAAACGACAGAATCTAGTTCACTGAAGCTCCTGTCACATCGGCCATCGTCGAACACCACCAAAATCCACAATCGGTGCTGGTTTGGGGAGGAATTTGGAAAAGCGGCAAGACTCCTCTTGCTTTTGTGGATTAAGGGGTCAAAATCAACCAAGAAGGGTATCACCGCAACATTCTTCAGACCGTCGTGATTCTGGGGGCCCAGCAGTACTTTGGTGACAAGGATTGGATGTTCCAGAAGGACTCAGCGCCGGCTCACAGGCCAAAAACGACTCAGGACTTGTGCCGGACCATTTTTCGGACTTCATCTCCTCTACGGAATGGCCCCCTACTCGCCAGATCTGAATCCCATGAATTACAGTGTGTGGTCCATTTTGGAGACCAGGGCCTGTGCTAAGCCCCACAAAAGCTTGGAGTCGCTGAACAAGTAGCGTCTTTGAGAATGAAACCGATTATCGCTGGAACAGCTGCGGCCCATCGCTGAAAATTTCAAGTTACGTTTGGATTTGTTTATCACTGCTGGAGGAAGCCACTTCAAAACCGGCTGAGTATATTATTGTAAGAAGTCTATGTTAACATTATTAATTGTTGTTTTGCTTAATTTCTTTTATTTAATAAAATTATCACAATAAATCTTTGTCCGGGTTTTTCTGCCGCACCCTGTAAATGTAAAAGTAAAGTTTTCTAAAAAAAGAAGAAGCAAAGAAACGAAGGGTGGGGGTCGGGGGGAGGGCGCAGAAATCAAACATTAGAGGTTTGGCATCATTAATATGAATATGAATAATACCATTGATATGAATATCAATAATTCCATTAATATAAATATCAATAAGGCCATTAATATTCATATCAATAATGCAGTACACATTTTAATATTAAACTTGAGATTAATATTTGTTAACATAAATACAAAATTACTTTTAAGGTAATAAATAGTTCTTGACATTATTTATGAGCAAAAAATTTAGTTAAAAAATCTGTTCAACATTCCCAAGATCTATTCTATTTCAGGCAATCTTTGAGAAAGAACAAGCTGCTACACATAACCTCCTTATAACGCTTAAGAGATTCGCAGAAGACATCAATAACGCATTAAAACTTCACTCGCGGATTAAAATTGGACCAAGAAAAAATTAGATTTCTGTGGAACCACCAATAATTGGCAAACTAAAGGCGTTTGTGAGTTCTCCGCAACTAATTATCGACGGAAATTTCCCTCCAGCCTTGCATCGGTCCACGTGAATTTCGTATTAATTTCACTTTCAGGACGCTTAAGCATTCCCCCCGTCACTTCTCGAAATCACGTGGTTTGTGGCAGATTAATTGTTCCTCCTCTTGCTGAAAAATATCTCGAAACTGTAACCGAAATCGATAGATAATAGGATAATACTTCATCGTAATCGATATCGGTCAGAGAGTGCTCGCTGGTAAATGCGCGGTCTGTATTCTTTATCGTGTTTTGTTGTAGCTGATACTTTGTTCGATTTTCTTTTTCTTTCTTATCACAACTCACCCGGTATTGATTAAAATGGTGAATGAATACTTTTAATTGAAAATTCTGCCAAGTTACTTTGTAAAACTATCGTCTAAATTAGCTGCGAGATTAGCTGATTGAATTTTTAATGCATTTTCTGTTTTAGCTTCAATATTGTGTTCCAGTCTATCATTTTCTAGTCAAAGTGCACTATTTATTCTGAGGTATGCTTGAATGCAGGTAGCCCTAAAAGAATAATTCTGAGATTTTTAAATAAATTTATTAAGGCTTCAAAATCTTTCACCTTGAAAATGTGTTATCTTTTAAAATTAATTGGTTTTGTAAAAAAGAAGGCATTTTACTGGCATAGCATTTGAAATTTAACAAGCATTAAAGATCAATTTTAGGGTTAGAGTCTTTACAACCATATTTTCGCTGCAGTTTTCACAAAAAATAGATTTTAAACCATGAAGCATATTTTGAAAATTTATTTGAATATATACACTGGCTGAAAAAAAAATCCCAACACCAAGAAAGACTTGTGTTAGATAAACGAAATTTGGTAGGCGTGTTTATACAACTGAAAGATGACATCGATTAAAATTTCGTGTTCCGCGCATAAGTGTGGCGCAGCTGGCGTCACTCAGAACATGCAAATAAGGCTTGTTTTAAAAGCGTGTTGTGAAGCTCGTGTGTGATATTTTTCCGTGAAATTTGACGAATTGCGTTCATGTTAGCCAAAAATGCCTTTAAGAAGACGAAGAAGCCATTATCAACAGCTCACCGAGTTTGAACGAGGTCGTACAATTTGGCTACGAGAAGGTGGATTTTCTTTTCGCGATATTGCAGAAAGACTTGGGTGGGAATGTTTCCACCATGCATGATTATTGGAAGCTATGGGCAAGGGATGGTACTACCTCAAGATGATTGAGTGCCGAGCTGCCACATGGTACGACTGAGAAGGAAGATCGCCGAATCTTGCTTACGGCTGTGGCGCATCGCATTGCATCTGCGGCTGATATTCGAGCTGCAGTTGGTACCGTGGTGACCCAAGGAACGGTAAGAAACTGTTTACTTCAAGGACAGCTCCGAGTCAGGCAGCCTGTAGTGGGTATTCCATTGACTGTAAACCATTGCCTTTTCCGACGGCAGTGGTGCCACGACAGAGCTCACTGGAGGTCGGAGTGGAGATCTGCTGTAATTTTTGATGAAAACAGATTCTGAATTAGTGCCAGTGGTGGCTGTATATTGGTCATAAGGAGGCCAGGGGACCGCCTGCATCCAAGCGGTCTACGGCCTAGACACACGGGACTCACAACTGGAGTAATGGTCTTTGGAGCAATTTCCTACGACAGCAGGGGCATTCTTGTGGTTATCCCAAACTCACTGACTGAAATTTGTCGTCAGTCTGTTAATTTAACCAGTAGTACAGCCCTTTATGAGTAGCATTCAAGGTGGCGTTTTCCAACAGGATAACGCCCGCCCTCACATCGCTGCTGTAACGCAATGTACTCTACAGATTGCTGACATGTTACCATGACCTGCAAAATCACCAGGTCTGTCTCCAATTGATAACGTATCGGATATCATGGGATGACACCTCGAGCATCATCCACAGTCAGCAATGACGGTCCTAGTATTGACACAGCAAGTGCAACAAGCAAGGAACTCTATACCACAAAGTGACATTCGGCACCTGTATGACATAATGCATGTACGCTTGCAGGCTTGCCTTCAAAATTCTGAACGTTACACCCTCTATTAAATTAACATAATTTCACATTTGCACAGCATTTTCTTGAGCTTAAATTAGCCAGTGATCTTGTACATTTAATCAATTAAACATGTTAACTAGACAATTGCATTACCCAAATTTCATCTCTACAGTAATTTTTTCTTGGTGTTGGGATTTTTTTTCCGCTAGTGTATAAGTCATGTAGAGTTCATTTTTTGAATGTTGAACTCAATCGACATTGACCTTCGTATTATGTGCAGATCATAATCTTAAGTAATAGCGAAAAGTTATGACCAACATTGTATCACGTCTTCAACCAAGAAAAACAAGTTATACAATTGATGAAATCTTTGAAAAAAATATCGCAGCTAGCTCTTTGTATGAAGAAAATTTAGTGACTGGTTCCAGTAGGTTCAACAAGAGTCATCCTTTTTCGGGAAAGAAGTTCAGTTTTGATTTTTTAATAAAATTAAAATTAACGGGAGACAATTGTTTAATAATCAAACTGCATTTCAAGTCGAGCATAAGCGTAAAAAAATGATTTATTAATTTCTTTCTAAATTGAAGCAATGTGCAACATCTAATTAAAAAATCATAAAAAAATAAAAAATATATATCATTCTTTTATTTTTTGAGCAATTTGTTCTCCCTTTTTGTCAGCAAGTCAAAAATAAAATTACCGACATCTGAGTTATTTCAATGAAATTATTACACTTCAAAATGTTTAACTATTCATTTTTTTATTCATTTAGCCTCCCAAATTTAAAAGCGTAATTTTTATCAAACCCCTCGTTAAATATTAACAAAAATAATATTGCAATTTAATTATTTAAGGTTAAGACTGAATTACTAAAGCACTATGACATTGCTCTTAAAAATTGGGCTAAAACTACAGAAATTTAGTTTTTAAACTATACTACGCTGCAAGGCTTCTTGACACTGAGGTCGTGACGTCACCGTGATGTCAGCCTATGAGAAACGTGCTAGATAAAACGTCACAGTCTACTTGACGAATTCGAGGAGCTCGCTAACTACGTGTGAGCTCTTATTGGCTCCGCGCGTCGTGACTTTAAAGTCAAGTTAATCTGATATCTAGTATAAATAATGTATCCAACAAGTTTTTTTTTTAAGTAGTAATATTTCAGTTCAATATGAGATTAAACTTGCTGATAGGAGTGCACTCCAAAAGTTTGGAATTACTTTACCACACATTTTTGGTCGCTTTAGAATATCACCAATCTTTAAAAAAAGTGAAAAAAATTTTGTTGCATAATTTTCTTCTACGACATGCACAATATTCCTGAAATGATAGCATAAAAAACTGATGTCTAAGGATAAGGTTAAATAATTTGAAAGAATAAATTAAAACATATGCCACTTAAATAGAAAATTGCTTTACTTTTATATTTAATAAATAACACATCACATAAGAAATGTCTTGCAAGAATTGATTTCTATTTCACCAAAAAGAAAAAAAATCGGGCTAAAACAATTTCTTTCGTTTTATGGAAAGGTTGTCATTTTTCATCACTATCTGCAGCTGCTCTTAAAAACGACATGTCTCAAAAAAGAGTAGTTTCTCCCTGTTTTACTTGAAATCATAAATTATGCAAACATTTTTTCCTCAAATATTCTATGTTTTTTAGAAATTAATGCAATTTTTTGAGAGGAAGTTTGCAGCTTTCAAATTGTGCTGCGAAAGTTTGTCATTTCTTCCGGGGCACATATATGAAAATATCACTTATTTTTGCCTGATAAAGTGTTATGCGAGTGAAAAATTTAACTGGCAGGAAACAGACAGGAAAAGTTTTTCACATATATTCATTTATCTAAAGTTTTTTTTTTTCTTAAGCAGTGTTTCTGCACATTGTTTTAAGCTTCGAGTTTTAAACTCGTGCATTTGATCTCTGATAAGGTTAGAAATACATTTTTTAATTAAAAATATTGTCATGTTTCGATAATTTATGTGGTATTTGAATGTTTGCGCAATTGACACAGATATTTTATACCCAGTTCCGAAAAAAATTGGAAATTATATTACTGACTTTGTTACCTAAATTAACCATAAACACGTACCGTTGAGATATTGTTATGCATTGCAGTAATAATGTATAGTAAGAAATCATACAGCAATGTTTTACTAAATGTATCAGTGAATTAAAGAACGAATAAATAATATGAAAACACAATCAAACTGATTTTCTTAAACTATGAAGACTCACGTTTCAATAAATTTAACTACTTTCGGACTACGCGAATTTGGACATCCTCTAATGTCTTGTATAGTATATTTTGTTAAGAAATTGTTACTACTTTAATTTTTGAAGAAATAGGATTTCAGCATTTTTGGCAGGGAGCAAACAATGTAAGTAAAGAAAATAAACGTGTACCTGTTTAAATTTTTACTGTTAGAATATTACCAAAATATAGTTTGTAACAAGAGGATATTAATTATTACGCAAAATATCTTAAAAGTTATGAAGTAGTTTTCTGTTAGCAAATATATAAGCGCAGTAAATACAAATAACTGTCAAGTTGACGTGTTCGGACCAAATTTATCATTGCATCAGTTTTCCATTCATTTAATATGATTACACGTTGTAAACAATTCAAAAGTTGGAAAAATATTCAATATAATGTTAATATACAAAGTCATGAACAGTACAACACTAAAATTAATATATTGATATGTTTTAACCGTAAAAATTATATTTATTGAATTGATATGTTTTGTCCAGTCATCTACTTTACATTGTAATGTTTTGTTCGCAGTAGTTATCTACTGTGCCCTCTATCGTAGCCAAAGTGACTACATTTCAGCAGAACAAGAAAACGCTTATTTGCTCCAGATTTACACAAATCCTTTGTCGCATTATTTTTTTACTTTATGCAATACTTGACACTTCACTGTTCGTAGAAAACAGATTAAAAATCAAGGCTATAAAATTTATAAAACCTAAAGTGATCCATTGTGGACTACTTCTCGCTATAACTTTAAAGTCCTTGCTACTAATCATACAAGGCAATACATGTTGCTCGATTTATTATATTTCTATTTTGATTATTTTGTTAGTTTTACGCTTTAGCATCTGGATATACTAGTGAAAGAAATATCCTTCAATAAGGATCAATTATAAAGCTAACAATACAAGTTTCAATACACAAGTAAAAAAATAAATGGCTGCATAAAATATGTACATTTCATTACCACAGTAACCATGTGAGAGATTTCGTCAAGACAATTTTCAATTAACTTAATTTAACCCTTCATCATGAACATCATGAATTTCAGTACAAAAGAACATTTACCAATTGTTAGCCTCGTAATACATTTTTTTTTCTTACCTTTTTGAATCACTAGTAATCAATCTTTGTAACATTTTACCAAGAATTCAGCTTATTACATGTTCCGGAGTACGATGCAAGGCATCATTCATAAAAATATGAATTGACAACCTCTAGTTAAACGGAACATTTCTTGTATGCAAATGAACCTTGGAATGTTCTTCATATAAATATTCATGCACTAATTGAAGCAACTGCCTGTCTGGTATCGCGCTTAAACACGATGCCGCCAGAAACAGATACTGTTCACGCTACGAATGCAAAGAATCCTCTTGGAAACTCGTGACAAAATTAATGAAGTCTCAAAAATATGCAAAGAAGGGCGAAAAGGCTGGTAAATTTCTAACACTGCTTCTCCCTGGTGTTCTGAGCATTTGTTAAATTCATTTTCTTTGGTTTTCAGAGTGGAAGTCTTCCCGGGCTCAATGAATTCCATTCTTAGAGCGTCATATTTTTGTGTTTTCTTAAATATCTCTGATAAGAGTGTTGCGTTCAGAACTTTTGGTGCAGGCTTCCAGCGTTCCTTTTCAAGTTCCAGGCGATTTGGAATCAAGATGAATAGAACGAAAGGTTCTGCAGTGGAGCATTTAAAGCAATCTCGTTTTCTGTCTGCGAGGGAAATGGATTTTGGGAAAGGAATGAGTCGCAGGTGGAAAAGAAAGCTAATGAAAGCATGTGTATCCAGTTCGTTTCTAACTAACATTGTTTGTAAGTAATATTGGACAAAAAATGCAATTATAATTCAACTTCGCAGAGATGGCTTATGACTCCTCCTTTTTTCATGATTGTCTATTTTTAGGAAGGGGTGATACGCAGATGTAAATTAAGGAATGGGACTCACAATTGATGGGGGAATTTGAATGGGTAGAAATTCTACCTATTTTAAGGAATGGACTCGTTTTCTCATTTGATTGACACGGGCCATCTCGTCGCCACTGAATTATACTATCAATTGAAAGGTTTGGTAAATAAAGGGACTATGTTAACTTTCTGAAAATACAATCTGGACAAAGGTAAGCACATAAAATTTGGTACATTAAAAAATAAATGTCTTCAAACTAATTCCATACACTCAATGACGAAAACAGAAAACGAAAAAGCTGCGACAATAAAACTGAATCCAAATTACTCTAAATTAGGGTTTTGTTACATAACCCTTTCATCTCCTAAGCATTCAATTTTGAGTTGAAAAAAAATTCAAACGTAGTGTTTGTAGTATTTATATTCTTCGGAAGTATTCGCAAAAAAAAAAAAAAAAAAAAAGAACGCATAAATCTGTCTATAAAGCAGAGCGGATATTTTTGTAAGCGACGGTTAACATTACAGCCTGCAGTGGACAAAATTTCCTCTGAATCCTTACTTTGTTGCTGTGTGCGGCAAGGATTACTTCCAATATTCCACTTGAAAACGATTCCCTTTTTCCCCTTTTTAGCGAATGTTCTTACCTGGATTTTAAAATACTGCAACGACTTGACTTTGGCTTTTTGGTCAATATGAACGGGTTTAAATAGAAAAATCGTGTAAGAACTTATCATGTTTAAAAATTGGAAAGTCATTACCACAATGATTATTTACTGAGCAAATATTAAAAGTTTTAAAAAAATGCCATTCCTGTTTGAAATAGTTAACTTGTTTTCAAACTTCTAAACTCTGCAGCGGAAAACTACTTTTACTTCAACTTAATTTATTCGTAAATAAAGTGTTTCCTATTTAAAATTTGAAATCAAAGTCCTATATACCTTTCATGGAGCCTTTAGCGACCTACGGCTTTGAATATACTGTAAAACACAAGAAAAAATAGATCTATGTGATTAAAATAACATAGCATTCGCAGTTTTATTTTCTTGTAGTGAAGGAGGATAAAATCTAAAATTTTTAAGACTTGCTTTTACGATTTGTGTTAAAAATCTAAAGATTGTGTTTAAAATATTTTCCAAAAATATAAATAAATAAAATTAAAGAAATAATCATTTTTCTAAACTTGTCGACTATGTAACTTGACATTATGCTTGAAATGAAAGAATCAAAATCCCAAAAGTGTTTTTAAATTATTAAACAGATACTTGCAGTTCACAACATCTCCATCTTGAAAGTAATTATGCAAATACCATTTAGTTATCCATGAACTTGTGAAACGTCTGAAGAAGAAATGTATGACCGAACATAAACGAGGAATATGCAACCATTACTTTGGAAATAACTGAAAAGTTTCTTCGACAAATTATGTAAAATGAGAAAAATTCTCCAGAGACACGAGAACATTCCCTTTCCATTGTTCGACGCATTTGTTAATTCTCGTCATTGAGTTAATGCTGTAATTTTGCGACCTTTAGAATTATGGTCCCTTCCTTGTAGATTAACAGAACCATTTTAAGGAAAACACAATTTAGGACATCTTTATCACCTGTTGATGGAGAATTTATGTAATTGAATTTTGGGGTGTACTTTGAGAAATTACATGGTGAAAAGTATGTAGGGAAATAACAATAATTGAAACGCAAATATGGAGTGAAAAATAGAAACACTTGTTTCTAAGTATACTATTTTGCACTTAACCCGTCGGCGCGCGCCAAATAATCCGCACCCGAGAACGCGCAAGGGGTGTTTAACACCCCAAACAATTATTACTTTTTAAATCTACTTTTAAATTGATTTTTCATCACTGAATTTTGTATAAAGTAAAATCACATTTCTTTAAGCATTTACATACATAATTTACATCGAAAAAATAATTTAATATATCTCACATTTACGTGAGATGACTTATGCAAACCGCCCATGTATAACAAGCCTATGAATTTTCATTTCGAATTTTCATTCGTTTTGTTTGCATCCCTCGCTCGAAAATTATTTTCTTTAATTTACCTATATAAATGTTCGTGCAATCTACCAGGACTCTAATCAAATCATCATTGAATAGAGCAGACCAAGCTTCTTCAGGAGCTCTTACATTTTCGGCTTCTCTTGTATTTCCAGGCAATTTAAATACAATATTTTTTGCCGAAAATCGTTATTCTGCCGATATTTATTCTTCATCTATTTAGTTTCTCCATCTCTTCCGAAGTAAAGGTCGCCCGCATTTAAGGAAGTGTCCTCATTTTTGCTTTGAGATTCATCATTTTCTGAATCTGTATCGTGGTCACTTCTGTTTAATTCATCACATACTTCATCATCTGACTCACATATGGATTCATCATCAATGGAAACATCATTTAATAAATTCCGCAAATGCTGCATTTCTTCATCATAACGCATATAGCGAGATATCTTTCTTCTGCAAGCAACGCAGATGAACGAAAAAAGACTACTGCGAGAGCGCGCAATGGGGTGTCCAACACCCCAAACTCGAAATTCCAATGAACAATAAAAGGAATTTTTTCCTTGAATGGACCCCGTCTTAGAAGATGACCTTCAAGGTCCATTAAAAAAAAAGGGGAGTGCGAATTACGTGCCTAAATGTTCCTCTGGGGTGTAAAACACCCCCTTGCGCGTTCTCCCGGGTTAATTCTAGTTCTTTCTTGTAAGATACAGAAATGGAAGCTGAAGAATAAATCCGAGTTTGAACCTTGGAAGCTCTAATACAGGAATTCAAGTGAAACAGGCGATGGCAAATTACAATCGCTACTGGAAACGAATTACATTAGAACGTTTCTTGATAAAAACATCGTGACGTCAGCGTGACGTTTGCCTATGAAAAATGAGCTAGATAAGACGTCACAGCCTACTTGGCGAATAAGAGGAGATCACTGACTGCTTGTGAGCTCTTATTGGCTCCACCCGTAGTGACGTAAGTTGATGATAATGTAATTCACTTCCAGTAGCGATTGCAATTCGAAGCGATTGCAATGGTGATTCACTTGAATCCCTGCCTAAGATAGGTATATTTTGCCCCTTGCAGAGTTGCGTGTGTGTGTGTTCCTTTTTAAACAATCAAGAAAATTGTTATGGTTTTCACCCTGGTCTGAAACTTAAAAAGAGGGCAAACTATAAGATGTTTATCACCTTCATGCATTCCCTGCATTAATACCTTAAAGATTATCAGAACTGAATGTAGGTCAAATTCATTACTAAGCAATATTTTTTTCAAAAATGCCACTGGTTTTTTTTTCGATTAAGTTTTGTGCTGATCAAACAAAACTTGCATAATGTTTAAATTACAATTTGTATTTTATTCACTGTGATCACCGTTATAACAACTGTGATTAAATTTTGATCCGTTACTAAACAATGCTGGATAACGTTTTCTAGTTCAATATAGGAAATTTCATAAGGGTCAAAATAACCACTCATTTAAGACACTAATGTACTATATTTTCGCTCTGTGATTGTTTATATTTTTTTCAAACATCATTTTTTATCAGTTAACAAAGAATGTGTCAAAGTAATAATGACTCTTAAAATTACTCAAAACTACAAAGGGGAAAAAGAAACAAAAGTACAAAATCAGATTTAAAAAGTAATTATTAAAAAAAATAATAATGATAGGAAATGTGTGGCATAGTTGAAATTTCGTTTGTTTTTTGTAAATGAAAAAACCGGTCGAATTTCATAAAGTTTTTGAAATTTTGGCCGCTTAAATGTTTGTAAAAATTGGTTTCGCGATTTTTTTTATGAATAAGTAAAAATTTAATTTACAAAAATAATGGAACACACTTTATTAAGATAATTTATTTTAATGAAATCGAAGAAAATTACAGCCCTAGCCGTAAAGAGTCGAACATTAAACAGCTTCCATTAAACCGTAGTCATAATTTTGTCTCAACTTTGAGTTGCAATTAAGTAACTGATTAACTCTTAAATTTTTCGAAATAAAAGAAAAACAAAATGTAACTGGAGTGCACAGAGAGCTTTTACTATAGTTTTTTTTTTTTTTTTTTTTTTTTTTTTTTTTTTTTTTTTTTTAAATACGAAATCTATACCTCTTGTCACTGTTAATCAGAAGTATTTAAAAATGGGGAGGGGGGGCAATAAAGTTGTTTTTTTATATATTTATGAGCGCTTTCCTCATCTATTTGTTTGCAGCAGGGAAGTTTGTTTAAATCTAAACAATGTAAATTAAATAACATAGCTGCGAAAAATGTCCGTTTTTCAGCGGATAATGAAATATTTATGTTATTTCAATATATCGTTAGACACCAATATCAAATGTTTCTTTAAAAAATGATCTATTATGTAAACATGACTCTAAGTTTGATACCCTGAAAGATTAAACTTTTAAAAAGATTTGCCTTTCTACACAAAATAATGTAGCTCTTTTAATTCAATACTTTTAACTCATATAACTCTTTTCTTATTTTCAGTACTATGTTTAGAAGCAGAGGCACTTAGATAATTACTTTTAAGCCTTTCTCTTACGTATATAAACCAGAATACAGCACTCAAAGTATTTTTATATATTCAAACATATACATTTAACAATGTTAGTGGGTAACAAATTGATGCTTACCACAAATATGACACTGAAGGATTGTTTGAAGCTCACAGTTTCCAAGAAAAATTTTTGTATTGTTGCAAGAATGTGGAAAAAGTGTTGCAATAGCTTAAGAAGCCATTTAAAGGCCAATTTTATCTCACTCTCGGCGTCTTCGGCGTTTCAAAAAGCCATGTTATCAATTTAAAGTAATAAAGAAACTGAACATCAGTGAAATTATTAAGAGCATTATTAAATTTATAATCCATCTATTACCCATTTTTCATCCCCAAAGTTGCGGTTTTTCCTCATTTACGCGTGCGAGGCCGAATTCTCTAGGAGTAGGGCCTCACCATTAATTTTCATTTTCACTTTTCTTCTTGGGCAAAGGTGCGCATCACTTTTTATATTATCTAAATGCCCCTTAGCGTCGGCTCTGCCTGCATTTATTCTTGTCACGGACGTTAAAGAAGAGAAAACTTTTGCTAACGGATTCCTTTTTTCTTTTTATTTCTTAATTCGGGGGCTAAATCGTGAGTCACGATTTCCAGATTCGTTACGCAGGGCATAGCATTATGGAATAGAATTTCCGGACGGGTTAACTCGCGTTTCTTAGCAAAAATAAAAAAAAGACTTGCCCTGCCGATGAGAATTAGATGGCTTTTGATGCCTGTTATATGCTATTATTGTCAATTAGTGGATGTTGGAGGCGCTATAAAATGGTAACATTTATCTTTATCTAAATACTTAATTTGTACTTTAGTTGTCAGCACATATGCTATTGTTTCGCATATTGTGTTGTTGATAAATAAGTTGATTTGATTAACGAGCAAAAGGTAGCGTATTTAGGACAGGTATCGAAAAAAAATGCTTTTACGTGTGTCGTGTGATTATTAAAAGCTTTCCGTCCCCATATTGGTTATAGAGTAAAAATACTGAATTTATAGTTTAATTTTTGTTTTTATGACAGCTACCATGATTGACAAATATATATATGCAGCATAAAATTAGATTTAAGATTCTGAGATAAGGGGCATTTCAGCTAGAAAACGTAAATTAATAGTTATCACTTTTCATTTAAATAGAAATCGTTTACATTGGCTGGCTAATAGGTAGCACTAGATTTTCACTAGAAAGCAAAAGTTTGCATTTCATAAACCAACTACTATTTGCACCCGGTACAAATAATATATATATATATATATATATATATATATATATATATATATATATATATATATATATATATATATATATATATATATATATATATATATATATATATATATATATATATATTTTGATTGCAAAGGAAAAAATATTCAAATTTTCGCAATACTCAGCAGCACAATCTAGTGTTGTAAAGAAATATCTGTATAGAAACGATAAAATAGGTACTTTTATTGACTTATTCTAAATCTAAAAATTTCAACAAGCTGTTATAATTTCAAATTAGAAAAAAAATGGTCGTAATTTTCCCAGTTTTGTCCTTCATTTGAGATCTAAAGCGCCCACATATCAAACCCGCAGAATACGATCTAACGCAAAATACCTTCTTGCCCTGTAATATCCTAAATTATCCCTAGTGTATACGTACAAATTCATGGACACAGAATAGTGAAACATCAATACAAAAACAGTATCCAAATTTACACTGGCAATATCTAAAAGTCTACACCAAGAGCAAATAAAGTATGTTGAAACGAGTTCCTTTCTTGTCATCCCATTACACGCCAAATGTATTCAATCGATGTTTGACGCTCAGTGCATATTGTAAAAGATGAGAACCGCCCCCCTCCTAATTGAAGGGTTTGGTGGATGAAGGGTTATGTTACAGTTCTTTGAAAATACACTCTAGACAATGTAAGCAAGGGGTAAGTGAACAAAACTTGGTACATCAAAAAGTAGATGTCATTTGACCAACTTCGTACGTTCACTTGGCGACAAAATCAGAAAATAAAAAAAAAAGCTGCAGCGAGTGCAACAATAAAACTTTGAGCTTTAATTACTCGCAAGTTCGGTTTTGTCACATAACCCCTTAATCTTTCAAATCCTTCAATCAAGATAACTCTCCCAGTGTGTCAAAAAACAAAAAAAAAATCTCACCATGGACAAAAACACCCTTTCTAAGTTAGCAACCCTGTCCTTCACAAAATCACCATTTCCTTTTGGTAACTACAAAGTAATGTTTAAACAGTAGCATTTTCAGAATTCAGAACATTAATTTAAATACAACGCACTAAGCCGATCTTCATCCATTACTTATCCTACAACACAATACGATGAAAATCTTCGTGTGCTCGAGTTAAGAGTATGAAACGGAAAAGTGTGAGACGGAAGAGAACTCGTCAAACCCTTTAGTCTTGCTAGTTAACCCCAGAGAAAATTTGTATTCTTACATTCAGCACGTTTGAGCGATACGCTTTAATTTATAGAGAATGAGCAGTAAATGCTTAGCTCAAGTTTACGCTGCTGAGAATAGTTTAAATGGAGAGATGCTGGCTGTGCTGTGTTGTGTTTGGAACTATCTTAATGGCTCTTAGTTTGTTTGCTCAACGGATAGTTTAGAAGATACCGCTGTGTAAGTGCTTTTGACATTTGGAGATGGATGCTGAAGATGCTTTGGGTTTCGATTTTTCCTTTGTGATGGATGACACTATAATTTCCTTGCATTCTATTTGTTACAATGAACTAAACACATGCTCTTAGGTTAGTTTGGCCACAGAATGATTAGTTCGTTTTTAAAGTTGTTTCGTTTGAGCAGTAGTATTTTATACTACTGCTCAAACGAAAAGGACGGTGACACTTTTAGTGGCCCCTTTTGCAGCCTGCTTTCCCTTTAAAGTAAATGAACGTAGTCAAAAATGAATAAAATAATTCCATAAATATCAAAAATTAAAAATTTTAAATAAGGGTTTTGAGATGAGGAAAATGTATGTCGGTCTGTCTACCTTCTTCCCCCCGTACACTCCAGTACTGCCAGTACAGTATTGATTGATAATTAAAATACAAGACTACTATAATAGTACTACTTAAAAGAGAGAGTAATTATTATAAGCAAAAATACAAAATTGAGAAGGTGACTGGTGCTGTGATAGATCTAATGTGTTAGACATCCCTTCCGGTCCAAAATTCTCCAACAGTTAAAATAATGATGAAAAAAAAAGTTGCGGCCAATTATTTAAAAAAAAAAACTTGCAATTTTCTGAACATAGAAAATGTATAAAACTAAATGATGCAATTTTATTTCCAAAATTTACATTATTCGAAAACGTTAACATCATTCCAAAAAGCTAACTCAATATGCGGCTGTTGTCAAAGTACTTACTTGATCTCAAACTAAATTATTGGAATGCAATGAAACTTCTAATAATGCAAGACCTCGGGGCATCAAAGGAGAAATTGAAAGCAATGAAGATCTGATAAAGTTTCAACGAGTATTTCTAAATAATTGTAATCATGTGCCTTTAGGGCAAATGTTTCAACAAATTATCTTGATGGAAAACCCAGAAAGACATCTATGATACTTAATGACTTCAAAAAGTTTTCTCAATTCCGAAGTGTATTTTTAATTAAAATGAGGAACAAAATAGAAAATTGATAGTATCTGCTAATTTCATCAAAAATTAAGCAACTGAGTTTTTAAATTAATGTGAATTTAACTTTTAGCAGGTGATTATTTTTAAAACTGTGATTAAATTCCCATCATCTGAGTTTTTCTTTGAAGAATTTTAGAAAGATTCTGAAAATTTCCTCTCATCATAAAATAATGAGGTGTTGCACATGCATTTAGTTCATAAAATCTCTTAATTTAAAAGGATATCAACCTTTTTAAGAATGTAGGGAATGAGGGACAATGTGAAATAACGTGGCAAAGTGAAATAGAGAAATATTTTTATCACCCCTTATTCTATTACTATTTGAACTATGTAGTGAGACATGTAATGCACACCAGTCCAAGGTAACTTCTGAAGATCACAGCGTATGATAATATAAGCAGTTTGTTTTAAGTAGAATCGCATATTGTAGCAATTAAATGTAAATCAAAAATTATTTTGTTGTTATAAAATGATAAAGTTATTCTAACAAACCTTTAAATCAGTAGCTTCGCCCAGTCCCGCAAAAAGGGCAATTGCGCCCCCCCCCGTGCCAAGGCAATTGGGGGGGGGGCACTATGTAAGCCACTGCTTTAAATATTTTTAAGACATACGAATATTCGTTCAAGAATTAATTTATTCATCATTTACCTTTTTTTTTTTCTTTTTTTTAACAGGCCCGTCATTTAGGGGGGGGGGGGGGCTGACTTTGGGAAATCAATGTGTTGGCATATAAATGGGCGTGGTTTTTTTCCACTTTTTGGTACATTTTACATTGCGTATGCACCCTTTGCCCCCCCCCCCCCTGGAAAAATTCGAAATGACGTGTTTGTTTTTTTTAATGATTTGTAAAATTAGTCAATTGCAAGCGGGCTAAAGTGCAGAGAGCAATTAAAACTTTTTTTTTTTTGCGAATGACAAAGTGCAAGTGAAAGAAAAAAAAGTAGCGGGAAAAGAAAATGCAAATATTGCCAAAGGCATGAATCACTGCCTTGCAGTCGGGAGGAGGCAAACATTCCGGCAAACAAGTGAACATACAAACATACCTATTAGCAACAAACAGACTCACCGACACTCACTTAACCACTTCACACATCTTCACTTTAAGTGCAAAAACATTTTCAACGTTTCAAAACTAACTTTTTTGATTCAGTTCTGCTTTCTATTTTTAGTAGGTTATACAGTTTTTGGCCTTCCCCCCCCCCTTTTTATGCTTTCCGTATATTCCGTTTATGCTTCCCATACTTTTATACTTTTTTGAAGAACATGGCCAAAAAGAGTCTAAAAGACAATGCTAAATACAGCATTAAATGAAAAAAAATAAAATAAAAAATATAAAAAACTTCCTCGTTAAAAGTAAGAAATCAAACTAACTGGCATGATAAATTAAAAACTATGCTCAACTATTACTTCCGCTATCATCAATCAATATCATTCACAAAACAAGGCAATTAATGTATTTTTCTCCAACGATGATGATCTTTTCGGGCGCATCATTATATTTTTCCACGTGAACAGTTATTGCTTCTTCTAAAAGGACCTTGAGTTTTGCGGTCAAGTGAAGTCATTGCAATTTTTGAAAGATATATTTTTCTGGGTATAATAGGTTTTCTTTTATGTCTCTGATGGGTATAAATGTCTAAGCATTCCTTACATTTCATCTCATTTTGTTACAACGTATTGTTACTACTTTTATAAATGAATTTAATTCAAATGCGTAGAGATGGTTTCTTTTTTAGCAGAGTAGTTGGAAATCAATGCATTTTAAGCATGTTTTGGAAAAGGGTGAATTAACTGTAAGTATTAATATATAATGTGGTACTTTGTTTTACACATGTTAATTACACATTTTTTCAGGGAATATTATTCACAAAGAATATGATTTTGAGAGAGAGTTTAGAGTTGCAGCTTGGCACCTTCTCAACTCTCCGGGAAAGCCTCTGAAGCAAAAACAGAAGAAGCCAAGGCAGATTTCCATGCAAATACCAAACATGCCTGCGATTCTTGAGAAATTACATTATCCAGAGACTGCACTTTGCCCTCATTTACAGTTCAGCCAATTATACCTGCTTGTAACTGCTTTGCGTGCGAAACCATTAATAAAAACGCTGAGAGCATTTTCACACTGGTATCTTAAAATATTTTCCACAACAGGGGGAGTGCTGCATTTATGAAATTTGCAACAATTTACAACACTTTTTGGCAAACACAGTCGAGTCAACTTTGTGGCTTACGCTTAGAGAGCATACACTGAAGTGACAAAAGTCATGGGATAGCAATATGCAAATTTTCAGATGGCAGTAGCATCGCATAGAACAGGTATAAATGCCCAGTGCTTTTACAGAGCTTTCATTTCTGTTCAAGTTATTCATGTGAAGAGGTTTTAACGTGATGATGACCGCACGACGTGAATTAACAGACTTTGAACGCGGAATGTTAGTTGGAGCTAGACGCATGGGTCATGCCATTTCGGAAATCGTTAGAGAATTCAACATTCCCAGATCCACTGTGTCAAGAGTGTGCCGAGAGTATGAAATTTCAGGCATAACATCCCACCATGGACAGCGCAGTGGTCGACCGCCTGCACTTAAAGATCGAGACCGGCGACGTCTGCAAAGAGTCGTAAATTCTAACAGACAAGCAACACTGCGTCAAATCACCGTAGAAATCAATGTGGGACGTACAATGGACGTGTCTGCTAGAACTGTGCGAAGAAATTTGGATTTCTTGGGCTATTCCAGCAGAAGACCGACTCGAGTGCCTTTACTGACAGAACGACATCGCTTGCAGCGACTCTCGTGGGCACGTGAGCATATCGGTTGGTCCCTAGATGAATGGAAAAACCGTGGCCTGGTCCGATGAGTCACGATTTCAGCTGGTAAGAGCCGATGGTAGGGTTCGAGTGTGGCGCAGACCCCACGAAGCCATGGACCCAAACTGTCAGCAAGGCACTGTTCAAGCTGGTGGTGGCTCCGTAATGGTGTGGGCTGTTTTTTCATGGCATGGACTTGGTCCTCTAGTGCGACTGGACCGAACATTGACTGGAAATGCTTATGTGCAGCTACTTGGAGATCACTTGCAGCCATTCATGGACTTCATGTACCCAAACAACGATGGGATTTTTATGGATGACAATGCGCCATGTCACCGGGCCACAACTGTTCGCAATTGGTTTGAAGAAAATTCTGGACAATTCCAACGAATGATTTGGCCACCTAGATCGCCCGACATGAATCCCATTGAGCATTTATGGGACACCATCGAGAGGTCTGTTCGTGCCCAAAATCCTGCCCCATCAACGCTTTCACAATTATGGACGTCTATCGAGACAGCATGGCTCAATATTCCTGCAGAAGACTTCCAACGACTTGTTGAGTCCATGCCACGTCGAGTTGTTGCACTTCGCCGGGCAAAAGGAGGGCCGACACGATATTAAGAGGTATCCCATGACTTTTGTCACTTCAGTGTATAACTCAACTTTGCCCGCCGGGTCATGAGGCTTTTTGGTCCAGCGGCCAAAGTACTGGGCTACGACCACAAAGGTATCCGGTTCTATTCCCGGGGAATACGCCGTCCATCTCGTACGCCGCAACTTAATGGGATAGCCGTTTTGTCTTGAAAAAAAATATTCTAATAAGCGGGATCAAAATAATGCATTCCAGCAATTTGGTACATTGAAAATATATTAAGCAGGCTATTCTTTTAACCGATGTTCTAATAAGCGGGCTCGACTGTATACTTGTTTTTAGCTGGACACTGGTGAACACTCTGTGTAAACCCTGAACTTTGCCCGAAAATAGTCTGTGACGTTCTGGAATTTCCTGTCAATGTATATTACGATGCATATTTTTTCTGCAGTTGGTAAGAGCCATTTTGCGATTAAACGGACGCGTCAAGCAAAATATAGATGCATCATTTTAATAAAAAAGACGTAAATTGTAAGCAGATTGCGAAATCTTGAAGTTAATGGGCTGATTGGATGACACATTGCGACTTTATCTGGTTAGTAAAAAACAGATCCATCGTAAACGAGCTAAAATACAACATATTTGTTCCGTTAGTCTTATCCATAAATAATATCTTTCATTATATTAAACAAAAAGAAATTCGGTTTCACAAGAGCTCGGGTATGATTAATTAGATGTTAAAGAGGTTTTCCTCTTTCAAATGTTCTACATTAGGGAAGAATTCGTACATTTAATCAATGCGATTACGCAATCAATTATTGTATTAAGATCGTGATGTTTTCTCCTCGCATTTCGTTCAGTCACATAGAATTTCACAGCTATCTGTTTTTAAAAATCATGAAAGAAAATAGTTTTATGTAACACATGTGTCTTTTTCAGAAAATTTATTAAAATCAGCTTTTTGAACACAGTAAAACCTCTTCGAGCGGTCACCCCTAATAAACGGTCACCTCTCTTAACGGACACTTTTTCATGGCTCGGATCCCCCCTCCCGTTAGACTTAAAATTTTAGACTGTGGACACCCATCCTCTCTGAACTGCCACCCTGATCTTCGGATTGTGATAATTGTTCACGTTTGCTCACTTTATGGTCAGAGATCTGAATTGTAACAATCTCCAAGTTTTTTTTTTTAAGCTCAAGCAGCTCAGCAAAAGTTTTGTTTCTGTAAGAGAATGGTGAATTGGAGAGAGAGCTAATACAGAAATTTAGGAAAATTCGGAATCTTTCCACCATGAAACAGTAGTGGAATGGTTTGATAATTACAGTGCCAAGAGAGCAGTGCCAATGAAGTCAATGCAATAAAACACAAAGTATCAACCTTTATTATAAATTAAAAAAAATGTGTGTTACACCTGCTTATAATAGGTTTCACAGAATTTATTTCGCAATTGTAACTAATACCCTTTAAAACTGCCACCCCCTCCCCCCAACAAAACCCCTGAGCGCCCAAAATTTCATAGACTGAAGGGATCGCTGCTTAGAGCGGTTTTATTGTACAACTTAGAGGTGCTTATTACAGCACTGTAAAATAATAACAACACTAACAACAACAATTAAGACAGCAACAGCAATGCAGTGGCTTTCCTAAATCGGGTGTCACCCGGGGCGGCAAACTTGTGGTGTCTCCCCCATTCCTATCCTCGCCTTTTATTTTTCAACAAATTATTCTGCAACAAATTATTGCCTCTGAGCTTAAATCTATACCTATTAGCAAGGCAAGAAAATGGAGTGAAATTCAATACTATTGCATTTGAGCAAATGTATTGCTATATCACACAAAATACCACATTATGCTACACCAAATGAGGGAACAGAAATTTAAGATTTAACTTCAACCCCAGTGAATATGTTCCCCAGTGATTATGCAAACATCCAGATAAATAATTACAAGCTACGAACGGTAACTTTGCTGAAGTTTTTTCCTACAACCAAAGGCTGCATATTATTATTTTTATTTTGCCTTAGCAACATTTATTGCCTCGGAGCTTAAATCTCTACCTATCTGCAAATCAAGAAATTGGAGTGAAATGTAATACTTTTGCATTTGAGTATTGCTACATCACGCAAAACATCACATTATGCTACACTAAATAAAATTAAATAAAATATAAGTATATTTTAAAGTCTTGAAACATATATTTAAGATTCAACTTCAATCCCAGTAATTTTTTTTCTGCTGCTAACATCCAGAAGAATAATTACACACTACGAGCGGTACATATTCTCAGATTGTTTCCAACAATCATCGGATACGTTTTTGCTGTTTTCATTTCGCCTCAGTAACAAACTACTGCCTCTGAGCTTAAATCTCTACCTATTAGCAAAGGCAAGAGGCTGGAGTGAAGAGTTGTAGAAGGGCCGTTCTTACAGACAAATGCAAGAATTTCTGTAACAAATAATTGCCTTTGAGCATTAAGTTGTACCTATTAGTAAGGCAAGAAACTGGAGTAAAATTGAATACTTTTGCATTTGAGCATATGTACGGTCACATCACAAAAAAATCACATTATGCTACACTAAATAAAATATAAGTATATTTTAAAATGTAGAAACAGAAAGCTAGGATTTAACTTTAATCCTGGTAAATATTTTCTGTTGCAAACATTCAGAAAAATAATTACACACTACGAACTGTAGTTATGTTTAGATTTTTACCAACAATCAACGAATACTTTTTTGCTATTTTCACTTCGCCTCAGTAACAAATTATGGCCTCTGAGCTTAGATCCCTACCTATTAGCAAGGACTAGAGACTAGAGTGAAGAGTTGTAGAAGGACCGTTCTTCCAGACAAATGCAAGAACTTCACTGGCGGTGGAACGATTTCCACGATGGCGTAATGTCTTCATTAAGAGCTACGCATGCTTAGCTGTGTGGAAAATCAGATTATGTGTTATCATTATGAATAAGGCGGCCAGCTAGAATGATTCAGTCACCAGGGCATTAGGAGAGCCGCAATAAATTTTCTGTTCTGGAAGTAACGGTTGAAATCTGCTGCAGAACGAATAAATCTATTGCGCTCCTAACTTTCTGCTTTTGGAAATATGTCTCGACGTGTGGGAGTTATCCTGTAATCGAATTAGAGACACACTCTAATGAATACGTTTATTAAAGCTGAAAAAATATCTTGTTGAAGAGTTTAGGATGAGCACAAACATCTGCTAATTTGTTATGATAAGTTTTTGATTAGAAAAAGATGGATTTTTTGGTTTAACGCATGCAGGTGATGAATACAGTAGTAATCTATAAAATATAAAGCACTGCTTTAATGTGGAAAATTGATGTAAAATATTTTTGATGAAAACCTACAATACGCTCTGGCACCTTTGATATAATTTAGCGAGGTTTCTAAACATTTTGATGGATATATCTGTCCTAAAAGCAATTTTAAATATTTTACACTGAGCCCCCCCCCCTCCCTCCCACTCACTCAATTGTGTTTTTTTATGACCACACGTAATTTAGTAGTCAACGCATTAGACTCAGAATCGGATCATTCGATTCCGAGTCCTAAATTCGAGGCAAGTCGCCACAAAATGCCAACTGAGTATATATTCTTAAATTAATGGGTCTGAAAGTTTTGTGGTCAGTATTCTGCAGTCACCTTCGGTACAAGATACTAGCGGCTTTCCCTCACCACCCTCCCTCTCACGAGATACAGTGGATTTACCACCTATTGCTGAAATCGTAATTCTTCAGTTGCGTGGGAGTGGTCAGAAGAGTTGTCGAGGCACCATTAGGAATTTAAAATGTGGTTCACAGATTTATATTCCAAAATTCCATTTCCAAGTTTCAGTTTTGCCAGGTTGTAGTGCTTAAAATAACGAAACAAAATGAGGTACACTTTTAGCCTACTTTCCCGTTAAAAATAAAAGAAAGACGAAAAAAGTATTAAAAGTAGCTTAATGCATTGAAAAAATATCGCCAAGTCCAAAAAATATCGCCAAGTTAAAAAAATAAAGAGGTAAAATGAATATCGAAAAATTAAAAATTTGAAAGTAGGGTATTGAGATGGGGAATTTGTGTGTCTGTCTGTCTGTCGGTCGGTCTGTCTGTCTGTCCCCCCCTAATAACTTTTGAATGAACATTCCGATTTGGACAAACTTTTTTTTGTTGGAAAGATCTCGGCGAGTACAGCTCATTCCCATATTTGATTTTTTGATTTGAACAATTTTTGGTTCAACTTTGAGCCGTTCAAATAACCGGTCCCGCGATACTAACTTTTTAATGAACAGTCCGATTTGAACAAACTTTTTTTTGTTGGAAAGAACTTTTCAAGGATACTTCATTCCCGTATTTACATTTCCGATTTGAACAATTTTTCATTCAATATTGAACCGCTCAAGCAAGCTGTCACCCCTAATAACTTTTGAGTAAACAGTCCGAAAAAAATGACTGACTGTGCAGACGATTTTTTGTTTATTTATTCATTTGTTTTATTGAATTTATTATTATTATTATTATTATTTTTGGCAGACGATTTTTTTTGTAACAAAAATGTTTCATTCACTAGGGCATTTTATTCTTAATTTATATTTAACAACTGGCAACGGATTAAAAGTGAAATTCGAGACATTTTATCAACGGACGAGTTTTTTTTTCTTTTTTTTCTTTTTTTTTCTTTCTTTGATAAAATGTGTTTTGATGTACTTTGTACTTTTAATTTTTTTTTGAAAACAATTGAGGAATTTTTCTACAGAAGAACTGTAACAGTTACATTCTTTAAAAGGTGCGACAAAACTTTATTTATTCATTTATTTACTTTTTATGTGTCTATTTCATCTGATGAGAGAGGTATATTTTGCTTTTAAAGGTATGTTTGACATAATTTTTAGTCTTAGATAATCAAGAGAATAATGATCAGATGCTAGAATTCCGATGTCGATGTACGGGAAAGTAGGCTCGTTTAGTTCTTGACAGAACTTCTTGTTTTTTCACTTATTTGATGTTTATTGTACGTTTAGTTTTTGGATGTTGAATAATTGGGAATTTATTTTGCAACATTTTAAGAAGATTTAGATTTAATTTGAACAAAAAAGTACTTTTGCAATCAGTGTTATCATACATTAATCAAACGAGTAATCGTTTTGAAAAAGTCCGTCATTTTAATTTTCGTTAGGAGCAAAATGTGCAAATTGAAGAAACTCAACTGTAATTCAATGCAAATTGTACCGAAAGACAACAAGAACCAATCCCGCTTAGTATTTGTAAATACATTAATTTCTCAAAGCCAATGGGGTCATTTGCTCCCTCCCCACCCCTAGACTGACACGTCAAGTTTTTAATAATATATCATTACATTTTAAGTGGTAATAAAGCTACTGCATTTAAAGAAGACAAAAATAGCTATAGGGCAATTCCATCGTTACAGACGTAACAATCGCAGACTTTGAACACAAATAATTCTGGTTTGGGCTGATGAAAGTCTTCAATTTTTTTTTCCTGTAGTGTAACTTGATGATGTTTATGCTACGTTAAATTTGCGTGCAGATTGCTTAATTACAAAAAAATACAGAAATTAAAAACTGCCTGTTACAGACGTAATTCACAAAACAGCAAAAACTCGACTATGTCATACAACTTACAATATTCCTCTGAATTATACGGAAATTTTGAATTTTTTTTTTTTAATACGTGTTCTAGAGACTTCAAGCTTTCTAAAACCATAAAGATTGTGTGGATTTTGACTGCCAAATTTGTGAAAAAAATTCATAAACTTGTTACGGACGAAACAAAGTGGTGTTACAGACGTAACATCTCTGATTTGAAAGTAGAAAACAGTATTTTAAAGCAGGAATAAACAAAGATTTTTGTGCTAAAACAATACAGTAGCATTAATTAACACATTATTTGAATATTTTAAGTTATACTGTAACAGTTTTAGAAAATTTGGGTAAGTCTGGGGGAGTTGAGAGCATATGCCGATATGTCAATATGTAACAATAAATTAATGCATCTTAAGACAATTATTTCCAAGAAAGATTGACACAAGAAAAGTTTAGAAGGGCCTTCACACAAATTTATTTATTTGTATTCTTAAAATTAATGCATAATGGGGCTGCTACATAAAAAAATCGGGAAAAGTAAATTCCTCCCTGGAATCAGTGATTGGTCTTAGGAGAACTTAAAAATTTGAAAATGTTGGATGATATAGCAGAATACTAGTACCAAACTAAAATTTAACCTTCTTGGTGACAGTTGGTCAATTTTGATAATTTTTTTTGAATGAAAAAATGTGTCCTTTTTCGTCCGACGTTCTCGAAATTCGAACGGCATTTTCGTATTCTGTTCGAAAACAATGCATTTCGCGGGCTTTTGGCAAATTCGCGATGTTAGCCCACCGTTCTTCCAATTTTGGCGTCAGCTTTAAAACATTTTCCTGGGGCATATAAATAATTTTAACTTTTTCTGCAATGGAGTTTGCACACTGAAAAAAGGAAAGAGCGTCGTTGACAAATGCTGTTCTAGATCTTACTCTCTGCCAAACCTGGTGCTTGACCATACCCCCAACTCCATCCACAGCTCCCTTTCCATGTGACGTAGCAAAAAAATGCCAGTTGAGGTATAAATTATAATCAGTTATACCATATGTGTATTTTATTAATCTTAAGAAATAAATTTCAATTACATGCCGACATAATTAAAAATTTCAAAATCAGAATACCAGAAACTTTAGTACTCGTACCATATTATGCTATATACATGTATTGCTCATCCTGTGCTTTTTACCTATTTAATTGGAAATTTACTTTTGCTACGGACGTAACATAGAGCCATTTGTTATGTCCGAAATGTTACGTCTGTAACAGCATTAATTTAAAAACTAAATCAGTTGCAATATTTTTAACTATGGTGGGCTAAGAATTTGCCAAAAGGACCATTAAGGGTTTTTTTTAATTTTGATTTTTTAGGACGTAATGACAACTTTTGCTTCTTTTTTGTTACAGACGTAACATCAAACTTCTTTTTTTCCAACTTCAATTACACCATTTAGATCAATTCAAAAGAAATTAATGAATGCATATTATTATAGTACCGTCTTAGTAGTTAAAATTGTGCTACAAGTAGTTATTTTTGTTTTTATTTTTCGATGAGAAATATGCATTTGAAAATGTGTTCTTTTTTCTGATTTTTACAAGTTCGTGAATATCGTACTTCCAACTAAGAAAACAAGTATTATTCTAACTCTCACCAAAAAACCAATGCAGGATTCTTAAAATATACATCTTAAGCTTTAAAATGATGTATAACATAGCAACATAACTTCAATATGAATTTTTGACCAATTGGTTTCACTTTTCATGGAATGGCCCTATAATGATTCAAAAACACGAACCATCTTTCAATCGACATTTAAGATATTAATTTTGAGGAAGATTAATTTTGGTTTAATAAATGTTAGTGCATGGTTCAAATATATGTTACATTGTTAGTGAAATAACATGGACGTCCGTTACTCCCATGAACATTCTAAAGCGCTAAATACAAAGACAGCAACGAGGAATAGTTAATTTATGAGGAACGTCAAAAGGACAAAGTTATATTTTCAGATGTCACTAAATTCACTAAAATGTGGCATTATACGAACTTAGTTTAAGTGTGCGAATACGTATCACGAAGCGACCTTGTCTGGAAGACACATGTGTCGCTCTCTTGCAATCTACATCCTATTTGAGCCGTAAGAGATATGCATAAATTCATATAACATCGTGGGTTTGCACCGTAGTTGATTATAATTTGAAGGGTGTTACAGCTTGAGAAATTCTCCGTGCATAAATTTGAGTAGCGGGGCAGTCAATTGACATATCTTGTACATTTCATTGAAATGTTAATTTCAATGGAATGTTGGGGAACACGGCCCATAACTTTCACCTTGCTTTTAAAAGTATGCGGGATATTTCTTTGCACGATAAAAATAATAAAACCATTATTGTTTTATAAGTTATTCTTTGCGAATTGTGCAAACATATTAGTTATTATCATTTCTATTATTAGTTTTTTTCAGTGTAAGGTTGATTTGATGAGTAAGGTATTCTTGCACTCCCTAACTTGTTAAGGTTATCTTTTGCCTTAGTGCAAGATCTATGAGCAATATAATATATTTTCATAACAGCAAAGATGCCCTCACTGTGCTTCTAAAATGGCGATGTTAAAACATAAAAATGCTTTTGACAGGACTAAATAATACCTAGATGGACTGCTTTCAGGACCATGTAAACTCCGACCAGTCCACAAAGCTATTGATAATTATGAGCATTTACCATTAATGTATCATACAATAGTCGAAGTATATGATAATTTACATCACAACGAATGCTCTTTCATTGTCTGTTCAGTTGTATGTTTCAGGAACACAATACAAATGTAAAGTTTTACCGAAGTAAAAAAATCGTACACAAAATAAGTAATTTAACTTAAAAAATGATAATAATTGGAAAAAAAAAAGAAATTGTATATTAGTTGCTATTAGTTGAATCTATTAAATTAATAATTCTGTTCAAAAAACGTATAACCCTTCACAACGTAATTTTGTCACTAGCGGAAGATAAGTATATTAATTACGATATGGTACTACCCTCAAAATTTAGGATCGTAGCAAATTATGCAACTCAGAAACCAAGCGATAGTCAAATAATGACAACTTTACTAACTGATATTCAGCACTAAATATGTAATTGTAATTTCAATTCATCTTGAAATTAAAATCATGTATTTGGTGATACATTTCTGACCAGTAAATCTGGCTGTTACGAGTGAGATGATTGTAATTTCAAATTATCTGTCAAGGAGGTTTCTTGTCGAATGTGGAGGAAGATTATGCACGTGCTCTCCTCTCTTTAGTGATATGGAGTTGATTATCAGTTATAAAAGGACACATGAGTAGATTCTAGGTTGCCGTTGTGCCCTTACACAGAATAACGATACCTTATTTAACTATCGAGAGATGGCTCCACCAGTCATTTCCTCATCCATAATTTGGAGATGAGGTTGCAGGGGAAGAAAATTTTATCAAGCCTTTTAAAACCCATGGTAAACATTTTAACAGTATATTTCACAAATCCAATGAATAACGCCAAAAATTGAAAATGCAGCGAGCGCCTTTTTAGCTGTCACCGTAGTCTATTACCTGTTATCGAAATCATGAGAACCATGATAAAGCATTTTTTTCGCAAATTAACTAAATAATTTTAAAAGTGGGAGAAATAAGAAATAAAACTACTCGGGGTATTGCATTTGTAGGTGAATCAGAGCTGAATCATTCAAACTGTGTAAACTGGGTGCTCATTAATGGACATAAACTACTAAAAAACTTATGTATAAGATAAAATAGCTTTAAAAATTTTGAAAAACACACGAAACATATGAAAAACTTAAGATCAAGAGGAACATAAACGAATAATTTATTCAATCTATTACTTAAAACTGGATGTGCTCCTTGAAATCAGTATCCATGTTTTGAAGTATCGAGTTCGAAGTATGACTCTTGAGCTCAGTTTTTGTCAATCTATACGTATATTTTCTTGAAAAAGACTTATAGATGATACTTAAGATAAATATGATTCATATGAAATCGCCACTTTTGTCCAAATACGGAACTGATTTGAAATGAATTTTTATTATACAGAAGCAAGCGTATCAGACAGAGAAAGTAGTCCGTGAAAAGTCACAAATTTAGTATCTTAAATTTGGAAGAAGTCACGACGGGGGGGGAGGGGTATGCAAAAGAAACATAAAAAGAATAAAAAATGAAATAAGCAAGCTGTAGAAACATAAATATATACAGGGTGTCCACTCCAATCGTGGACCAATAGCTAATTTCTAAACCGTTAGAGATAAGCATAGAGTTTATTTAGGAAAAAATCTCCAAATTACGAAAGGAATTTTGGGTCTATTCAATGTTTTTCAAAAAATCAAATTTTGAAAGAGTTACGAAATTTAAATTTTTATACAGCCTCCCAGTCCTATCAATCATATTTAGTAAAACATTCTTGACACTGTAACGTTTAAAACTAAAAAAAAATCACTCTTCTACCACAAAAATTGACCGAGTTATGACGTTTTGAAAAATCAAGATTTTGAAGGATTTCGCATACGGTCCCTTAAGCGATCTCTCGATGCCGTCATGAAATAATGCAAAATTTTGATTTTTCAAAACGTCATAACTCGGTCAATTTTTGTGGTAGAGGAGTGATTTTTTTTTAGTTTTAAACGTTACAGTGTCAAGAATGTTTTACTAAATATGATTGATAGGACTGAGGGGCTGTATAAAAATTTAAATTTCGTAACTCTTTCAAAATTTGATTTTTTGAAAAACATTGAATAGACCCAAAATTCCTTTCGTAATTTGGAGATTTTTTCCTAAATAAACTATATGCGTATCTCTAACGGTTTAGAAATTAGCTATTGGTCCACGATTGGAGTGGACACCCTGTATATTGTAGTCTTATTAATAGCAAACATTTTCGCAGACAGTTTTTTTAATCACGTCACTTATCAGAACACCAGTATCTACGTATTTCAACAAAATCGCCAATAGATTATTTGCCAACAATTGATTTTAAGTTCATGCAGAACATATAAGTTGCCATTTTCCTTATTGATTGATTAAGTCTTCACCCGTGAAATCAAATATTTCAAGCAGCAATATATTCAACACTAAATAATTGTCATCAATTATACTCTCTCCATTTGTCATGAGTTCAAGTTTAAAGTCAATAACAATTTCATGTTTATTAATGCATTATTCTTGACAGTTTAAAGCAGTGCGGGATATTCATCTCACAGAAACTGATTTAAATTTGAATTATGTTTTGCTGGAATAAATATTTAGAATTTAAATTAGATTGAACATAAAGCTTTAGGATAATGATATGCTGTTTGTACTGTAAATATAACAACATTTTCAAGTATCTCTGTTGCATATTTATGCAACAATTACACGCAAACCAATACTCATGCAAGAAAAACACTATAGTGTCCATTTAACCCATTAATGCCTAGCGTACCTTTTTAGGGACGGTCCAAAAAAGGGTCTGAATTTCACTCAAATGAACATTTCAACAAAATAAGAGTGTTCAATTAGCACCTTGGTATTGTTTCAATTCGTTATTAACAGATTGCAGCACATAACCATTGTAAACTGTGTTCTGTAGCAGTTTTAATATGATCTTAATCAAAAATGACATCGTTCACAATCTCAAGAAAAAAAGTTTTCAAAGTTATGCCCAGCTTCCCAGTTTATGTAAATTGCTGATTTTATTTCTTCTTACAAAATTTCTTTTTGAATATTGTATCGTAGGCAGAAAAAAAATTAGTAAAAAAGTATGTACCCTCTGGGATCTATCGCAACTTTTAAGGGACGATTTTTCTTTCCTTAATAAAAAAAAATATTTTTTTACATATTTTTTTTTTTCCTGTTCATTTAACAGTGTTTGTAACCAGTATACAAAATATCTTTGGAAAAAATGTCAGGCATTGATGGGTAAAGTAAGTTTTTGGTCAAATATAAATATTAGTCAAAAGTAGGATATTATTTAACTGAATATGCTTGAAAAATGAATCAAAATGTGTTGGCATGCAAAAAAAAAATATTACTGTTTCACGGAAGTAGAAAAGCATTTTTGATACATGTATTCTTTCTGTGAAGTAACTTTGAGGCAAAAGGGAAAGAAAAAAAAGAAAGAAAAGTAATAATAAAGAAAGTGTATAACATGTGTACCGGTTTCTAATCCTTACTTCAAAATCCCCAAAATCCCTTATCCCCAAAATAACTTCAAAATTTTTTGAAGTTATTGTGGGGCTACTTGAGTGAACGTTATTTTAGACAGACTCAAATTTTGAAAAGCAGTTTAAAATAGCTAATAAATAATAATGTTATGTAATAGATATAAGAATCAAAAAAGTAAAACCTTTTCACCAGTTTTGAATGGTGTAATCATATGAGAATAATTGAGTCGTTTAGAATCAAAACCAGCCAAGAACATTTCTCTAAATTCGTAGTTTTGAAGTTCGGAACTATGGATATGAGAGAAGGGGTTTTAACTTACGTTATATTCACTTTCCTTGTATATTTTTTGAAAAAAAAATGATTTTTTATGAAAAAATTGACTTTTTTTGTTTCTGAGCGCCTCATTTACTTAAATTTTATTATATTAAATTGTAATACAGATGTTCCCTAAGTGCATACCTCTACGGACCACCTCCTTAAAATTACTAACTTGGATGACCCTTCCCCTCCTTTCCAGCGCTAGAGAAACTTGATTTGATACATTTAAATCTCTATTTTAACCAGATGTATGGTTTATTTTTTCTTCAACTCTTTTGCTATTTTTAGAGTTCTTGCCGATCTTTCTTAACTTAACATCATTGTTTTGAGCTATGAACGTAAAAATTTATTTAAAACTCAATTAGGTATCAAATATGTGTGAAAATTGAGAGTTCGGGGGGGGGGGTTGTTGCACACTGCGTGTACATAAACAATAGCTTTTTCCTTCCCTATAAATGTGCTTTCGTTATGAATAAAAATATTGCGACCTGACATTCAATTGCAATCATATTTTAGCAGGATATCACCGTGGACCCCCCGGGGTTCATGGTTATCCCTCACATTTTGAAAAACTATATTCCAGTAGATTTTCAAACCCTTCCTATATAAGATCCAAATCTAAATGAAATTGTATGTAGTAAACATTAGCAACTATAATAACTAAAGGTATAAAATTTATCAGACGAAGGTTAACGAGTTAAATAATTGAAACGTTACCCAGGTAGCACAAATTACCTTTAAACGTTTTATAAACGTTTTTAAGCGGTTGTCACAACGTTAATAACCGTTTTACAACGTTTAAAAAACGAAGTGTGCTACTTGGGTAACGTAAGTTCGAAGTCAAATTTTACGAGGCAAATAGTTTCAACAGTGAATTTATAAAACAATGGCAATCATTGAGATGTGAAGAACTCAATTATATTTTGTTCAATCGTAGATTAAACACAAACGATTTATTTCAAGTACTTATTATATTCACTCCGTTCGATTAGTACTATAGTCAACTTATAAAGAAATTTAATCGCTTATAATATGGATAATCTTAAAATTTGGAACATTTAATTCAAAGGAAGCTTTAGGTTTTTTTAGAATTTAAGTAAAAAGTCAAAATTTTCAGTTGATTAAAAAAACCAAGGTCATGCAAATTCTCCCCTTTCTCTGATTACTGTTTAGATTGTTGATTGCTTGCACGAAACAGAAAGATTTTTAAAAGGGCCGTATCAATCGTCAATTTGCTCATTTACGCATTAAAATCAATATGTGCAATATATTAAAAAAATAGTTTTTAGCACAAATACTACTTATTTCAATATTGAAATCTTCGTGATTAAGATCTAAGAGTTATGATTAATACTTTTACTTGAATTAATATTTTTTTTATTTCTTTCATGCAAAAATATTTATGAAAAAGCTAACCACCAAAGAGATAATTTGGTGGCCTGTTTTGCTTGTAAAACGTTGAAACTGCAAAAAATTAGCAGATTGAAACGCAACACAAAATGTACATTCCGAGGAAAAAAAATACAGAAAAGAACGCACGCCGGTTCTGGATGCGTGTATTTCAGCATTGATTAACCAAAATTATAGCAGGCAAATAATAGTGTCAAGCAGTACGATTCAAGTCGTAAAAATACTGAATTTACTAAATAGCATTTGCTGTGCAACCTCCTTAGTACTCGGCAGGGACGTCATTTCAAGTTTTTCCAGGGGGGGGGGACCAGAAAACACAATGCAATTTCATCGGAAAACAGCAAAAACCACGCCCACTTATATGTAAATACATTGATTTCTCAAATTCAGGGGGGAGGGGCAATTGAACCCCCCCTCCCCCCTAAATGACGGGCCTGGTACTCGGTGAATTTTTTTAAAATGAAGTTTCCGAAAACTACGTCCGTCTTTTGACGTTGAGACATCTACTGCGATACTTCATTTCTTTTGTTAAAATTTAACGTCCTTTCTTTCCAATCTGAGAAACATTATTGAATTAAAAAAAATCTACTTATATTATATGTTGGCTGTTGCATGGAGGTATAAATATACGTGTTCAAACACATTCTTAGATTCTTTTTCTTCTGATGTTTAGTCTTCTTTAATATTTTCTAAGAATTTTTAAGTCATTTTTACAGCCATTCAATGTAGCGTCGCAAAATAGAACTGATTTAACTAACCCCTCTTTGAAGAAAATAAATACCTTTGTGCGATAGATGTGAAGTTTATTCCAACGTTAGAGATGCACAAATATGCAGACCGCTTTTATCGGATGACTCTTCATCCTAAAGCTCACACCTCTTGCATTGAAAAAGAGGCTCCTTGTAGCCTCGAAACACGTGTCTGCGGTATACCTGCATATTTGTGCATCTCTAACGTTGGAATAAACTTCACATAACCCCTCTTTGTTTCCTTCCTGTTAGCTCATATTTGCGTTATGGAATAGCAATTCCCTTTGGCTAAATAAAATACTTAATTTTTTTTTTCGAATATCTTTTGTAATCTTTTACGTCAACAAGAAAACTATATTAAGCTAATTAGTTTTTCGTACAATAAAATCAAACAGAGAGTCCACCAAACAAATTTTCTTATAAGTAGTTTCCTCCATTATGTTTAATTCATGTTAAAAAACATGAAAGGGCCTACTTTGCATTTTCCGCTTCGGGTTTTAAATCACAAAAAAGTAGCTCAAAACAAACAAATATAGCTTTACTTTACACAATTGTAAAAATCTCAAATGTTTAAGGGTCCCATTACAAATTTTTGCAGGTAAGGTGGTCCAACAATCCAACAATATTTCCTAGTTAGCAGTAGTCACCATTCACATATGATTTTTTTTAAATAAACCCTCGGTGGAGGTATTTGAGATTTTATTTGCTTAGTTTTTTTAGAAATATGTATAAAAGGAAATATATTATCAATAAAAAATGTTTTTCAGTTTGTGGTCTCCCACGGGTAAGACGAAATCTGTTAAAGGGCCGAGTGTAATCCACGGGTCATAGGTTGGAGACCCATTCAATATAAGATGCTGAGGAGGATATTTCTTTCATGTACAGGAGAAGCATAATATCACTTTAAATGCATTTTAATAGAATACTAAAAATATGATTAGTAATATTTTTTTTAACTGAAAGTACTTTTTTTTCTTATTCAATATCTCAAAAATCTTACCTGTTGTCGTTGATGTTAGTGAGCAAACAGCGACGTTCACACAGATGAACAGAACAAAATAAATCGGCCAACTAGTTCCAAAAAATGCATGCATACTGTTTAACTTCGTGAATATTTCCCTTTACTCCTTTGAAATCCTTTTCCGAAAAAGGTCTTTAATATTTATAAACATGAAGAAAGTATTTTCTTCCACAATTCCACCAGTGTTTGTATAAGTATTATTACATTTTTATGCAATAAAATATCGCATCACACAGGTAATTCAATCGGTGTCCCTTCGTCAGATAAGAACACACATCCTCGAATAAAACTTTACGAATGCTATAAATCCATTTTTTCCCGCAAAAATGAAGTGCGCGGAGGAAAAGAAAACAAAAAACGGAACTAAGTATTATCCAAAGAAAAAGAGTTCTGCAGTGCTTTGAGTAGTGCGGGGAAAACAGGGTTCCACCAACTGATGAATTCTGGTAGCCAATAACACGTGAAAGGTCCCAAGCCTCGTGTAGTGTGCGTCAACGAATGCCGGTTGGGCGTTCTGATTGTTTCGATCAAGGCACAGAGCCCAAACGCAAGCAACTGGCCAGTAGCGCCCCCTGGTCGAACTTTTGCCGCTTTTCACTTTTTTTTTTTCTTACGTTCACTAAGGGGGCGGGGAACAAGAACATCGTAGTTGTTCTAACACCTGGGGTTGGTAGAGTGTTTTGAAAAAAAAGTCGAGAAGTAAAAGCTTTTTGGGTTTCCGTCTCCCTTTTTTTTTTCTTTTTTGCTCTCATGCATGAAATTCTTCTGCTTTTATATTGTTGCCCACACATGAAAGAATTTGAAGGAAAATGTAATTTTTTAGTAGCACTTTTTAATGGTTTTTTAATACTATTTTTATCGGAATATTTTTAATCGTAGTAGAAATTGAGATTTCTTTGAAACGAATTGTAGCTTATTTATTGCAGCGCTACAAATATGACTCATAAAATAAATGAAATAGATTCATTTAAAGATTTTTTTTTTTTTTTTTACATAGCAGTAGGAATCTTGAATGTGATAAGCACTTCATACTATTATAATTTTTATAGCTATTTTTTCGGTGCAATTTAGTATCAAAGATAATAAAAAATAATACAGTGTGTTATAAATTCAGAGTACTTAATTAGTAAACATTAATGAGCTTCTTCATTTTTTATTTCTCAGGAAACATTAAATAAAATTATGTAATAAGTTGTTCACAAAATTTTTCTTTATACGTGAATATTTATGCTGCAGGTATGCTTATTTTCATGCTGATCTATTCACTCACTAATACTGTTGTTGCCCACACATGAAAGAATTTAAAGGAAAATATCATTTTTAGAGGGGGGGGACACTTTTTAATGGTTTTTAATAGTATTTTTTCTTTACTTTCGTACATTTTATGGAAATTACCAAACTAGTTGGCTGTAATATTTTTAAAATTTTGCATTTGCACGAAGTTTGAAATGTGGTTCTATTACATTGTATTGCAGATCTTTTCTTTTCTTTAATTACTCTGCACTTCTATGTCTCCTTCATAGAATCAGATTATTAAATCTGCCGTAATAACATGTTCATTATTTTTACTTTATCTGGGAGGTTTTTATTGGAAATTTTGAAAAATTATGTTCCTTGATTACTTATTACTTACCACTGAAATGAATAGAAATAATAATAAATCAGTAGATTAATAGTCTATCCTTTGAAACTGCTTTATAATATAGTAATATCTAAATTTCAGTTGAAGTTAATACGAAATCGTTAGTAAGTTCAGTTAATAATTCATTTTTTGTTATTTTACACAATTTTTCATTACTGGACATAAATAAAAAAAAAACGGAACGGCAAACAATTTAGTTCATTGAAACGCCTTGTAATGACTTTTGTATGATTTTTCTAATTCAAATTAAAAAATATAGAGCATCATTTAAATGCTTCCAATTTGTTTAATAAATGTTACGTCTTACTGATGTCACAAAAATATTCACGACTAGCAACGAAGAAATATTCAGATCTAAATGTTATGCGTTATTAAATTTTTTGACCTTCATTTATTCGGACTTTTTTCTGTTGAATCACCGCAATTGTTTTGCAATCAAAATAATGACCACACTTTATGACCTTCAGGATATTATCACAAATATTTGTAACAACCCATTTCTGAGAAATTACGATTACTCTCTATGATGATAAAGGCTTGACTCATAATGACTTCTGTATGAAGTTGATAATGAAGCTGTTTACGGTGTTGTTGAATAAAACTAAAAACTGCTCTCCGCAACAAAAATACTTTGATTTTATGTATGGTCCTACACTGTAAAAATAGATACTGTTTTTACAGTAAAAAGCATATAATTTTTCAGTTATAAACCGTGAAATTGCTACTTTTACAATAGTAGACTAAAACTGGTAGTTTACAAAAATAAACTATAGAGTTGCAAGTTTCAGTTTCTTACTGTGCATTTTACAGTTTTAAACTGGAACCTCTGCCGCCGGTATTATACTGTTGTTTTTACAACATAATACAGCTAATTTTATGGTAATATTGCTTATTTTACAGTAATAAACTGTAAAATTGATAGTTTTACATTGATAAACTGACGCTGGCCTCTTACGCCCAAAAGCGCGGGTTCGAACCCGGCTCCAGTCGGAGGATTTTCATGATGTAGAAAATTGACAGCGCTCATGTCGTATGATTATGCGGTATGTAAAAGATCCCTCGAGTACTTGTTTGGCTTATAGTATCTCTTGGCAAAATTAAATTCCTAGTGTAGTTTCGCATCGAATAGAGCCCAGGTGCCTCCATCTAGTGGGGAAACTAGGCGTAAAAATACTTGTGGCAATGGTATCCCGCCAATGGTGGTGCCACATGAAAGAGTGGATGCCGCTTTGGGGAATGCACTAGGTCTGCAAATGGCAAGAAGCTAAACGCAGCCCCATTTTAAACAAACAAACAAACATTGATAAACTAAAATATTTAGTTTTGCAGTTTATTACTGTGCTTTTAGTTTAAACTGGAACCTCTGCTGCCAGTATTATGCTGCTTAAACAACAATTTCTTTTCTGCAGTGTATCTATCTGTAAGCTTCATGTGAATTCTAAATTAAATGTTTTTTAATTTCTAAAATATTTGATTTTTAGTTCACTTCCTCATAGGTTGCAAAGTTCAAGATAGATAGTATATGGAGATATTTCTGTACCTCAGAACCAGACTTACGTAAGTCCATTTTCGTCATTTTTCAGTAGAGGGGGAAAACGATTGTCGAATATATGCAAAGGACGGGACTCTACCCAAGTAGCATCAACTCATCGGATTTTGCTCGGCCGATCAACAAACTCCTCGTAAACTGATCCTGTAACGCACGATGACATCGTTCCGATCAGTATCCGAGCACGGTTTTCGATGAGCTACTTTTCATCGAAAAGCGATATCCTTCCGATCAACTTTCCCGATGAAAGTAAGATGAGCTATATTCCATCGGAAAACGATATCCTTCCGATCAAGTTTCCCGATGAAATTCCTTGGCACGGGACTGTTCTGCTCGTAAATTGCTCCAAATCTCATCGTATTCTCATCGGATTTTGCTGCTCGGATTCTGCACGGCCGATGAGACATATTGGATCATCGGCCGATGAGAATTTCATCGGGTTTCGATGAATGGCCGATCATCGGCCCATGAGATGATGCTGCTAGGGTAGGTTCTCTAGATGGGACTTGCGCTCTTTTCACGCTGCTAAATAATTGTGAAGGAATTTGTTTTATAGAATACTGATTTAATGAGTCGATGTGGAATAATATTTTACATACAATGAAGCAAAAAAGTGAAAATGGAAATTTTTGGACTTACGTCGTTCTGGTTCTGAGGTACAGATCTTTCGACACTTGAAATGAATAAAATAATCCTTACGTATATTGTGGGGATGTAAATACGGATGTTTTTATCACATAATGTGCAATGCTTAGTTTGCATTAATAGTAAGTTGTCAGTTCTTAACTTGCATGGGAGTTCATAGGAGCTGAGTTCCTGCGCTTACTTTTTAACATTTTAGACGAAATTTAGTTTCTTTCAATGAGAAAATTAGTTTTAAAGACGACAGGGATCTCACACTTTGTTTGTTAGGAATTATTCCTTTGGAATAGGGTACTTAAAAATGCATTTTAATGCAACAAACGCAGTTTTAGTTATTATTTAACCTTATAAATTGAACCTTAAAAATAAAAGCAAAAAATAATGAACACTTTCATTCAGATAGCAAAAAGCAAATAATATCATTCAGATTAACCATTTTTTAATTTTCATTTGGCTTTGCGAATGAAATGTTGCATACAATAAATTCCACTCACCTTTAACTCTTTGCAAGCATTTGGCCATATTCAGCTAAACACCTTTCTAAATACTGTTCCTGCCGCGTTACTCAACAATATCAAGAACGACATAAAGAAGGCCACCGCCATTTTTTATGAAATATGTAATGACACTAGAAGATCTAAACACTTTTTTTCCAAAGTTGACAAAGTCTCCCCGGTGGGCAAAGTGCCCCAGGTTGATGTCAGCTTAATTGTGTGATGACCTCCAAAATCGTCATTTCTTCTGAGTTAAACTTTTTTCGCAACCCATGTTAAGAATTTTCTTTCGACATCAACACGTTTAAAATTGCACTTCCTCATTGTTTCCGTCAAAAGCACGTATTTGCTTTTACTGTTCGTATTAATTATTTATTGCGTTGTTCGTTAGTGTATTTTATATACAGTGAAATCTCACGTATGCGCCGGCCCAAGGGATTAACAGAAAAAGGCGCATAAGTGAGAGAGACGCATAAGTGAACATGCCTATTTAAAAGTCTAAACTGCAACATAAGTTCTAATGAGAGCATGAATAAGAATGTTTCTATAGAAAATGGTCATATTACTACGGTTTGGCAACTACTGAAACCTAATTGCAATGATAAGGAGAAAACAAAAATTGTAGCATACCTAATCACAAACTGATCCTTTTAAAGCGATCCATAATAGATAAGCGTCCCTCTCTGAACTCTAGTTCATGTGGAAAAAATGCCTTCCGTGAGCAATAAAAGAGAAGGATTAAAGAGGAAAGTGAGGAAACATGCTCATTTTTCAAGACAATTAATGAAATTGTTTACATTTTTCGAAAAATTCGGCCCATAAATGAAATACAGTAACCCCTCGTTATATCGCGCTTTTCGGGGGACAAGAAAAAAGCGCGATATAACCGAGGTCATTAAAAATAGTTTTCTATCCAGCATGCAAGTAAAGTATACGTGCACATACATAAAAATTCATTTGTTCGAACATTAGCTTTTTTTTTCAGTCAAAAGTAACAAAAAGATATAACTTTTACAAATTACTACTACACATTACTAACAGATGCTTTTCACTCATTGTATCACTACAAAAGAAAGTGTTCAGTAGTTTCCAAACTGTCTCTGCAGTATGCAAGTTTGGGTGACAGGAATTTGCTGCTTCTTTTCAGCGAATTCAGAAGAATAGAAGAACCTTCGTTTTGTTCATTGATGACAAAATTAATGAGAAAGATATATTTTCTGAGCACTTTACATATTTTCTCCAAAATGGTTTCGAACAAAAAGTTTTTTTTTTTGGTGGGGGGGGGGGGAGACAAAGGAAAGGAGCGATATATCCGAATGAGCGACATAACGAGGCGCAATATAACGAGGGGCTACTGTATTTATCTTTAGAGCGACGCATAAACGAATGGAATTATCATTATTTTACTATGGAATGTGCTGGGACCACTGAAAATCGTCGTATAAGTGAAAAAGGCGCATAAATGAGTCGGTGTATAAGTGAGAGTTCACTGTATTACTTTCACATTTCCTGGCTGTCATTAGTAGTTACTCTTCAGATTTTTCTCTTTCTTGAAATCATTTTCGTACTTGTTTTTTTCTTGCAAGAACTTGCGATTATTGCGCTGCTAAATTAATACTGAAAGGAAAAACTTACACGGAATTAACATGATCATATAATTTAGTTCATTATGAAAACTAGAATGGCATCTTTTCTACTTACATTTTTGTCACAGGGAAATTCAAAAGACATTTTTTAATTAATTTCAGAAACAAAATTTGTTATACAGAAAATTTGACTGTTCAGGATTTCGTGTTTTCAATGCATTTCATGGGGTTTCAAGCAGAAAAATAGCATCGCGAGAATAGGTCCGGTAACTTAATCATTATTTGATTCCTTAATACTTAACACTTAACTGAGGACTGTATATTCTTTTTCAAAAGAGTTGAACTTCTCACTCAAACATTTTGAGATGTTTACATGCATGGTTTGATACGTAAATAGCTGATGTCGAACTTTCAGCCCTGAATTTTTTTATAGTGCACAAACAACATAACTTTGAGGTAAAGTAGCACCCATCTCATCACTTACGCTGCAAAAAAAATAAATAAATAAATAAAATCACCAGTGATGAAGGTTTTTAAATAAAAGTAAGAATAATAATAAATAAATAAAAATAGACCATTGTTTTTTGAAAAAAAATTAGCATGAACGCTCAAATTTGCATCGATTTATCAAAACGTGAGCATTATTTCTAAAACGTCTTTTTCAGCGGCATAAACTACAGCCCTACAAGTTAAAGTCAACTTTGATTTGTGATTTATACTTCACAATCAAAGATTTATAGTTAAAAAAATCTAACTAGTAAACTCCCAATCGCCCCTGCCCGAATATTAGCATTTGCAATTCAAATTAACTATCAAAGGCACTGCAAACTCTTGCTTGTGGGCTTAGAGAGGGCTAAAGGAGATGAAACCAAGATTGCCTATGACTTGGTCTAAATTAGACACTTGATTTGTAGAATTAAAATATTTCATCTTTTTGGTTATTTTTCAATGACAATTAAGGGCGTGCCTATTCAAGCCGTAGAACTTCGAATTGAATTTTAAAACTTGGTCAAATTATGACAAAAATACTTTCAACGGAATTATTTCAATTTATCTTTGTTAGTTCTTTTTAAAACGCATCTGGCAACAACGAAGAAACAACAAAGAATTGATAGTCAACTGTCGTAGAATATTATAGAGTAGTGCAAAAATACCTTGCTGTAATTAGTAGTATTAAAATTTAATTCGTCATAGAATTTGAGGACAAAGTCATTTTCTCGCATAAATTTATTTTGTGTTTCGCAAAAAATGAAATGATGCATTTTTCCCTGCCTAGTCAAATGTGAAAGCAGAAAATCAAATGGTGTTTTTAACTCATTATTTGTTAAAGTAGTGTTTATTTTGTCCAACAAATGCTTGCATTCAGTATATTGCTCAGCCGTTATTCTTTTAGTTCAAATCTCTGCTCGTTGGGCAAACTGACGAATGATTCACAACAGATTTGCCAAAGCTTCAGCTTTTCCCCAAGATGCTGAAACGACGCAAAATTCTTGGAATTTTGTTCTGAAGTCTGTGAGTTTGAGGTTTATTAAGAATAAAGATGTATTTTTAAAATAATTTAATGATAAAATATAAATTTCTCAGAAAACTTTTTTTTCGGCTAAACCATTAATGATGGATGCTTCTTTCTTCTATATATATATATATTAATGAATGTTGGTAAATGTTGGTAAATGTGTGTATGTGTGTGTTCCCTAAGATCTCAGTAACTACTCTGGAGATTTGGCTGAAATTTTCACCGTTTGTTCCTTTTGGTATTGGGAAGGTTTAGAGACCAGTTTCAACTAAATCCGATGGGTAGTTATTTTTTTATTTCAATTTTAGACCTGATTCTGTCTTTGTAATTTCAATTTAAAACTCCATTTTCGAAGGCTTTCATCAAACCAATCGAGTATTTAGTGTATCAACTCAACTCTCTGGTAGATATTTGGAATTGCTTGATACGAGATATTAATTAATCAACTTTAGTCAATTTTCAAGGCTTAACTCTATACGTAAAACTGAAACACTCGGTCCATTTTCTAGACAAACTGCTCTTTCTTCAGTGGTTTAAATTTGCGTATTGAGTTAAGCCTTGAAAATTGACTAAATCTCCTGTTACTTACTCAACTTAATGTTTTTTTTTTTTGATTTATTTGGCGCATTGTGATTTAAACTTCAATATGACTTTTAGTGGAATTTAAAAGGTTGTGGAGAATTTGAATGAAAGAATATAATAATTTTACTTCGGAGGGTTGGAGTGAATTTAAATTTATTCAGTTGACTTCCTTTACATTTTTTGCACGGGCATCGGCGTGCGGGTACTGCTAGTATGCTATAAAATGAGCTCGTTAGGTCAAGAAAAAATTATTCCTAGATTTTTAGAATTTTATGAGCTCAATCTTTGTTTTTGTGAATGATCTCACTCGCAATCTTGTGCGTACGTAACGTTATAATGTCATCACAACTTTATGAAGAAAACACCGCAAAGAAATCGTTCATTATCCACATCTCATGCTAATCAGTTAGAAGAATAAATCTGGAATGAAAATTCCTTGCATATTAACTATAAACTATCTTTTGAACATTACATCTCATGTGCTTTATTACGAGCTAAGGGAACCCAGAAAATACAGTAATGTGGAATTTGTTACAAAACCTTAAACATTAAACCTTCTATTTAAACCTGCCAAAGGCATTTGTTTTTAATGTAAAATGAAACAATTTAAGTTTTGAAAAATGACAGTTGTATTTTAAAACTGTATGTTAAAAAAAAATATTGTTATTTGCCGTAAGTCAAATAACGAAGGAATGTATCTGGGCAATTCCATGGTATCGGACGTAAAAAACGAAGAAATATTTTTTAGTTTTAGTTCCATTTATCAAATATAAACTGAATAGAAATGATTCAGTTGGTATTCAAAATACTCGCTACATCATAATGAATAAAAAATCATGTTAGTTTTTTAAAATAGATCTCTTACATAGAAATTAAGAAGATTTAAAGAGTTGGTGTCGGACGTAAACGCACAAATAGTAAAATTGGAGATTCACTTAAAATTTACTGAAACTCTGCGAATTGGCTTACCTTTTAATTTCAAAAACAGCTAAGATCGATAGTATACTTATGATTAAAGCATATTTTACAGTTTTTTAATTATATTGTTTTGAATAAAATGAACTTGGAACTACTTTTACCTTGGTGTCGGACGTAAATTTGCGGTGTCGGACGTAAACTCTTCGAATTGGACCTAAACCATTGTTCTTAAATGCAATGATTACAGTTTTAAATAAGAAAATTAGCTTAAATTTTATTCCTAGGTCACACATATTATTTTTTAACATTTGAAAGGGTTCATCAAATTTAAACTGCCCCCTTTTTCCTGTTGGGATCGGAGGACGGAATACGTTTATAATGTCCCGTAATTTGTAAAATATTTTGTCCTCAGTTCTTGGCCATTTAAAATAACCTTTAGAACTATGCATAACTGATACTACAATGTAATTTTTTTGGTGATACATCCAAGACAAAGCATGGCATCATGCGTACCACAACCCAGTCATTGATGTTTACTGTATCAAGATCTGCAGATTCTTCGATCCCGGAATTATAAGATTCTTAATTTGTTATCACGTTGTTCTTAATTTGTTATCCCGTGATATGTCACCAATTTGGTGACATATCAATATGACACCTAGATTTTAATTAAAAATATTTACTTGTCATAAAATGTTAATAGGTTACATCAATGAGACCAAAGATCTTACTTTGCATACAAAGTCAGATGTATGTAGCTTTAAAATTATTGGCCCAGCATAATTAATCGTACATTTTGGTACGTAAAACACTTAATGTGCCCCATGGGAATTCTGTCACAAATCAAAATGAATTATATTCTAACACATTTTTGCAACATCACCTGTTGTACATTGAATATGTAAATAGTTATTCGTCTTAATTCATAATTTTAGTATATATATTTTGGAAAAAACAGAGCTTCTTTGAGAGTCGTAAAATGTAGTTTGAAAACGCTCTGGATGTTGACCTTAGTTTGACCTCTTGTAACTTAGTTAAAACTTAAGTTAACAAAATTTAGACATGAATTTCAAAATATACAACTCTTTACCTTTAAAATGATATCTTGTTTGTTTAGAAATATTAATTTTGAACATTTGACCATCTGGTTGACCTTATCGTGGAATTGCCCATCTAACACCTTTATGGTAGAAAAAAATTAAACAAAATACTATCTACTGATTTGTTTTTGCGTAAGTTCAGCCTTGAAATTTAGCTTTATAAGTTTACTAGCAATTACATTTACAATTACGAATACTATTTATTTTCGTTTTATCAACGATGCAAAAGTTAATTCCAAACTTACAACAGAAAGATAGTACAGAAAAAGCGAAAAAAAAAAAAAAAAAATTAAATAGAGCATACATGGACAGGAACAATCTTTCAAATATATATCAAGGCTACAACACTTCCTTAATACAAAAACCAGTTCTCAACGCACAATAATAAAGTCAGCGAATATGTGGAAACGTGTTCCGATTCACCCAGTTTTACGGTAATAATAATAATAATAACAACAAATAAGTAAAATATTATTCTTGACTTTGAAACTATTTCACAAAAAAACTTTTTTTTGTATTTCAGATGATTATAATTTGAATGATTTCAATAATTTTTGATTTTAGCAAACAAATAAAAAACCTAATTCTACCACCTCGCAAAAGAAATCAAAGCAAGTATACCAAAAGCGAATTAAAAAAAAAACGTAAGTAGAGCATACATGAACAAGAAAAATCCTTCAAATAGCTATTTCAAGGCTACAATTGAGTACATTCGTCAGTACAAAAACCCTTGGTGACCACGCGATTAGAAAGTTTCCAGTGAACCAGCGGAATATAAACTTGCTCCGATCACCTCATTTTCGTAAATAATAATAATAATAATAATAATAATAAATAATAAAAATAATAAATAAAAATAATAAATAAAAATAGTAATAATAATAATAATAATAATAATAATAATAATAATAATAATAATAATAATAATAATAATAATAATAATAATAATAATAATAATAATAATAATAATAATAATAATAATAATAATTGCAAATCAATAAATTATTAGTATTAGCTTTGAAACTGTTTTACAATAAAGCAATTTTTAGACTTTAGAAGATTATACTTGAAGTTATTTTATTAATTTTTGTTTTAAGCAACGATTAAAAAGATAGTCGCACTGACCTAAAACAGAGAATAAATGTAGCAAAAGTCTATAAAGAACAACGTAAATAAAGCATACATGGAGAAAAATAATCCTTTTAACAGCTATTTCAATACTACAATTGAGTTTCTTCATCAGTAAAAAAAAACCCGTGCTCACCAAGCAATAAGAAACTCATCGGTGAACCATCAAGAGAATATTTATGCACTTCTCTCCATAGAAGAATATTAGTCTCCCCAGTGGTCACTGATGTTGAGATTAAAATAGAAATTGGAAAAGTAAAAAAAAAAGGAAAAAAATCTCGAAAAAGAAAAGAAACAGCTCAAGCAGGCTCCATAGATTTTAATATTTCTGAAAAATATTTATTTTTTTATTCAGACGTACATTTCTCTAAAAGTCCGGAGCTTTACTCACGCTCCATCAACGATAACTGACAGCTTTTATTATTACCCGCGCAAAAACCACAGATTAAAACCAAAAAAATGCTGGAAATTAAGTTACGCGCAGAATCTCAAATAACTGCCGCTCACGGAAAGCATCATTAATAAAAAATGTGGCTGTCCGTGAAATGGAAAGAAATTGAATCATTGGAGGGTATGAAGTTTCTCTAAATCGAATTCTCCCATCTAAATTTCAATGATTTATTTATGCAGAGAACAAAGCAACACTATGGAATTGATTAAATGGTCCCGAGTACTATTTGCAATATTTTGCAATGACTTCAATGCGACCATTAATTTTAAAAGATTATGATAATAAAAATTGCAGAATGAGAGTTCATCCTTGCAGTTTAATTGCATTGCCCGGGTCATGAATCACACCGAACAATATAATTTTCCTAGATTTATGTTTACGCAGATTTTGGCTACAGTCCCAAAGGGGTTTATCACTCTTACTCGCTTGGACTGCATGCCCCTTATTATTTACTCTACGATTAAGCGCAAAATGAATTTTTTAATAATTTTGTTTAATAATTTAAAATTCCATTATTTATAATCATCCGCGGAATTTATTTTTGCGCTTTGTTGAAATGAATGTTTGCGTTTAAACATTGGGCTATGAATTTTAAAGGCACACTTTAAATGAGATGAGGAATTCATTACGGGTAAAATTTATTAGCTTCATTGTTTTGTTAATTGCTTGTTGTTCATTAAGTCTGAATTATGACTTAAAGCTTACTCATGCATTGAAATTTAATGAAAACAAGTTTTCAGTTTCATTTGCTCTATTGGACATAATTTTCCTACCTAAAGCTATCGTGTTCTTTTACTGCTTATTGTGAAGAACAGTAAGGAAGAACGCATAATTAAACAGAATGATATTTTCATAAGATCATATTTAATTTAGTTATTCCTCCAAAATGCAATTCTTAAAATTCTTTACAAATATGCAGTCTGATAAAATCCACTTAATGTTAGCCTTGTTGTTAGCCAAAAATAACAATGGTTTAAAATTTAAAAATTGGATGGCTTAGAATAGGATTGGGTTATGTAACAAAACAGAAATTGCGAGTAATTAAAGTTCAAAGTTCTGTTGTGGCAGTTGTTGCAGCATTTTTGTTTTCTGGTTTTGTTGCTAGTGTGCGTATGAAATTGATCCAATGACATCTACTTTTTGGTGTATCAAGTTTTTTTTTTTTTTTTTTTGCTTACCTGTATCCATTGCTTACCATTGTCCAGAGGGTTCTTTTTTTAAAATGTAGCATAGCCCCTTCATCCTCTAAGCCCTTCAAGTGTTTTGGAAAATCAATAACAGAAGTGCTTTCTTAACAAAAATAACATCTAGCAAAACAGTACTTATCCCCAATATTATTTATCAGAGCTGTTGCATAAAAACAACGATCAAAGCCAAAATTTTCGCATAATAATTGAATTTAATTATTAACTGCATCTGTTTAGTTACATTTTATTTTATGAAATATACGCAGATTGATATTAAATAACTTACAGCCATTGGTTAATAAAGTTAGGAACAGACTTAACTCTTCTCAATTCCTTGGACATATTGCACACTTGCTACAAAAGTGCCACAACTCAAAAATTGAAATTTTTGAGTTATGACTGTCATTAGATGTAGTTTACACGTCTCTACCAATCTTCAAAAGAGCCAGAAGTTGCATTGAAAAATCAGCCGCCAAAGGGCAGTTATGGCGTTTTGTTTTGTTGTTATCAAGATGAATAGGACCCCTTCCACTGAAATGCCACATCTTGAGTTATCATCCAGCCGTCGTAAAGTAATGTGCGTAACTAACGATCATAGTTTGAGATGTATCGGTCTTCATATTAACAAATTCAAAAATACTAAAATGTGCCTAGTCAGCCCGGGAGCAGTTTTTTGCAATTCCTGGAAAACGTAGTTTTTTGAGTTGTGGCACTTTTGTAGCAAACAAAATTACAAACAGGATAACAAAATTTTAGTTCGTGGATTAATAATACTGATTATCAGCAGTCCACGGAAAGCTTTCATAATGTAATATTGGCCAAAAATTATATATATTACAAACTGGTAATGGCGAAATATATTTTGGCATAATACCTTCATAACAAAAGCACATTACAAACAAATTTGGTTAAAGAAATTATTACTAGTATAATTCAAGATGTTCTATCAATAAATTATTTCACCCTTTTTGTCGACTTTAAATGACGATACGTGAACAATTATTTCTTTACACCATTTCTATGAAACTTACTGTAATAAAATAATTTATAACAAAGAGGTACTTATTCTCAAAACTGTTCATCAGAATAGTTGCGTAAAAACATCGATCAAAGCAAGAGTTTTAGCTTTTAGCAGAAGAAGTAATTATTAACTTCATCTGTTGGGTTATATTTTATTTTATGAGCATTGATTTTATTTTAATTCAAGACGTTCTAAAAACAAATTGTTTCCCCCATTGTTGTTAACTGAAAACCACGTGAATATTTTTTTCTTTGCATCAATGCCATGAAAGTTATTGAAATAAAATGATTGAAACTAAGAGACATTTATTCTCAATACTGTTCATCAAAATTGTTATGTAAAACATTCATCGAAGAAAGGGCTTTAGCCTTGAGCAGAAGAAGTAATTCTTAACTTCATCTGTTGGGTTGCATTTTATTTTATGAGCGCCAGCCTGAAATATCTGCAGCATGATATTTAGTGACTAATAGCCAGCGGTTGATATACTTGGGAATCTACTTAATTGTTCTCACTTTCGTGGACGTAAACGCTAATATTCAAGGATAACAAAGTTTAGTTTATGGATCTCAGCTGCAGATGATATCAGCGATCGGTGTTCGGCTATCATAAAGTAATTTTAGCCTACATGCCTTTATTACATTGCATATTTCAGAACAAAAGCACATTCAAAAAAAAATAGACCAAGGAAATTATTACTAGTCAAACTAAATATGTTCTAGAAATAAATTTACCCCACTTGTCAGCTAAAAATAACAATACGTGAACAATCTATTCTTAATATCAGTGATATGAAGTTAATAGCATTAAAATAGTTTATAACAAAGACATACTTATTCTCAATACCGTTCATCAAAATTGTTGCGTAAAAACATCCATCAAAGCAAAATTTCAAGCCTTGAGCAGAAGAAGTAATTATTAACTTCATCTGTTGGGTTACATTTTATTTTATGAGCGCCAGCCTGAAATATCTGCAGCATGATATTTAGTGACTAATAGCCAGCGGTTGATATACTTGGGAATCTACTTAATTGTTCTCACTTTCGTGGACGTGAATGCTAATATTCAAGGATAACAAAGTTTAGTTTATGGATCTCAGTTGCAGATGATATCAGCGATCGGTGTTCGGCTATCATAAAGTAATTTTAGCCTACATGCCTTTATTACATTGCATATTTCAGAACAAAAGCACATTCAAAAAAAAATAGACCAAGGAAATTATTACTAGTCAAACTAAATATGTTCTAGAAATAAATTTACCCCACTTGTCAGCTAAAAATAAAACAATACGTGAACAATCAATTCTTAATATCAGTGATATGAAGTTTATAGCATTAAAATAGTTTATAACAAAGACATACTTATTCTCAATACCGTTCATCAAAATTGTTGCGTAAAAACATCCATCAAAGCAAAATTTCAAGCCTTGAGCAGAAGAAGTAATTATTAACTTCATCTGTTGGGTTACATTTTATTTTATGAGCGCCAGCCTGAAATATCTGCAGCATGATATTTAGTGACTAATAGCCAGCGGTTGATATACTTGGGAATCTACTTAATTGTTCTCACTTTCGTGGACGTGAATGCTAATATTCAAGGATAACAAAGTTTAGTTTATGGATCTCAGTTGCAGATGATATCAGTGATCGGTGTTCGGCTATCATAAAGTAATTTTAGCCTACATGCCTTTATTACACAGCAAATTTCAGAACAAAAGCACATTCAAAAAAAATAGACCAAGGAAATTATTACTAGTCAAACTAAATATGTTCTAGAAATAAATTTACCCTACTTGTCAGCTAAAAATAACAATACGTGAACAATCAATTCTTAATATCAGTGATATGAAGTTTATAGCATTAAAATAGTTTATAACAAAGACATACTTATTCTCAATACCGTTCATCAAAATTGTTGCGTAAAAACATCCATCAAAGCAAAATTTCAAGCCTTGAGCAGAAGAAGTAATTATTAACTTCATCTGTTGGGTTACATTTTATTTTATGAGCGCCAGCCTGAAATATCTGCAGCATGATATTTAGTGACTAATAGCCAGCGGTTGATATACTTGGGAATCTACTTAATTGTTCTCACTTTCGTGGACGTGAATGCTAATATTCAAGGATAACAAAGTTTAGTTTATGGATCTCAGTTGCAGATGATATCAGCGATCGGTGTTCGGCTATCATAAAGTAATTTTAGCCTACATGCCTTTATTACACAGCATATTTCAGAACAAAAGCACATTCAAAAAAAAATAGACCAAGGAAATTATTACTAGTCAAACTAAATATGTTCTAGAAATAAATTTACCCTACTTGTCAGCTAAAAATAACAATACGTGAACAATCAATTCTTAATATCAGTGATATGAAGTTTATAGCATTAAAATAGTTTATAACAAAGACATACTTATTCTCAATACCGTTCATCAAAATTGTTGCGTAAAAACATCCATCAAAGCAAAATTTCAAGCCTTGAGCAGAAGAAGTAATTATTAACTTCATCTGTTGGGTTACATTTTATTTTATGAGCGCCAGCCTGAAATATCTGCAGCATGATATTTAGTGACTAATAGCCAGCGGTTGATATACTTGGGAATCTACTTAATTGTTCTCACTTTCGTGGACGTGAATGCTAATATTCAAGGATAACAAAGTTTAGTTTATGGATCTCAGTTGCAGATGATATCAGCGATCGGTGTTCGGCTATCATAAAGTAATTTTAGCCTACATGCCTTTATTACACAGCATATTTCAGAACAAAAGCACATTCAAAAAAAAATAGACCAAGGAAATTATTACTAGTCAAACTAAATATGTTCTAGAAATAAATTTACCCTACTTGTCAGCTAAAAATAACAATACGTGAACAATCAATTCTTAATATCAGTGATATGAAGTTTATAGCATTAAAATAGTTTATAACAAAGACATACTTATTCTCAATACCGTTCATCAAAATTGTTGCGTAAAAACATCCATCAAAGCAAAATTTCAAGCCTTGAGCAGAAGAAGTAATTATTAACTTCATCTGTTGGGTTACATTTTATTTTATGAGCGCCAGCCTGAAATATCTGCAGCATGATATTTAGTGACTAATAGCCAGCGGTTGATATACTTGGGAATCTACTTAATTGTTCTCACTTTCGTGGACGTGAATGCTAATATTCAAGGATAACAAAGTTTAGTTTATGGATCTCAGTTGCAGATGATATCAGCGATCGGTGTTCGGCTATCATAAAGTAATTTTAGCCTACATGCCTTTATTACACAGCATATTTCAGAACAAAAGCACATTCAAAAAAATAGACCAAGAAAATTATTACTAGTCAAACTAAATATGTTCTAGAAATAAATTTACCCTACTTGTCAGCTAAAAATAACGATACGTGAACAATCAATTCTTAATATCAGTGATATGAAGTTTATAGCATTAAAATAGTTTATAACAAAGACATACTTATTCTCAATACCGTTCAGCAAAATTGTTGCGTAAAAACATCCATCAAAACAAAATTTCAAGCCTTGAGCAGAAGAAGTAATTATTAACTTCATCTGTTGGGTTACATTTTATTTTATGAGCGCCAACCTGAAATATCTGCAGCATGATATTTAGTGACTAATCGCCAGCGGTTGATATACTTGGGAATCTACTTAATTGTTCTCACTTTCGTGGACGTAAATGCTAATATTCAAGGATAACAAAGTTTAGTTTATGGATCTCAGCTGCAGATGATATCAGCGATCCGCGTTCGGCTATCATAAAGTAATTTTTAGAGAGTGATAAAATACGCGAGGTAGATATTTTTATTTGTACACGGCGGTCGTTCCGATAGTATCATTCATAAATTTTGTATTCAGGTTTATGTTAGGTTCACGTAACGATTGGTGCCATATAAAAAAGACCAGTGGAATAGTTGCTTCGGGAGAGTTATGATTATTACTTCTTAGCAATGTAAGCTTTATCACGCATTAGATGAGAGATGGATTAAACTGGCGTGCAAGTTATATCGGGAATTTATGGGATCGTTCAAAGTAAGGTCGAGTAATAAAAATTAAGTAAAAATGCATTGATTTTTCTCTTGATTGTGAAGATATTTTTATGTGAAAGAGAAAAACTTAAATTGTTTTGTTTATTTTGTTTAGGGTATGGGTGATTAATGAAACTAATTTAAGCAAAACGTTACTGCTTAAGTATATTGGTGGAATTCTTTCGCAGTTATGAAAGGCAATCTTTCATGATAGCAGTGATTTAGTTGCACTCAAACATTTGATAAAATGGTTATAAATATAGATTTTTTTTCTGCAACGATAAGAAATATTGCGTATGTGTTAGAATCGGTTATAAAATTGCATTCTCAGTCAACAACATGTGTTTGGTCAATTTTTCTCTATTATTTCTTAAAATTGAACTGTAGATTTGTCAAAGCCTTTTTAATGTTTATAAAAGAGATGAATAGTACGCTTTTAAAATTTAGTTTTTTTTTTTTTTCTTTTTCTATTAAAACTACTGTCTGACACGTTTTGCCAGAAAACACATTTTGTTTAAAAAAAATTCTTTAACAACAATTCTTTATTTTGTTTAAAAAAATTGTTTAGCAACTCTCTTCAATTTTTAACGACAACCAACGATTAATTTATATAGCTAAAAAACAGCATTTGTTCTTTCACAGCGACTTTTGTCCGTCAATAACAGATGTTTACCTTCAATAAATCGCTTTTCAGGATAACTTTGTGTACATCCAGTAAACTAAACAAGTTCAGAAGCAAATGCACATACCGCTGATCTAGCTACCCCCCCCCCCCCTGTGCACCCACAGCTGATCTTCAGTTCTGCCTTAGCCCTGGCTTATGGGCGGTAACTCATTGCATATTACCCAGCTTTTGCCTTCAGATTTCGAGTTGAGCCGCACCATGGTTTGCGGACGCTCGCTGGTAAGATAAATGAACTTTATATACCAGTTTGTTGGCAATCTTAGCTACAATAAGAGAATCTTTGCCTCCAGCTCGATCATTGGCAATTCCTAACTGGGGAGTCCACAATAAGGACGAAACTGTAGTCTTAGCATGCTTAGATCGAGCTGTGGGTGAATTTGCTTCAGTTCTGCCTTAGCCCTGACTTATGGGCGGTAAATCATTGCATATAAACAAGTTCAGTTGCTTGATTTTTTTTTAATCCTGGGCATATAAAAAAATATCCTGGGCATATAAAAAGGGATTATTAAGTATGTAATAATCCCTTTCATTATTACGTACTTAAAATCCGTCTTCCTACCAAAAGAAACTTTTTCTCAATACTAAATATCGAAAAAAGTATAACCTTTATCAACCCATCCCCATATTAACTGAACCTTTGCTACGTTGTAACAACGCATAGTGAAGACATTTGCTTACATCTACTTTAAATCTTATTATGATAAACGAACAGTAGAGCTTTTTTTTTTTTTTTTCAAAAAAATCCTACAGTCCTTAACATTAAGGTATAAACTAAAGTTCAACCTTTTTATCGTTTTAGGTCAAACACACTTGCTTTCCTCTGTACTCAGTAAGTTGGCGGTTCGGAGTTTGATCACATCATGTGTAATTAAAATAACTTTCGTTAGTGAGAGAGCATGAACTTAGCAAATATTAAATAAGCGAATAATTGGAAATAATCTTCTAACCTGATTTTTTTTCTTTCTTTTGACAGAGAATTATGGTGTAACCATAAGCAGAAATTGGTAAAACGTTACGCTATAGTTACAATACTATGGTGTAACCATACATCAGATATCTCAGTTGAGTAACTCAGCAGCAGTGGAGGCAGCTCAGCTGCAACCGTATTCATGGAGTAAGGTCACACATTTTTGTAGTGTGGGCTCTCTCCCCCCCCCCCTTTTCCATGCAAAAATTGCACTAATCATTTAATGTTGCCGAGGGCATTGAAAATCAAAAGAACACTTAATGGAACTTTTACATAAACATAATCATAAGACTAAGGCACTGACAATTATGCATTCAAACGTCCACCGACTGCACCAGACAGAACTCCCGTTCAAGGTTCAGACGGCCTGCCATACCGCGATGCCACTCAACTGACATCTATTATAAGGACTAAAATCAAGAATATTTTCTTAAGGAGTAAATGTAAACACGAAGAGTAAAAGAAGAAGACCCGCAGGCTCAGCAATCAGCAACCACAACTTTGTGGGGAGAAGTGATTGTAATTGTCTTGTGTTTTTCAAGTAAAAATAGTTTTGAAACTACAGAGAAATATTTTTTTTTTTTTTTAAATCTTTTTAAGCAAACGTGCCAACAATGAACTACAAACTGCACTATTCTTCAAATGATATTATCGCACTCTTTTTAACAGGTTCAAATTCCTGTTATAATAAATATAACTGTTTGCAACTAACTGTAAGTCCGGTTTTTGGGGTTGTTCTTACTAATTGATATATTATGGTGTTATAGATATGGTGGCTCCAGTTGAAACGTTATGTTAACTTATTGCGTGAGAGTTGCAATCTTTGTTTCGTGGGGCTTTTCCCAAAACGATGTTTAAATACAAAAACATTCGCAAAAGTCAAGGTTTTTCTACTGACTGTTGGTGAAAGCTTATGCGGCAATAGAAAGCCACAGTTTGATATATGCAAACATATATAATACATATGCAATGCGTTACCGCCCAGAAGCCAGGGCTAAGGCAGAACTGAAGCAAATGCACCCACAGCTCGATCATCGCATCCTAAGACTGCAGTTTCGTCCTTATTGTGGACACCTCAGTTAGAAATAGCCAATGATCGAGCTGGAGGCGAAGATCCTCTTATTGTAAGCTGAGATTGCCAATAGATTGCCTGTAGGTTTATTTGCTTCAGTTCTGCCTTAGCCCTGGCTTATGGGCGGTAATTCATTGCATATTACCCAGCTTTTGTCTTCAAATTTCGAGTTGAGCCGCACCATGGTTTGCGGTCGCTCGCTGGTAAGATAAATTCACTTTATCTACCAGTCTGTTGGCAATCTTAGCTTACAATAAGAGGCTCTTTGCCGCCAGCTCGATCATCGGCTACTCCTAACTGAGGAGTCCACAATAAGGACGAAACTGCAGTCTTAGGATGCTATGATCGAGCTGTGCTGTGGGTGCATTTGCTTCATATATTATATATTAATATATTAAATTTTAATGATATACTATCTCTATTGTTTCTATCGTTGCTATCTTCACCACCACGTTTTAGTGATATAAATGAACTGTGAGAATTTTTTTGACAGGAAAGATCTTTAATTTTATATTTTAAATTAATATGTATTTCATGGTATTCTCACTTTTGAGTAGCATATGTTTTATCGCTGATAAGCAATGAGTGCAAGCTTTTCAGTTCATTTGTCAATTAGCAAAGGAGGATCAGGCAAACTTTTAATTTTACTGACAGTCCAGACGTTAAAAATGAGTTGATAACCATTAAATTTTTAGCGTAATTCCAGTATAAAAGTTTAAATGACAATAATAAACATGTAAATTCAGTAAGCAAGGAAAAGCATAAACAAGTAAAGGTTAAAATATGTTTTAAAAGTCGAAGAAAAGGAAAAAAAAATACGCAAGGAAGATTTACTTTTCTTAATTTTACTCTAAATACAAACACAGAAAAGTCTGAATTCAATCCCAAGTAGCATCAACTCATCGGATTTTGCTCGGCCGATCATCGAACTCCTCGTAAACTGATCCCGTAACGCACGATGACATCATTGCGATCAGTATCCGAGCAGTTTTCGATGAGCTACTTTTCATCAGAAAGCGATATCCTTCCGATCAACTTTCAACAAAATTGATCCTAAATTCATCGGCACGAGACTCTTCTGCTCGTAAATTGCTCCAAATCTCATCGTATTTCGAGCAAAACTCATCGGATTTTGCCGCTCGGATTATGTTTGGCCGATGCAGACATATTGGAGCAATTCCCGATGAGAACTCATCGGCATCCGATCATCGGCCGATGAGAATTTCATCGGATTTTGATGAATGGCCGATCATCGGCAGATGAGACTATGCTGCTAGGGATGCCTTTCCAGAAAAAAAAACTACCGCACAAATTGCGTAGCAGACCGTCTTTGCTAATTACGCGTCCATAAATTCATTTAGTTAAATTGATTTCAGATCCTGCTTGACTAGTTTAAAACAATTATCAATCGCTCTTCCCATTTGATAAGTAGGTCACCACACAACTAGCTACACAATCCTTTATGAGAATTGCTTTCAAATATTAGGGCAAAAATATAGTTACTAATAGCTAATAAGGTAAATGTATATAAAACTGTATATTTATTTTCAGTTGAGATTATTTATTTGCCTTTTTTTCGGAGAGAATTGGCGGAGAAATGTAATCATTTTGTCACAGTTTATTGTAGATTGATGTAGTCAAAATGAACTGCATAATTCAAAAGTTTGACTTTGCTCAACAAAAAGATTAAACAAGACCTAGTTTTTAAAACATATTCAGGTTGTCCAAATTTGTACCAATTTCGGATATTCGATTAGAAAGAAAGTTTAAAGTGTATAGTGGCCCAATTTGGAAGCTGAATTCCTAGAGCTTGAAGGCATTTTTTTCTCACATATGTAGCATCTGCCATTCTACCCTTTTCATGTGCGGGTACAGGAAAAAATGTCGTCTAGAAAAGTCACAAATGGTTATTTAGTATGCTGAATACAAATCTATAGCAACATTGCAAAAATGTTGTAAGCAATTTCTTAATGAAATCCACCCTATCACAAGAACATTTAAAATTATTACAAAACGTTTCCAGAAACGGAAAGTCTACTGAAAAGGCTAATTATTAAAGTTGCTCCCATGGAAATGTAATTATTTTTTTATGAAACATATGTAAGTATTGTATCTAATTTTACAGTGTTATGCTTTTACACCATATGCTAAATATAGCTACATCTCCTAATTTGATACGTTTCATTAGGACACCCTGTGTTATTTTGTTTTATTAATGCGCTTTATCAATTAGTTTTGTTGCATTTTGCTTTTTTCAGCTGACTTACATATATAAGTTAGGCGAAAACTTTTAATTTCTCCATAATTTATAAAACTCTTTCATATTTTTAGAATTTTATGCTGAAGTAGAAATGAAATGTTGTTTTCCCGCGAACTTTAAAATATGTTTTAAATTGCCGAGAAGATATTATATGTGTACGCAATAATTACAAGCCATGAAGGATTATTTCCATGAATTTATATAAACTTAAACTTACAGTCATTAGCCAGAAGCAGTCTTTAATGAAGGTTATTACGTTATGCATATGCTCCGATTGGTTATTTTGACTCTCTTAAAGAAAAAATAACAACTCCAGATATTGATAAAAATGTCATTATTAATTAAATACCAGATAAAGTCAACATTCCGAGAGCTGCAGAAAACATGACGAATATTTTTCGGATTAAAAATGAATGAATGAGTGATATTGCATTTAAATAATAACTGTAACTTTCTCTCTTGAACTTAATCTTTCATAAATTAGTACTTCAAACGAATTCCGACTTACACCATATGACATGCGAAACTCTTTTTATTTATTTTTTATTTTTATATCTAAGAATAAATGCTGCATTTATTCTGTCATGGGAAGAATTTAAATTAATTTTCTTTCATTTCGCATAATTACATTGCTGAAATAATTGCCGCATGTATCATTTATTTCCGTTTATTATTCATATTTCATAACTGATTCTCAAAAAAATATCAAGAGGAGAGAAAAAAGTCAACTCTTCAGTTTCCATGTAACTCGTTTTTATTAACCTACTCTATGAAATAAGTAGGAAAAAAATCCTTGTTCAATAATTAACGTTCAACATTTCTAAGGATCTTATTTTTCAAAATGGGCTCTGAAATCGAAATGAATGGGACTATTATCGACCTAAAATGTTTCAACGCCGAAGTTATTGATGGTTTTGCATTAATAATAAATTATTCCGGCTTCATTTCCATTCTTTACCTCTGTCCAATCTGTATTTTTTTCTTTCCAAAAGAGTTTAAATTCAAATTTAAAGCAGTTCGTTTCATCTAGACAGAGAATTTGATTTTGCCAAGATTGATTAGACTTTGGAAGTAGTTTTTCCAGAGTTATAAAAAAAGGTTTTTACTGTATCATTTTATTCATTTTTGAATGTAGACTTAATCTATATGACTTTTAAACTATCCATTACGTGCATTTTACATGTGGTAAATTGTATCCAATTCATGTCTTTTTTTTTCAGTACTATATATTGAGTCATTTTAATGGAAAGTATTACGTTAATTTACTTTTCATTTTTTATCTAGCTAGTGTCTTTTTCTTTTCTCTACGATTTTTTCGATGCGAACTTTTTGTGAATACTAAAAGGTGTAAGACAATTTACTACTATATATAAAGCTTGGTTACTGTCTAATACAGACTTATGAGGACGAAATTGCATTATCTGAATATCAAACCTAGCTGGCGGTGCATCGTATCTACTACTAAATGTTTTTTTTTTTTTTTGAAAAAACATTATTATTTTTTTTAGTTAGAAAATAGATTAAAAAGAGCCGACTGTTGCCAACGCCTCCTAAATACTAAATGCCTAGAACATTTGCTTCGCTACCGTTGAGATGGGTTCCACTTTAAACACCACCTTGTGGCAATCCGATAATGCCGTTGTTATTTTTTGATTGGATAATTTTTAAATTTCAATTCAAAAATGAACCAATCGTTAATTTTTCAAAGAACTCCGGCAGTGTATCGTGAACCAAGGGCATTTTGCAGCTTGGCGAAGGATCCAAACAATATTCGAACTAAATTTTTTGATTGGTTGATTTTTAAATTTAAATTTAGAAACGAACCAATCGTTAATTTCTCTTTCTCGAAGAACTCTGGTAGATGGCAGTGTATCGTGAACCAAGAATGAAATTTTGCTCTGTGCTAAAAACCAGAAAGTTGCAGGCATTTAGTATTTAGCAGGCGTTGCTGTTGCATGCACTGTATTTTAGCGCAAATATTTTGTTCCAACGGTTTGGAGTATTTTTCTAGGTTTATGCTTAGAGTAGGATCATTTCCCGTTCCGAGATGTCTCAAAAAGTTACGGCTTCTTAAGCCAAATACGTATTCGTCTTTTTACCCTAAGACGTTAGACAAGATTTCGAGTATTCATCAGAGCGGTAAAAATGACAAAACTCTATGAAAGCCTGTGGTTAATCCTCAGGAATATTTGAAGGGGCAAGTGAATAAAAGTGATATGTGACGTTTGAATTTCGCCGATTTACACAAATTCAAATTAGTGTGTGTTCAATTGTGGTAACTCACAAACGCAATTGAAGGAGCAAGTGAATAAAAGTGATGTGTGACAATTTTGTTAATTTCTAGAAGAAGCTTTCAAGAAAAATGTATTAGCATTTTGCTTTCATAAATGGTAAAAAGTATGCTTTTCCAAAAATGTCACAGATCACCTTTACCCACTTGCCTCTTCATTTGTATACTCTCAATGTGCATATTCTTCATTCTAAGTGACTGGCCAGCTGTTTGTTTTTATGCTTATGGGTGAAATACGCGATGCGACGTCTTAGTAAATCCCCATACGGTGTCTACCCCCAATCTACACCAATAAAACTGAACGAATATTTAAATGTCTAATATTTTAAAAACATTCCCTCAGTTGGCTCCTCCTTTGAAGTAATCAATGACGTACTGTACAATGTTCAGTTTTTTATATGGATGCTCCAAATAGGCCATGTAGAAAAATTAAGGACAAAACCGCATTTTTTTAATACGATAGCAAACAATCCTTAAGTTGTGTTTTATGATCATTAGAAAGCATGATTGATTCGACAAGACTTATGCCGGGTGTTTGTTCATAGACAAGGTCAGTAAATTTTCATTCAAAAAAGGGTCAGTTGTAACGTTAAAATACGTGCATGCTGTTTCTTGTGAATTTGTGCTAAGTTTTGTTGTTTTACAGTCCTTTAATTTTGAAGCAAAAAGGTTATTAAGTTACTTATAGCCGTGCCACATATTAACCTAACAATTTCCAAATTTTTCTTTAAAAAAATTAAACCGTTTTATTTTTGATACATGACGCTGTTCTAAATATCGAATCCATTTATATCTTTCTAGAAAATCCAACATCATTTTTCAAACACGAGCCATTTATTCTATTTCCCTCTTCTAATATTTGTTTCTATTCAAATATCTGAATGAGATTTTGCATGATATTATCGAAACCTTGCATTTGCCACAAATGCGACAACAAAAAATGTTTTGTCGCGTTATTGAACGTCATTAACATTATAGAAATACAATGTACGCATCTCCGATAAATGTTTTCCGCCTGTTGAACTTTATTCGATATCGTTTTTCTAAACTGAAACACATACATCAAAATATAGATTTAAGAAAAAACTCCATTGTTTTGGCTCAGCTAAGTTTAGCAATGCAACATTTATTTTTAGAGAATAAGAATTTTATTTGGGCGTAGTAAGCTTTTCGTGGTATTTAAAATCAACTGTTCCCATCTTTATTTTTAAATCTTGCGAGGTTTTGAAAACGCAAAATAGTTGTGTACGACCGTTTTATTTTGTTTTCGAAGTTTGAAGTAATTGAATCACTTACAAAAATTCTGTGACATCTTCTTTTATCAAACCTTCCTCTACTACGGTGGGTCCCGACCCAAATCAAAAATTCTGCCTAATTTATTTTTACATCCCATAGTATCATTACTTTACACTAGTATCCAATTTCCAAAAGATAAATAGTTTTTTTATGTTAAAAAAAAAGGCTTAAAAAAGAGTATGTCGGATCCGACCCAACAGTAGTGTATGTGTGATCTTAAACCACCGTAGTAGAGGAGGATGAATTATTTATTTCTTTATTTATTTATTCAAGAATAAAGAATGTAAAAAAATAAATAATTAAAATGCTAAGTCGCAGTCAAAAAAATTGTGAGCTTACTTAAAATTGAGAGCTTACTCCGTAAAAATGAGGGCAGCATTCTGCATCCAAATTCAATCCATTTTCAATGGATGTAGCTATGCTGCTACTATTTGTATAGAGTAAGGTTTTCACAATTTTGTACAGATGTTACAACTCAGAGTTTACACTACGAAACGATAAATTTACTGAGAAAATATTTTCTACCTATCTTTAAAAGAGCCAGAAGTTGCATTGAAAAATCCGCTGCCAAAGGCCAGTTATGGCGTTTTGCTGTTATCAAGATGCATAGGACCCCTTCCACTGAAATGCCACATCTTGAGTTGTCGTCCAGCCGTCGTAGAGTAACGTGTGTAACTAACGATCATAGTTTGAGATGTATCGGTCTTCATATTGACAAATTTAAAAATACTAAACTGTGCCTAGTCAGCCCGGGGAACAATTTTTTTGCAATTCCTGGTAAACGTAGTTTTTTGAGTTGTGGCACTTTTGTAGCGAAGGTGCGATATAATGAAATCGCTTACAGTATATACCCGTTTATTGACGTTATAAGGAGTGATAAAATGAATATTCAAAGTAACAGAAACACGTTGCACTACACAATTTAAGCCGGTTAAAGACATACTCACACTGCAAAAGATTTTTTTTTTTTTTACAGTACAATACTGAAAGAAGAGGTTTCAGTTTAAAACTGTAAAAACGCAGTGTAATAAACTTTCAAACTAGCTATTTTACAGTTTACTACGGTGAAATTTAGGAATTTTACTTATTATTACAGTAAAATTAGCAATTTTACAGTTAATTGCCATAAAATTATTGGAATTATACTGTAAAAACAATAGTGTAATACTTGCAGCAGGGGTTCAAATTTAATACTGTAAAATGCACAGTAATAAACTAAAAGTAGAAATTTTACAGTTTATTACTGTAAACTAGCAATTTTACAGTTTACTACTGTAATATTAGCAATTTTGCAGTTTATTACTGTAAAATTTCTATAAAATTAGCTGTATATTATACTGTACAAAAACATTTACGTATTCTTTGCAGTACAGAGTTTAATGCAATTCAAGGTTTTAGATCAAATACCGTTCGTTCTGTGATAGCTGCCGGCAAAAACACACTTACACACATTCCCAAAGATCTAAAAATACATGTACAATCTATATCATTGAAGGAATCCCTCTCTTTGACTTGTGAAATACGACTGAGCTTCCTTCACAAACTTAGCACATACTGAATATAGTAAAGTGATTACATTGAGATACGCCATTTGGAAACAAAAACCGATTTCAGCATTAATTGTTTGAAAATGATATTGCTGAAAGCTCAAAGAATTTTCACAAGTGTAGTCTATTTCAAATGCTTTTGCACAAAAAAAGTGCTTCTGACCCCATTCTTGCTGATTTTAATGTAACATGACCCTCTGAATCCAAATATGACAACCATTGTCCCTCATAAAGTCTGACCTTTTGGAAATGTCCCCTTCCCCCATAACATTTTTTTTTTCAGTTTTAGACAGTGTCATAGAAATCATTTTCATTTGGAGGGGAAGAAAGCATTGTATTAACAATTGAAATTCTTACTTAATAGTACTTAATAGGAGAAAAATTAAAATCCATAAATAATTTTAGAAAGTTGGGAGGCTTCTGGGTGCATGTAGCTTTTGAAAAAGCGTTGAGTATCTATTTGACTTGGATACTCTTGTAAGAATTAAATTTATTGTGCAATTTCACAGTTATCCATTGATAATAATGGGCGTTCATGGGAAAAAAATGAACGCCCTGGTCAGGGTAATGTTCTAAACCACTAATCAATTATTGGTACTGATCTATATCACATTCAGAATAAACAAATAAAGAACAAAAATATTTTTTTGAAACAAGTTATTGGAATGTGTTTCTGATATAGTAGAAGTCAATAACTATCACACATTAAATGATGTCAATTGTTGTGAAACAACATTAAATCTGTCAAGAATACAGCCAGGAAGAAATTTCAATTTATCATACATTGTTTGATTACTTACATCAGACATTATTTTCTAACTATTTTTAGCTATCTGGTGCCTGCAACAATATGCAATTCAGCAATATACTCCACTTTTTGGCAAGCTTCAATTCTCGGCAGCCATAAAATTATGCATTACATGTGTGTATTTGCTTTAATTAAAAACACATAACTTATTATTTTATCGTATTTACTTAAAAATGTAAATTGTAATACAGTCAAGCCCGCTTATTAGAATATCGGTTAAAAGAATATCCGGCTTAATATAATACATATTCAATATACCGAACCGCTGTAATGCATTATTTTCATCCCGGATAATGGAATATCCCGCTTATAAGAATATATTTTCGTGGCAAAATAGCTATTCTATTAAGCAGGCTCGACAGTACTTCGTTCACCTTTTTGCAGTATAGTTAAGAATAATTTGAAATTTACGCAGCATTAAGAAACATTTTTCATAAAGAATGAAAAAAAAATGGACCAAGCATGCAGTAATAAATTACAGTAGTATACAAAAGTTTTTTTTCTTTCATTTTTTAGAGGAAGGCGCAAAAAAAAAGAAAGTCGTGTCCAGAACTGCAAAACATAGATTAACAAAATGTGCAAAGATTAGACTGAGGAAGAACACAAATTTTGCTTATTTACTGCTACACTATAGCTCATATTATCCCATTTTAAAGACATTTATTATAACGCTAATTTTCTTTAATGCAACATTTTGGTTAACGTGGCTGACGCGAATTTGGACACTTACCAAGAAACACGTAAGACTGGAATCTTTAATTATAGTTAGATAATGACACCATTTATTTCTCGGAATTTTCTACTTCCGACTATTTCTAAGAGATAATATTCTTCCTACTATGCAATGCAGATGCATTACGAAACATTCCAACTGATATTACAGTAGTTTTTTTCCAATGCAAAATATTGGCAATTGGTAATTGCAACTAAGCAAACGTCTTATTATGTGTGGTACTAGCAATGTATACAGCGCTGGAATTCTATAGAATATTTAGGGATGCTATAGAATGACGGCACAAGAGTTTTATAAAATACCTTAGCAGTGTAAAAAATGGTAGCTTTATTACGTTACTGGTAACATATGTTGTATTCTGCATTGAAGTAAAAATACCCTATCTCACTCACAGAACATATAGCGAACTCTATAAAATATCTACTTCAATCGATTACATTGTATACAATTGATTGTTAAATTTTCCAAAATCCATTTTATCCACAAAATATGAATTTTTGTAATTGGTAAAAAAAAGGTTTTGCGTTGTAAAACAATTTTGAATCACCAAAAAATAATGATTACAAAACATTTCCATTTTGGCATCTTCGCCATAACGTTGGAGAAGATGCCGTACGACAAATTGCCTTGGGGGGGGATGCGTTCACTACAACTGCTGCATACAATGTATTTCATTGAATCATTTTCTCCGACGTTTCGGTGCAGTTTAGGTGCAGTTCGGTGTAGCCCTGATAATTGTTGCTAGACAGCTTGATTTAGAAAATTGTTTTTGATGGAAGCTTTACGCTTTGAACTCTGCAAACGTTTAACTTAAACCTTTAAGATTCAAATTACACCGGTGAAAAAATGGTTAAAATCGGTCCAGTAGTTTGGAAGATTACCCCGGACATACATGCAAAAAGTAGTCATTTATGTGTATAGATTCGTACTAAATGTGCGGCCCTTTGAGAGAATAATGTGCTTGGAGGACACAATGACAATATATAAGCACATTTTTTTTTTAAACAACAGAGACAACAAGTAGCCAAAGTCCTTTATCTCCTTTTAAAGCATCATAAAATTTACTATTACAATCCGTGTACTTCAATCCTTAATAGGGAAAATTCCAAGAACTAACTATCTAAATTAGACATGGTTTCTTGCTTCGTGGATATTTCAGTTGCCAAAAAAAATATTTTGCCAAAAAATAACGATGTTGAAATTTTGATTTTTGTCCAGCTAGATTTAAAAAATCTACCACTGTGCGATGTAAGCAATTCATTTTACAGCAATTAAAAACGGATAAATAGGTTTATGACAATAATTGCATGAATAAGTGTCAGCAGTGAACACTTTCAAGGTGAAGACTTAATTCCTTGCCACCATCTGATTGTTCTCGAAAGTTTTAATCACTTGCCTTTTGTGCACTATTGACTCAATCAAGTTAATGTGTTTTGTGCTCCCTAACTGAAATATTTGGATCTTTGTACTTTGAAGATAAAGTGTGTTTGATTAAAATTAATGGTTGCTCAGTTAATTTCTTAGTGTGTGATGAATAGATACACTTTATCATGTCGGAAGTACTTTACGGATTGTTTCGGCTTTGTACAACACGAATTTTAAGAGAAAATGCTGCGTGTCTATGATTACTGTCACTCCTGCGTACGTATTCATTTCATCTACTTTATTACTTTCTTCTATATCTAATATATAGAAGAAAGTATTGGAATCGTGAAAATTTTCGAATGTCGAGTTTTGACGGATTTGCACGTTTTGAGGTGCGTTGAGTCCATTTCGATCATTTTTTGAAAATGTCTGTCTGTGTGTGTGTCTGTCTGTGTGTGTGTCTGTCTGTGTGTGTGTCTGTCTGTGTGTCTGTCTGTGTGTGTGTCTGTCTGTGTGTGTGTCTGTCTGTGTGTCTGTCTGTGTGTGTGTGTGAGTCTGTATGTGTGTGACCAGTTTTTGTGGCCACGCTAGAGCAAAAACTACTGCATGAAATCGAACAAAAATGTTTGCAAATATGTACCACCATGTGAACTGGTGCACCTGACTTTTTTTAGCGAATTCCTCCAAGGGGTGGCGCAATCGCACGTGTTCCGCGCGTGGGTGATTGCTATATCTCAGGAAGTAACCGGCGGAATCAAACGAAAATTTGTCCATAGGTAGACCCTACTGAGTACAGGTGTTGATTCAATTTGTGTGTCAATATCTCGAAGGGGGTGGAGCAATCGCACGTGTTCTGCGCGGGGGTATTGCTATATCTCAGAAAATAACCGGCGGAATCAAACGAAAATTGGTCCATAGGTATACCCTATTGAGTACAGGTGCTGATTCAATTTGTGTGTCAATATGTAGAAGGGGGTGAAGCAATTGCACGTGTTCTGCGCGGAGGTGATTGCTATATCTCAAAGGGGATGGGGCAATCAAAAGTGCTTATTTTGTCATTGCACCAACTGTATCTCGAGAAATATTGCTGCGATTTGAATGATATTAGGAATAATACTAACCAAATATGAAAGCAAGCATCGATAAAATTTTGGCGCCAATCGCCCCAGGGGGAGGGTGGGGTGATTTTTGCTCTTAGTCAACCATGCGAAAAATTAATTCATTGAAAAATCGCTTTCACGCTATTTAATTGTCAAAACAACTGAAAACTTTCAATGATTTGAAATTTTTAACTGTTGCCAATTTCTTTTTACTAACAAATAAAATGTTTGCAATTAATCTAAACAAGGCTTTTGCAATGATTTCCAATTTCTCTCATTGATTCTGCATTTGCAGGGTTATTGCGATAATTGGGAAATTGGAGCTGTCTCCAATTATTCGGACGAGTTCGTATTTTATTTTGTAACCGGAATTCATAAGATAGATATAGAAGAAAGTTTCGTGACGGCCACAACAGCTAGTTTTTAATTTATTTTTCTGTTAAGCAGCATTATTAAAGTAAGGATTAGGTCTTAAAAAAATAATGGATTTTTCTATATCATCTGACTGAGCAACTGCGTAGTCTGGTATAAAGCAATAAGTTACCTCTCCTAAGCAAGGGCTAAAGCAGAAACATGCAATACACCCCCAACTAGGTTCTTCCATCCAAGGACTGCAGTTTCGAGCTTCTTAGCAGTCGTCAGCCGGTCAGCCTGGAATAGGAATTAAACGAGCTGAAGACAGAATGGAGGAGTCTGGATTGATTACTAAAGCATTTCGTATATCTATCTAGGGAAAAATTATTTTTTAATGAAACCTCAAAAACCATTATGATAATAGTGATCTGAATAGAAATAGGCCAGTATTTGTTTTCTCCGCAGAAAAATAATGCATCAAAAGTATCAAGAACGCATTTTTTCGCAAAAAAGGCGAGTCATAGCCGTACATAACTCGAATAAAGGGGGATATCATATGACATTATCTGCATAACGAATAGAAAATTCTGAACTTTCAGTTCAAAAAAATAAAATTGTTTTAAACACATAACTGCAAATAATCCTAAGCCTTTTGAAATACGCACAGAAAACTTTGGTATTAATTTTTAAAAGTTAATCTGTTTCGTTCTACTGCTTACTACCATTTAAAGCAATGAATAAAAGTTAATTCAATTATAGTACAAAATCATTTTTTTAATCATAGAAAATTCATTTTAAAATGAAACACGAGTAGGCAGTACACTTTAAGGTTAAAAAAACAAACGAACAAATAAATAAGTTGTGTCGGATCCCTTTGAAATTTCGCTATGAATGCCGAATAAGTTGGAACATGATATTTTTATAACAATTGTTTTCAGAGAAAACGAAAGACAGATTTTCCAATTTCAGTTTCCATTTTTTTTGTGAATTATACCATGTAACTTATAGTTCTAAAATTTGAAAAAAAACAAATCAGCTACTACTTTGAGCTCTAACGAAGTGTATAAGTATGAGAATGATTATGAGGTATGTACTTTATACTTTCGGCATACCACATGTACAAAGTTGTGCCTCGAAATTTATTCTGAAATAATATGTATATGAGTGTAGTTGTTAAAGAGGAAAAAAGAATGGATGGAATTAAGCAACTAGTTTGAGCTCTCAGAACATTTTGAGTTGTTGTTTAGAATTGATTTATCAGACTATATTGAATTTTCAGAATGTATATGAATGGTACTTGTGCAAGAAAAAGGGATGGAATGAGCCCGTTACTGCCCAGTGATCAATTTATAGATCAACCTTTAATCAAACTCTTCACTAAAAACTGTACATTTTTATCATTTCTTAGACTTACTCTCTGGTTTCCTATTGAACTAATTTCTAGTAGGAAACTAGCCAATAAGAATAAGAAATGATAAAAAGGTATAGTTTTCAGAGAGGAGTCTGAAATGAGGTGATCTATAAATAGATCACTGGGCGTTAACAGGTTAAGCTTCTAGTTTTAAGGTGTTATGCTGTTATTTGGGGCTATGGGTTGTAGTTGTTTGAAGGAGGGGGTGATGTAAACTTGCTGTTAAATTTCTGCAACTTTCGTTATAACGCATGTATACAGATATTGTAAAATATAATCAGAAAAAAATATATATACGTGTGTGTTTTCATACAAAATGGCATTTTTTTTAAAGTTATCTTCATATGGCAATTGCGACCTTATCTTCCTTTGCAATTTTTTATCCTTGTTGTATGACGGATGTTCCATGTTATTTTGTCTACTTTTTTTTAATAGCCCTGTTATTCACCAATTGCTATTTTGAGCCCATTTTCGATTTCTTTAAAACCATTATATACAAAAACCAAAATCTAATATCAAGATTATGGAGCTACGGGCAAAACATGTGGATAATTGATCAACATTTAACAGTTCCGAAGATTCATCATTTAAAAATTTTGATTTATCGCGGAGCAAATGGGATTTTTGACTGAAACACCTTTATTTTAGTGAAATAATTTAGCTAATTACATAATTCAGTATAGAAATAATTTGTAAAGTTATTTAAATGTGTAAAGTTATTTGTAAATGTCATAATACAAGTTTCTAAAATATTATGCTAGATGCAATATTTTATTATTGTTTCCTTAGATACACTGGCGTCATTGGTCTTTACTGCATTGCCTTCTTGAACACTGAAAATTTTTCTCCGCACCGTATAACTAACAGAAGAAGGTGCTCAAAAAATCTTTTGAGAATTTTAGCAAACCGTAATAGTTAATTTGTTTCAAACTAACATGTAAAGGTGAGCTTTTACGAACGAGCAATAAATCTTGAAAATTTTAAACTTGCCAATACTCCAAAACATTTCCCAATTTATCTAAATTTTGGTCTGGTAAGTTAAGTGGATCAAGGCAACAATGTGTATATTAATATTTTTTACTTATTGTTTTTTTCACTTGATTTGAACTCCCTAATATATACGTTTATGCGTATATTGAGGTATGACAAAAAAAAAAAAAAACTGAGGAACTTTGAGGGAAGTTTTTTTTTTTTTTTTTTGCCTTGATTAACCCATTAATGCCTAGCGTCCCTTTTTAGGGACGGTCCAAAAAAGAGTCTGAATTTCCCCCAAATGAACATTTCAACCAAATAATAGTGTTCAATTAATACCTTGGTATTGTTTCAATTCGTTATTAACAGATTGCAGCACATAACCATTGTAAAGTGTGTTCTCTAGCAGGTTTAATATGATCTTTATCAAAAATGACATCGTTCTCAATCTCAAGAGAAAAAGCTAAGTTTTCAAAGTTACTCCCAGCTTCCCAGTTTATCTTAATTGCTAATTTCATTTCTTCTTATTAAATGTCTTTTTAAATATTATATCGCAGGCAGAAAAAAAATTTAGTAAAAAAAGTATGTACCCTCTGGGGTTCATCGTAACTTTTAAGGGACGATTTTTCTTTCCTTAATAAAAAAATTATTTTTTGCATAATATTTTTTTAATTATTTTTCCTGTCCATTAAACACTGTTTGTAGCCAGTATACAAAATGTCTTTGGAAAAAAAATCTCAGGCATTAAAGGGTTAACAAGCACAGTGTCTCGGGATTTTGCTAGTTAATCAATCCCAAAACCTTGTAAAACAATGTTGAAGGGTTTAGTGTTTTCTATCAACAATTTTAATGCCCCCTCCGAACTAAAAAGAACCATTTCAGAAGGCTAGTTACAGCTTACTCCAAGTGCGCATCGGAGCATTAAATGCAGTACATTTTATTATTCCTCTCCGGACACGTAACGTTTTTCATTTTATGATGCTCAGTTTGGTGCATGTTAGTGCAGTTCACCGAGATGCAGTTCCCTGTGGGCTTTCTGAAATTCCACGATATTTTCAGTCTAGCAGTAGATCGCATACAAAGAATGTATCGTTTCTCATTTGATTTGTACATATATTTTTCGTGATGCTTTGTGGATATTGCTAGTAATAATTACCTAAGTAGATAATGTAGTAGAGGGAGCGATCTCTCGATGACGTCATAACAAAGCAAAATCTTGATTTTTTTTCAAAACGTCATATCTCGGTCAATTTTTGCGGTAGAAGAGTGATTTTTTTTTAGTTTTAAACGTTACAGTGTCAAAAATGTTTTACTAAATATGATTGATAAGACTGGGGGGGCTGTATAAAAATTTAAATTTCGTAACTCTTTCAAAATTTGATTTTTGGAAAAACATTTCATAGACCCAAAATTCCTTTCGTAATTTGGAGATTTTTTCCTAAATAAACTATATGCTTATCTCTAATGGTTTAGAAATTAGCTATTGGTCCACGATTGGAGTGGACACCCTGTATAATAAAATAAAAGCTCACTTTTTAAAAGTATTTAATTGGTTATGTCTACACGTTAATTATCTCAGTATGAAAATAAAAAATAAGTTTAATTTTCATATTTAATTGAAGAACATATGACGGATTAAAATGAGTTTTGTTTCTTCGGGATGTCTGCAATCAATTATTAATGATCGATAATGCAGCCAGTTTACCCTAGGCTTAACAAGAACATTATTCTCTACAGTGCAAAAAACAAACTGTTTAAAACTGTAAAATAAACAGTAATAAACTAAAACTAGCAATTTACAGTTTCTTACTGTAAAGTTCGAAATTTTACAGTTTATTGCCGTAAAATTTAACTGTATTCTACTGTAAAAACAATAGTATAATACTGTCAGCAGAGGTTCTAGTTTAAAACTGTAAGATGTACGGTAATAAACTGTCAAATTTGCAATTTCGCAGTTTATTACTGTAAAATTAGCAATTTTTACGATTTAGGGCTATAAAATTAGCTTTATACTGTAAAAACAACATTCATTTTTTACAGTGTATGTCTCAGTAACTGTTTTGGTTACTCAGTCAATTAATATTTGCTGGAAATGATTTTCAATTTGAAAAAGTGACCTTTTTTCAGTTAATTGTTTTAGAAATGTCAGTGATCATTAAAAAAGTCGTTCTCATTTTCGACGTTCCAGTCATTCCTCTATAATAAAGGATTGGCCACAAATAATGTCTCACTTTTAGTGGTGATGGTGAAATGGGGACACTTTGGTGATAGGGGGGGGGGGGCAACAAGAAGTATGACATCACGATTTTTCTAAGATATATTTATGAAAAATGCCGTGACATTACACACAGAGGGGAAGGGGAAGGTAAAATGTGACACTTTGTAACAAAGGGGAGTGGGTCAAACTGCTGAGGTAAAATTTGAGATTAATTATGGGCAGCCCCCAAAGTGTTTGTAGCCTTTAAGTAACACATTGTGAAAGTTACCGTGTGTGAGCTGAAAGTAATTTTATAAAAAAAATAAACTGAGGTAAATTGAGCGAAATCACCAAATTTTAGGAGTTTTCAAAAATTATATTGAAAAGTGACATTACAATACACGGTGTCCACTCCAATCGTGGACCAATAGCTAATTTCTAAATCGTTAGATATAAGCATATAGTTTATTTAGGAAAAAAGCTCCAAATTACGAAAGGAATTTTGGGTCTATTCAATGTTTTTCAAAAAATCAAATTTTGACTCGATGACGTCATGAAACAATGCAAAATCTTGATTTTTTCAAAACGTCATAACTCGGTCAATTTTTATGGTAGAAGAGTCATTTTTTTTTAGTTTTAAACGTTACAGTGTCAAGAATGTTTTACTAAATATGATTAATAAGACTGGGGGGCTGTATAAAAACGTAAATTTCGTAACTCTTTCAAAATTTGATTTTTGGAAAAACATTGAATAGACCCAAAATTCCTTTCGTAATTTGGAGATTTTTTCCTAAATAAACTATATGCTTATCTCTAACGGTTTAGAAATTAGCTATTGGTCCACGATTGGAGTGGACACCCTGTATAATAAAATAAAAGCTCACTTTTTAAAAGTATTTAATTGGTTATGTCTACACGTTAATTATCTCAGTATGAAAATAAAAAATAAGTTTAATGTGTAATTATTATGTTTTATTATTTATCAATTGGAGTCATTTATTCATTAGTACCGTAAAGTCGGGTTACTTGGACCCACAAGGAGGTTACTTGAGCCCACAGTAAAATGATAAAATCTGGGTTTGGTACTAGCATTAGATACTGCAGAGTGTTTCTACCTAGAGGAGAAACGAGGAACTACGTGCAAGTCTTCAACTAATAAGTACCAAACCTAGATTTTATCATTTTACTGTAATGGGTTCAAGTAACCCCTTAGAGTCCAAGTAACCCGACTTTACGGTAATTCTTATTATTGTTTATTGAAATAATTTCAATAATTATTGGTTCATTTATCATTTGTCTTTTTATCTTTAACTGCATTGACTTCTTATTTATTATAATAGTCATGAATACTTGCTTTTATATTTTACAGATATTATTATATTATTACAAAAAATGAAAGTACATTTTATTTATTCTGAACTATATAAGTATTTCCTCAAGTAGAGTAGAAAGATGTCAAACGCTATAATTTCATTATTGCTGCATTGTTATGGCTGCATCCAGGATATGGATGCATTGCATGTGTAACATAATGCATCACACATTTATAATGCTAAAGTCTTATTAAAAAAAAAAAAAAAAAAAAAACAAGTACGTTTATAAACTTAAAGTATGAGAAACAAAATATTATGAAATTGCAACATGTAAAATGCTTACGAGACACCGAAATAATGTCAAGTAAAGACGAAAAATTCCGATAAATTCACGAGCGTCACAAGTGGCCAAGTATTGTCAATTATTGACTCATACTAGTATTATTAACAAACATGCTTCTTTTCCTGACTTAATTTATTCTATTGTTTACGTTTTTTTCTCCGAAGAGTCATTTTGTTAATTTAAGCAATTTTCTACCATTAAACATGAAGTGCTAATAATGCTTGTAAGAAGCTTTTTATTAATAAATAACCCCTCTACACTTGCTCTAAAATAGGGATGCACCGATAAGCAAATTGGCCGATTACCGATTACCGATTAATCGGCTGAGCCGATTAATGATAAGGATAATTGTTTTTCTACTACCAATTTTACCATCATTGTTTTTTATCTCTTATACAATTCCAAGTTTAGAAATAGTCTGTAATTTATTTCTGGGAGAAGATTTTTTTTTTTAATTTTCCTAGTTTTCACAAAATAATTTCAATATTTTATCAAATTTCTTAGAACCAATTTTCATATTAGTGTCAATAATATTATTAACACATTGTTAGTTATGTTAATTGGAAAAAAAGTTATAAAAAAAGGAGGGGAGGGGGAGTGTGTGGTGAACACTCCAACTTAGGAATAATTTTAATTCATATATTTTAGTAATTAGTAGCAATTTAATTCAATACTTTTATTCTTCGAAAATTAGAGGTTATCTGAAAGCACTGTGCTAAGGAGAAAACTATCGCTACATGAAAAATGTTGCATCATTGTCTATGTATATATTTATTCAAAGTAGGAGAATTAATTAAAAAAAAAACTTTATATCAACTGTGAAGATTATAATTACTGTTAATAAAATTATTCATCATAGTTTCCTAGTGAAAATATACTTTAAAGAATAATATCTAAAAAATATTTTTCACCCGATTAATCGGCCCGATTTTGCCGATTATTAATAATTGGCAAAGTGGCCGATTATGGCCGATTAATCGGTACTTCCGATTAATCGGTGCATCCCTACTCTAAAACATAAAAGATTTTATGAATCACTTCTAAAGATGAAAGTATCCTTTTCCCTTATGCTTCTGAGAAAAAAAGAAACACCATAGACAACCTCAAAACCTATTCATGATAAAACAATACACCTTTACTACAAAGTACATGTTTCGAACACAACTAGACGCCGCAAAATTATGCAGTACATATCAGCAAACGAATTCATTCTCGGGAACAATTATATATAAGTGGAAATCAATTCCTTCTCTTCTGCGAAAAATAATAGAATTGAAAAAGAAATTCCCATCTCTCGTAACTTAATTGAAATGCGCGGAAATAGGTCTTTTACTAGTGCAAGCCGGGAGAAATATGTAATAACAAATTCCCTCTTTCTTATGAACTAATAAGTCCACATGGACACAAATTCCCCCTCCCTTATGAGCTGCTTGAAGAATGTGAAAATAAATTCCGCTGTCGTGTGAGATAATAGAAATGTGAAAAGAAAATGCCTTTACTTTTGGGGAGTAATCTATTTATGTAGACACATTTTTTTTTCTGACCCCTTCCAGGATAATAGAACGAATAAAAGTATTTTTTTTTTTGGTGTTCTCAGAACTATGGAGGTTTGTACAAGCGATATTTTCATGTCTTATGGTTTCTACAAAACTGGTCTGTACTTTCAGATATTCCATTATGGAAAACATACATGGAGAATAGAAAAATATTGAATAACTTAACCCATTTATACCCAACTTTTTTTAACAATTTATTTCAATTTTTATCTGTTTAAAACTCTTACTTGGGGGCTGGGGACCCCCAACTGGAAAAACTGGGAAAACTTACATTCCCAGAAAAACTAAAATAAGTACATGTACACCAAGAAACGCTTATCCGACCTTCGACTAAAAATTTAAGACTTTGTCATCACTTACTCTAAAAATAATAGACAGGATAGTAACTTAACACTAAAACGGCAGTAAAAAAATAATAAACACAGTTAATGCAATGTCTAGTGTTCGTGTATAATTTACATAAGTACATTTCCAGAAAAAACTAGAATAAATACATGTACACCAAAAGATGGATATTCTTTCTTCGTGAAAAGATTTAATTGTCATCACTTATACTCTGAAAATGACCAACAAGAGTAACTGAGCATTGAAGCATTTACTTACTCCTATCCAGAAAAAAAGCAGTAAAAAATGAAACTAACAAAGTTAATTTATCTTCTATCATTTTACACAATTTACATAAGTACATTTCTAGGAAAACTAAAATAACTGCATGTACACCAAGAAATGCTTATCCTACCTTCGTCAAAAGATTTAAAACTTTGTCAGGTGGTAATGCGAAATGCGTTCCCTGGGAGAGAAAAAAAACAGAAACCTCTTTTCCTGGATACAATGCAATTATTCTTTTTTATAAGTATTGGACAACTTTACAGAATAAGATGAAAGAAGGAAGAGATAGAAGAAAGTAACTTCGCTGTAGCAAATAGATATGAGATGAAAGGACTGAATATCTGAGGAAAAAACATCAATGCAGTTGAGGCTTTGGAATTTCAGACAACTTTATAAGTAGAATCCGCACATTTCAGTAAACACGCCTTTTCTACTGATGCTTTCTTGTTTTCGAGGACAACTAAAATAGAATTGGAACAAGAAGTTCGGAAAAGGCAATTTTTTGGTACATTTCTTCAACCGTGTTGTTTCGGAATTTTATTTCCAACTTAATAAAGTGCAACTCTGGGTAGTTTTTTGTCTTTCCCCTTTCGTTTTTTTTTCTGGAAAATAAAGAAAGAAATTAGCATTCCTATCGCAAGTGTAGGATTATGATTAATGTGCGATATAAATTGATCCTACATAACTTAACACATATCACAATTTAATTGTTTGCACTAGAGAGGCATGGGTTTATGTAGTTAATATAATTTTCGGAAACTAAATGAGAATGATAAACTTATTTAAGTACATTTGAGCCCGCTTAATAGAATACTTATTTTGTCACGAAAAAAATATTCTATTGAGCGAGATATTCCATCATCCGTAATGAAAATAATGCATTACAGTGGTTTGGTTCATTGAAAATGTATTACATTAAGCGGGATATTTTTTTTGCCAATATTCCAATAAGCGGACTTGACTGTATTTCTAATTAAAGAAATAAATTAATTTTTAGCTATTTATGCCATGGTTTCTTAAACTTAAAATATGTTATAATTTAGTTTCTTGTTTTAAAGCAAACTCAACTACTCAAGCTACTTGGATTTTATATCAAATCTATCACTAGCCGGTAAAATTTTTTGTAAATAATTTACACTGGCAAATAAAGATTTTGTTAAATGAAACATTTATAGTGTTCCTAAAGAAATTTTCGAATTAGATTTCAAGTATCCAGGTTCTAAGTTATATTTCCCTGTGTTTTTATATATCACGTAATGGTATAAAAAACACTAGGGGACCCGTGCGGAATTCCGCAAAAAAAAAATTAAAAAAAACTATAAATAAAAAAAAAACCCTCTAAACTTTAAATTTAATACGACAATTTTTATTGGCTTCATTTGCACAACATCGCCATCTACTGCCGTCGTTCTGACAACTTTTCAAAAAGATCAAAGACACGTTCACTTTTACAACTACTACAAAAGTGATACCCTATATTAAAATCAAATACCCAAGGCTACTACTAAACTAAATACTAACGTTATCGCAAAACTATACCATAGTATTTTGAAACAATAAAAGTTACAATTAAGGTTTACCGAGCTAAGCCTTGGCTTGAAATGTCGCATCTCCATATATTATTTCTCTAAGCCGAATCCTATACCCGGTCGAAACTCGCTCATTTCTTTATCGAATTGCAAGAAAATTTATGATTTTGAAGCTTATCCCGCGGGCTATTGACGAAAATTAGACCCACCCCCTAAAAAGTGTCGGTTCGTTGTTTATTCGAACTTCAATTTTTGGGCACAAAATTGACTCTATCTAGCGAAATAATTGTCGTATCGTCTCCATTTTGATTTCATTCGAAAGATTTAAAAAAATGCGTTCTTTAGAACGTTTCTTCGCTAGCGCCGCGTAACGAGAATCTCGAAAATCCACGTTTAAGCGACTTATAAGCGATTGAAGTTTGAAAAAGTTAAATTTTTTGCTCAACTGTCAAAATCGTTACATTGTTGTTCAAATCAATTTTAAATGCGACATTTCAAGCCAAGGCTTAGCTCGGTAAACCTTAATTGTAACTTTTATTGTTTCAAAATACTATGGTATAGTTTTGCGATAACGTTAGTATTTAGTTTAGTAGTAGCCTTGGGTATTTGATTTTAATATAGGGTATCACTTTTGTAGTAGTTGTAAAAGTGAACGTGTCTTTGATCTCTTTGAAAAGTTGTCAGAACGACGGCAGTAGATGGCGATGTTGTGCAAATGAAGCCAATAAAAATTGTCGTATTAAACTTTAAGTTTGAGTTTTTTTTTTTTTTTTTTTTTTGCGGAATTCCGCACGGGTCACCTAGTTTAAAATTGATTTGAGCAACAATGTAACGATTTTGACAGTTGAGCAAAAAATTTAACTTTTTCAAACTTCAATCGCTTATAAGTCGCTTAAACGTGGATTTTCGAGATTCTCGTTACGCGGCGCTAGCGGAGAAACGTTCTAAAGAACGCATTTTTTTTAATCTTTCGAATGAAATCAAAATGGAGACGATACGACAATTATTTCGCTAGATAGAGTCAATTTTGTGCCCAAAGATTGAAGTTCGAATAAAAAACGAACCGACACTTTTTAGAGGGTGGGTCTAATTTTCGTCAATAGCCCGCGGGATAGGCTTCAAAATCATAAATTTTCTTGCAATTCGATAAAGAAATGAGCGAGTTTCGACCGGGTATAGGATTCGGCTTAGAGAAATAATATATGGAGATTATTAACAATTAAAATCTTATTATAAACACAAAAAGTATGGACTTATATAGTCAGATTAGCTGTTACTGCAATAATGACATGGTGGTCAGTCTTAATGGCACAAATGCTCGTGATATATGAAGGGCTTGTAGGTTGAAGGGGCTAAGTTACATTTTAAAAAATTAACACTCTGAGCAATGGTAACAATAGATACAGGTAAGCAAATAAAACTTGGTATATCAAACAGTGAATGTTCAATAAAACAGTTTCATGCTCACATTAATGACAAAACCAGAAAACAAAAAAGCTGAAACAACTTTAACAAGACAACTACAAACTTTGAACTAATACTCGCAATTTCTGTTTTGTCACTTAACCCCTTCATTTTCCAAGTCCTTCATATGGTACCTGCATTGGATCATTTTCTATGTTTTTATATTTGAATGAACACAAATAGAATATTTTTTTCTTATACGGAAAATCATAGCATATGCTATAATAGTATTGACTCTGCAATGGAAATGTTCCTAGTTGAGTATCAAGCAGATTATACTTGGCATTAACTTTTTCGAAACTACTTTAAAAACCATGCCATTGCTTGCTAAAAACCTTCTAAACCATCAGTATATTTCGTTAAAATTAAGGAAACATATGAAGATTTGATATTTTTCGTAGATGAAGTTTAGTGCAACACGTACTGGACATACAGTGGGGGGACAATTATATCTGACCTAAAGTTAAATTTAAAATAAAAAATAATGATAATAACCTAGGTTTCTCCAAATGTTATCCTTTCCTCAGCCAATGAGATGGGTTAGTTATAGGCATTTATAAAAATGGACCTGATATTTTACTTTCTCCTCATATTAAAAAAAAGAGCCTAAAAATGGAAAATGTGGCAGAAAACATATTAAATCAAATACCTTCACAGCTAACCTTGCCACAGCAAATATCGGAAAAATGCACAGTATGGAAAAGATAAAGGAGATTTATATAAAGTTTTTTGAAAAGGCTAGTCAACAGAAAACAGTTGTAATGAGATTTGTCTGCAGATAATAAAAATGAAGTGAAATAATACCATCTCAAGTGATGCAGTGGATTATTTCAAAGATTTTCAAACAAATACTGTAGCGTTGAAATCGGCATTCGAAGTATTTAACTGAATAAATTTTATGACGTTTTTTTGGCAGTTCTCCATGAAAATAAATGAGTTTTCATAAAATATCTCTTGCACATGTAGCATCTTTTTTTTTTTTTTTTTTCAAATTTTGAAATCAGATTTCATTTAGATCTCTCATCCAATGATCAATAGAGCCACAGAAATATAATTATGAAGTTTGAATTTAACATTTCTAGCAATCATAATCCGTACTGATTCTAATTTAATTCATGTAACAAATTATGGCATTATTAAGACGTAAATATTGTACCTTGTAATATAGCAGCTCATTAGATATTTAAATTATTTTAGCATACTTTTTTCAATTTTCAATCTCTGTCAGTCAAACCAGCCTCAAGTGCGGAGCTCTGACCCGGTTTAAACACGTTTGAACAATTAGTAATAAAATAATTAATGTTTTGTTGCAATAAAAAAATAATGCGAAAAGTTGCCAGACATCATAAGGAAGCAAGCAATGTCAATTCGTTCATTTTCTAATGGTTAAAAAGTTAGAAAAACATATTCATAAAAAGTAGGTCAAACTTATCTAGTTTTTCGTACTTATCGTTTTTCCGAAGCAATTGCTACACATTTTCATTTTATGCTATATGAGACATTGAAAAGAAGCACTTAACATAAAACTTTATACGTGAAAAAAATAGATCATTGAAACCCTACACTGCATGATTTTTTGTTCTTTGAAAGACATATATATGTATTTTAGCGTAATAAGAAAACATTGGAACTCATTAAAAAAAAAATAATTTTGAGGATAGATGGTTATATTTGCTTTAAAGATACCTAATACTTGCTTTTTATGTTTGAGTTGCCTTATGCATGGTCATAAGGAAAAATAGTCCATGTATCCGATTGGCAACGCTATGCAGTGTAAGGTTAAATCATTTACCGCATAACAATTAATAAACTTTTTTTTTTTTTTTTTTTTAACCGAGTTTGCGTATTACTTTAGAAATCGACTGCCGTTTTCCTTAATGAAATCAAAATCAAGCACTATGATCCCCGTAGTTCTTTTTCCTATTTGAAGACAGAAAAAAATGGTGGTCTTTCAACATAAATATTCATTTCGTTTAAAACATGTATGGAAAAAAAAAAGAGATGAAATTTTCTGAACTACATCGTTTTATAATATTTTTTTCCTAATGGTTTTTTTAAGGTTTTTTGATCTGCAATTTTAAGCACTTGGAAACTCCTGATTGCAAAACTGATAATTCTGGTCAAAACACCATGTACTTGATATAAAGCAATGTCAATAGATCTGGCGTTATAATACAGACAAAATATAACGCATCTAGCTTTTGCTTTCAAATGCATTAATTTTAGCGCGCTAGGCTATTTACATTTAAAATCAACGTTGGAGCTTACGCAAAAATGCGTTTATTTCACATCCATTTTACAGCAGTGAACATGGGCGTGCATCTAAAATTTTCCAGAAAACAAAGCATTTCTAGGAAGAACCGTGTCCGCAATTATTTGAAGAAGTCGCATAGAGAAAATTCGCATAATTCTCACACTAGTAGAAACTGATGCAATTCCCAGAAAGTAAACTCGCATTCATCTTTTCAAAGAATGTATTTCTAAGAATATATTGCTTGATTTCTCAAATGCCTGCTGAAGTAATAAAATGAAGAAGAAACATTGTCTAGCTTTTCAATTTTCTTCGGACGGCAAATATTAAAGTATTTTGTGACTTTCAACTTTTTAGAAGAATTAACTTCTTTAATATTATATATGTTTGTCTATATACTGGGTATTCCCAGTTTACCTGCGAGCCCTTTATTTTCGCAATCTTTTGTTGCATACTTCCAATTGCAAAAATGCTCAAAATAAGGTTCTTAGTTAAATTAATGCAAGTTTAAAGCAAAAAAAAAAAAGAAAAAGTGCCAAATCTTATTTTTATGCTGTCCATACTTCCTTAGAACTATATTTAATGAATTATTTTGCATCGAAAAATTTCTCCATTGTAAAAGCTGATATAAACATTTGCCCCCAAACCTCAAGGAGGTATTCGAGTACAAAACTCTAAGTAACCGCGCTGAAGATGAGATTGAACACTTCACCATTAAGAAGAATATCATGTTGGCAATGTAAAAGAAAAATAATAAATTTATACTTTTCATTTTTTTCGAAAAATAATCGCAAACGTTCTGGAATAGTACTTAAAAACAAAATACAAAAGTTCGTGAAATTCGAAAAAGTAACCTTCTTACACTGTTATATGGTTCCCTAAGAGGTGTAATGGACTACAAGTAAAAAATCATATGAGTCACAAATCGCTGCATTTCATTACTTAATAAATATTAGTTGTGATACTGTCATTTTTTTGGCTTGGTGTTAATTTTCAATTGAGAATGTTTGCCTAAATATAATATTGAAAAAATGTGGGCTGCATATTTTTTTTTTCGGTTCAAAATTTCAATATCTTGACCGAGCATCTTGATTTGAGCATTTTTGCAGTTGGAAGTGCACATCTAAGACGAACGGTTACGAAACTAAATGTCTTGCAGGTAAAACAGGAACACCCTGTATATTTATCTGTCTCTCATTCTATAGAATGGATATATCTTCACCCTAGTAGCAACTCCAACTAGAGGTGTTAATGGGACATAGTAAATACTGAGTGGTTCATATATATCTTATGGATGGAAGGTCATTGTTAAAAAATATCCATAAGTAAGCTCCTAACATATTTCTGCTACGAAACTTATCAAAGCACACACAAGAATATCTACATTTAAATATTAATACACCAAAAGTAGAATAAAAAGGTGCAAAAAAAAGTTACCATAGTGTATATGAAAATTATTTCAACAGGTTGATAGAAAAGAGAAAGTTACTTCCCCTCCTCCACCAACCGGCAGATAGTTTTTATTACTCTAAAAAATGAAATTAATTGAAAAATGAATTTTTAACAAAGCAAGTTTAGTAGCTTTTGAAGTAGAAAAAAAATATACACTAAGTTTTTAAACCATCTACAAAGCTTTGTATCTTCCCGGGAAATTATTCTATTACGATTACCGCACACTAAAATCTCTGTAAATGTAATACAGTTATTTTGGGTTATTCCATGAAAATGTCAACCTCAGCCGAAAAAAAAAATACCGGAGTGAAAAAAGTATCAAAAAATAAATGAATAAATGCATAAATAAAAAGCATACAACATAAGAAATTTAAAAAATTGGAAAATAATTGTAATTATCACTGAGATTAGCCATTATAAATAGTTTATAGTGTGTCTATACTGCTTATTATTCGATGATTACGTTAGTCACACTCCATCTTGAGTAAAAGTGACACTTAAGTTTTAAAAAATTAAGATTTAATAAATGTGTTTTATGATTTCAAAAGCCAACTTTACACAGTTTTCAAATATATCATTCAATTTTTAACACTTGCTTAACTTTGAGAAATTTTTGCCTCACAGCATGAGCATTCATTTTCAGGGTTGCAAAAATGTTACGTTAGTCACGCTGCTATTTTGGTGGAAAAAATATCTACTGTCAGTAATTTTGTTTTAAATTCTTAGCAGAAATGATACATAGATACCATGTACATTGTAAACCTACCAGCATAACTAAAAAATATTTTTTATCCTTTAAGTTACAAGTAAACACAGTTACAAAATCAGCTCTGAATGTTACGTTAGTCACTATGGAATGACTCTTTGAAAGACTTTCTCTGAACATCAACGGAGAAAACATCAGATTTTTGTTTAAAATTGTATTTATTAAATTGAGTTTATTTTTTGGAACTGCATAAAATTGAAATATTACGAAAAATATATCGGATGAAACAAATTTTACTAGTAGTATCAAACATTCCAAATAAAAAATATATCCAAATCTATTAAAAGCAATGAAACACATCGGTTCACTTAATTTTTATTACGCGAAATTTTTTGTCGTTTTTACTTACATGTAAGAACGCTATTTTTTTTTTAATAAAATGAACACATAGTACTGAAATGAAATATAAACAGATTGATTTTGATTTATCATTGCATTTTTTTTTATTGAAGAAGGTTTTCATAAAGTAAATAAACACACTGGATGGAGAAAGGGTTTAAAAAACCTTTAATCTATGCAATAAAAACTACGAAAAAGCCAAAAAGAAAAGGATAGCACTCAGAAAATCTATCTATTAACCATTTCATAAAAGCTTTTCTTGAGTGAATAAACTATCATTCAAGGCTTACTATAAATAACTCATGTTAACCATAAAACGACCGCTATTTGAAAGATATATTTTCCAAGTCACATAATAAAATAATGAACAAAGTGAATAGGCGCTAAAAATGGCCGACAAACTTCAGGATAAAACACTTTATTTTAGCGAATGCGAAGCGAAAAAAGGACAGTGTGTAGTCACAACGAAGATTAAATATTATGTATAGAAGGTTCCACCATCATTTAATATGTTTGTTGATCCCGAATTGGCGAAAGGCTACGTCAAATTCACTGCTATTAATAGAATAAGAGAAATATTCGGGGTTAAAAAAAGACATATTACATTTGAAATGTGAACGTTTCTGATTTTTTTGCGAGTTGCTTATACTTTCAAGAAGCTCAACTTCTCAATATTTTAAGCTTTGCTAAGCACTGGTCACAAATTTGAATTTTCTGAAACTAAAATTACGTTCAAAACCTTCCACTATTGGAAGATTTTACTTCTCAAAAGCTTTTCATATTTACAAGAACTTTCACAGAATCTGAAATGCGTCTTTAGCAGTCGTGCATATTTCTTTCCTTCTTGTGTAATCTTGTATTTGCATTTTCCAATGTCTCTTCGGCCAGTCTTGGATCAACAAATGCTTATATTTTCCACTCTTTGCTTGGGGCTGACAAAATGAAAAATTTCTACTGAAGTATGTCTGCCAGTTTTTCAACCAAACTATTACAAAAAATTTTACCTACCCTTTAGGTATATTTTTGGTAAACGAGTTGATTAAAGTAATGTTATCACTGAGTTAAGAGCTGATCATCACTTGGGTTGACTTTAATCACGTGCACAGGATCTAAAACTTTCAAAACATTAAACGGAAGAATAGTTTTATACTTAATAAAGCAATGGGGTATTTATTTATCAGTTTCCAAAAATAGTTTTTTTTTTTTTTTTTTGAAAAAGCACGGTCAAAAACATCGGAGGAATTACTTTTTATCTTAATTTTGACTCATTTTCTTTCTTAAAAAATAATCTTAGAAAACCCTGAGTCACCCTTTTGTTTTCTCGGCTGACGTTGGAAGGAAGTAAAATGCTCCAATTCAGGAAACGTTTAAGACGAGCTGGAATTTCGGGTTAGCTTTTTCATTGTTGCGGAGCTAAGATTACCAGAGATCCAAAATGGCTGATGCGTCAGCCCGGCTGTACACCAGAGTTTATCAACTTGTTATGTCGCACAAGACCTAGCTTTGTTTAAGAAATCGGATATTTGAAAAAAAAAATATTTGAAATGAACTGCTGGGAAAATGAAAATAATGTCTGGCCTCAAGTTCTTTTTTACTTGTTATATCATTATTAGTGACTAAAAGTAGTACGCTTGACTGAAGGACCTCCCCCCACTTTTTGCATTTAACATATTACACTTTGTCCTCCCACCCCTTCTAATTTGTTTGGACTTCTCTCTACAAAGACATTTTTGCATAAGTTTCTTTTTTTTTTTCACAATTCAAGTAATAAATAGGTATTTTCCAGCACACCAAGAGACAAAAAATGTAAACAGGATCGTATTACAAATTATAATCTCAACGTTCATGAGGCACTAATACGAAGGGATACTGCAGACAAGTGTTTCGGCGTTACAAGGAACGCTTTTTTCAATGTGAAAAATTTGGAGCTTATGGATGAACTATAGTTAAACTCAGACTTCATATGTATAACTTCATCACTTGAGTTAAGAGCTGATCCTGACTCATGTTGGCTTTACTCACGCACATAGGATCCAAAACTTTTAAAGCATTAAACATGAGATAATTTTTACATTGCATAAGGTAAGTTTGGATTTAACATATTGCATCCCTCCCCCCTTCTAATTTTATTGGACTTTTCTTTCAAAACCATTTCTGCATAGCAGTTTCTCTGTTTTCACTATTCGAGTAATAAAATAGGTTATTTCCAGCTCACCAAGAGACAAAAACTGTAAATAGGATATACGTATTGCTTTGTTGCTCAAAGCATTTAGCTTTCTCCCCTCAAAGCTGATGTACATTTGCTCTGTGTGAAATACAAATACAAATACAAATACAAATGTGGCGACCAGCAGCAGGCTCAGGGCCCAACTTGGCTGGTCCTAGTCAAATTAAAGACCCCAATGAAGATCAATGGCCCTCTTAAAGCCATCTACTCCATTGCTCTTTACCGCCTCTTCCGGTAAGCTGTTCCAAGTTCCCACTACCCTGCTAAAATAGTAATTTTTTCGAATTTCCAGGTTCGCCTGAGGTTTAAACAGCTTAAAACAATGACCCCTTGTCCTGCTTTCCTTGCAAAACTCCAACCCTGCAACATCATTCATTTTAATAAATTTAAATAGCATTCTAAGTCTGGAATCATAGTCTAAATTAGAAAATCCATTTACTAACCTTGTAGCCCTTCTTTGTACCCTTTCCAATAAATTAATGTCTTTCTTCAGATAAGGAGACCAAAACTGAACAGCATACTCCAAATGAGGTCTTACCAAACTTCTATATAGAGGCAGAAGAACCTTCTTAGATTTGTTTGAAATAGATCTATTAATAAACCCAAGCATCCTATTGGCTTTGTTACTAGCTATGCTGCACTGTTGACTGGACTTGAAATCCTGATTTATTGGGACACCTAGATCCATAACATTATCTGCCCTACTAATGACTGAACCCTGTAAATAATAGCTTGTATGCTTATTTCCATGACCGAAATGCAGCACTTGACATTTCCCAACATTAACTGCCATACCCCACTTGTCTGCCCATTTAGTAATATGATCCAAATCCTGTTGCAGCTGATTTATTTGTTCGTCATTTTCTACAACCCCCATAAGTTTGACATCATCGGCAAAACAATTCATGTTTCCAGAAACATTTTCATGAATGTCATTCATAAAAATAATAAACAAAAGGGGACCTAAAACTGATCCTTGGGGAACCCCACTTAAAACCTCACTCCATTTAGAATAGTTACCCCTAACAACTACTCTTTGTTTCCTTCCTGTCAGCCAATTCCTAACCCAAATTAGAATTTTACCTCCTACCCCTATACCAGCTAATTTGCTGAGTAGTGCTACATGCGGTACCTTATCGAAAGCTTTTTGAAAATCTATGTAAACAACATCTACGCATTTTTTGCTATCTAAAGCCAAGGTAACCTTGTCGTAGAAATGTAATAAATTAGTAGCACACGATTTACCTTTTCTGAAACCATACTGCAAACTACTCAACAGCCCATTATTTTCTAAGAAATTCATAATCTAATGCAAGAAATGCAATGAACTTTCTGAAACCAAGTTCGATTTATGCAGCATGAATCCATCCCATTCCTTTCTCAGTTTATTACGCAAAATTTATCAACTTGTGATTTCAAATGAGACCTCGTTTTATTTAAGAAAGCTGACAGTTGATAAAAATAATTTAAAACAAATTTTTGTAAAATCAAAATATTATCTGGCCTCATGGTATTTTTTGTTTTTTCTATCAATATTAGTGACTAAAAGCAGTATGTTTGAATAAAGGACTCACACCCCCTCCCCTTTTAAGATTAACGGTTGTCCCCTCACCCCCTCTAGTTTTATTAAACTTTTCTCCACCAAAACCATTTCTGCATAACAGTTTTTCTGTTTTCACTATTCGAGTAATAAAATAGGTTATTTCCAGCTCACCAAGAGACAAAAACTGTAAATAGGATAAACGTATTGCTTTGTTGCTCAAAGCATTCAGCTTTCTCCCCTCAAAGCTGATGTACTTTTGCTCTGTGTGAAAGGCAATGAACTTTCTGAAACCAAGTTCGGCCTATGTGGCATGAATACATCCCATTCCTTTCTCAGTTTATTTCTTATAAAATTCGCACTGTTTTTACATCAACGAGATTTTATATTCTCAAGAGTAGTAAAAGTATTCAATCCATTGTTTTTCTAGGAAAGTATTGGAATTTCAATAAACCGGAGTGTTTCTTTCTGGGCTGGTGTATTTCATATCTAAAAGTGAGATCTAAAGAAGTAACCGTTGGCTATGTTTCTTTGGAGCTTTCTGCTGTTTTGAGGAATGTGGAAAAATAGCACTGAAATATCTTTGATTCCTTACTTATTTCTAGACTTTTTATTGTGTAATTAATAATAAACTTAATAAGTTTGAAATACATCAAGATATTTTAATCCGCATAATATGATCAAGCATATATATATATATATATATATATATATATATTAGATCAGTGGTTCTCAACCTTTTTAAAGCTGTCGCTCCCTTAAAGATTGGAAATGTTTTCTAAGCCTCCTTTGCGGACGAGCGTAAAACTGGAACAGGTAATATAGGGGTTTTTTTTGACCGCTATAACTCTATAATTTTGCGCAAACAGCTAGTTGAAGAATGACTGGACAGAGTTTTAAAAAATGCTGAAAAAACTTTTTATTCGATAGATTTTTCAAAAAGGGGATTTTTTTGCTTTTGAAAGCAGTTTGAGAAATAATCAAGTGCTAAACACATTTTTTTTTTTTTTCAAAAATACCCACCATTATTTCCCAATATAGGATTAACGCCCCCCCTGTCCCCCAAAACATGCCCAGTGACCCTCAACATCTCTCACCGCCCACGGGAGGGGGGCGGTACCGCCCCCGTTGATAACCACTGTGTCAGACGATTGAAAAATCCAAACGAAATACACAAGATAAGCATAATCGCATCAGGTTCAATAGCTATCAGCAATATTTTTTCTTAATTATTATTTATTTCATTTATTTTACTCTTTACTCTATTCAATGAAAAATAGTTTTCTTGATTATTAACCTAAAATAAACTTGTGTTGCATTGCATTCTGTTGTATATTATTCTTAACCTTATTGATGATCTCCATAAATTACTTGGCCTTGCTTGAATTTAAGAAATTCATTCTTTAAGACACTCGATAACAAGCTAAGCCAGAATTTAATTAGGGAAATTAGTTTCGAGCTAAGTTACAAAATGCCCTTCAGAAAAGTGGTGAAATAGTTAAAAGCCATTCCTGTGCCATCAAGAACAGAGACAAACTTAAGTTGGATAAGGGGATAAGATTAATATGGTTAAGCATATGGAAAAAAAGAAAAGGACAGTACCAGATTTTCTTTCTTAAGTTAATGTAAATAAGTATTCAGCTTTTGTAGTTACCTGCGCAATTTTATCACTTTATATTCAAGAATTTTATAGTTTGATGACAGTAGAGGAAAATGGGGTATGGCAGCTTCAAAAAAAAAAAAAATCTTGCTTCAGAATGTATATTAAATATTTGAAAAAAAAAAAAACTACGACTTCTTTAAATTTGTTAGCTTATTAAAACTGAAACTATTGTTACCTTACACTGAAGTGACAAAAGTCATGGGATAGCAATATGCAAATTTTCAGATGGCAGTAGCATCGCATAGAACAGGTATAAATGCGCAGTGCTTTTACAGAGCTTTCATTTCTGTTCAAGTTATTCATGTGAAGAGGTTTTAACGTGATGATGACCGCACGACGTGAATTAACAGACTTTGAACGCGGAATGTTAGTTGGAGCTAGACGCATGGGTCATGCCATTTCGGAAATCGTTAGAGAATTCAACATTCCCAGATCCACTGTGTCAAGAGTGTGCCGAGAGTATGAAATTTCAGGCATAACATCCCACCATGGACAGCGCAGTGGTCGACCGCCTGCACTTAAAGATCGAGACCGGCGACGTCTGCAAAGAGTCGTAAATTCTAACAGACAAGCAACACTGCGTCAAATCACCGTAGAAATCAATGTGGGACGTACAATGGACGTGTCTGCTAGAACTGTGCGGAGAAATTTGGATTTCTTGGGCTATTCCAGCAGAAGACCGACTCGAGTGCCTTTACTGACAGAACGACATCGCTTGCAGCGACTCTCGTGGACACGTGAGCATATCGGTTGGTCCCTAGATGAATGGAAAACCGTGGCCTGGTCCGATGAGTCACGATTTCAGCTGGTAAGAGCCGATGGTAGGGTTCGAGTGTGGCGCAGACCCCACGAAGCCATGGACCCAAACTGTCAGCAAGGCACTGTTCAAGCTGGTGGTGGCTTCGTAATGGTGTGGGCTGTTTTTTCATGGCATGGACTTGGTCCTCTAGTGCGACTGGACCGAACATTGACTGGAAATGCTTATGTGCAGCTACTTGGAGATCACTTGCAGCCATTCATGGACTTCATGTACCCAAACAACGATTGGATTTTTATGGATGACAATGCGCCATGTCACCGGGCCACAACTGTTCGCAATTGGTTTGAAGAAAATTCTGGACAATTCCAACGAATGATTTGGCCACCTAGATCGCCCGACATGAATCCCATTGAGCATTTATGGGACACCATCGAGAGGTCTGTTCGTGCCCAAAATCCTGCCCCATCAACGCTTTCACAATTATGGACGTCTATCGAGACAGCATGGCTCAATATTCCTGCAGAAGACTTCCAACGACTTGTTGAGTCCATGCCACGTCGAGTTGTTGCACTTCGCCGGGCAAAAGGAGGGCCGACACGATATTAAGAGGTATCCCATGACTTTTGTCACTTCAGTGTATTTTAAAATATGAAAAATGTGCCATCTAAAACAAAAGCTTTTGTCATCTTAACCCACATATTGGGCAAGATGAGGTGCTGAGGGTGATAAGATGACTAACACCTAAAAGTGAACCTAGGTAGCACAAATAACCTTTAAACGTTTTATAAACGTTTTTAAGCGGTTGTTGCAACGTTAATAACCATTTTACAACCTTTAAAAAACGAAGTGTGCTACTTGGGGAACGTTGAGGAAGAAAAATAGCTAAAAATGAAGTAAATGCAAATAAATTTGGTTGAATTAGTAGGTTCCACTGTCCAACATGTTTGCTAAGAAACGCCTTTTGATTTTTGACTCGGCCTCTATTTGAGCACCACTATTATCCTTCACCTACAGGTTTGGGACCCGCTACCGGTGTCCTGTACCTCCGCTCCCCCAGGGGGGGGGTATAAGCGCCATCATTCAGGGCCCGAATGATTGCAAGATCTTCTCGGTTTGGTTTGCCCTGTATGACTTACGTGTTTATTTAAAATTAAAAAAATAAAAATAAAAATACATAAAAAAACACCATGGAGTAGGTTACATAATTTTGAATAGTCTTGGATCTATAAATTAACATAGAATAAAAATGAAAACAAACAAGGGAACAAACGATGGGAACAAGGTGGTAAGGAAAGTCCAAGCCCTATTGTAATTCTGGAAAAAAAAGCTGCTTGTTTTTGAAAAGAAAGTCAATTAGGGATAATGCGTTTTTGTAGGCCTTCTTGTCGACTAAAAGAAAACTTTTCCATTGTGCTCTTAGATTGGTAGAAAGCACTAGATGAAACGCCGACGTAAACCTGCAGTGGAAGAGGAAGTGTTCAAAATTCCCAAATTTGCCACAAATGCAGTTGGGAGAGCTGAGGAGAGTTCGTTCGTAGAAGTAGGAATGAGTGAGCCCATGGTTGGTGATTAATTGGCTTATGGAAGAACTATGGAGTCTGGAACCCTACACACATAAGCGTCTATACACGTACACACGCTTACACACATACATACGCCTACACAAACACATATATGGCAATCCCCGATTAAACAATCCATATTGACAAGGATGCCCTTTCATTAAAGATAAGATAAACTTCGTATTGGTAGCGAAATTGAATTGAGCATACCGGCGAGAAACCTCAAGCATGATAAAGCTCATCTTGTAAAGTAAAGGCAAAAGTTGTACGTTAACGCTCCAAGCTAGAGCTGGGTATCTAGTTGCTTGTATCATACCTATAATGCATATTGTGCTTTGGAAGTCCAAAACTTTGCATTTTAGCTAAAAAAGAATGCTTTTATAATGTTTTTCAATGAATAAATTTTATATAATGATAATATTAATGACAATAATAATAATATTAATAATAATACTAATAATGATAATAATAAATAAATAAATAAAATATCAATAATATTATTACAAATGGTTATCACAACAATACAGTTCATTACTAACATGAATACCATAATAAAATAAAGTACTAGATGTGCATGGAAACTAGCAAAAACTTTTTCAATTTTTAAGATTGTGTTTGAGAAAAGAAGCTTGATGAAGTACTTTATAAAACACGGATCAAATAGAATATTTTTTCCGTTTGTTCGCTAAACTTTTGTGCCGACTGTTGTGAAATATATATCCTTTCTCCTCATCTTCCCTAAAGAAATTTATTCTATGTTAGTTGTTAAAGCATCTGCAATAAAATACGCTGCTTCTTTGGGAAAAAAAACTAAAAAGTAGGTTTGCGATTGTACAACGCTTTAGACTACTGTTTTACATCCATTGTATTTTTTTTTCAGCTTGGTAAAAATTTATTTTTTTCTTTGTCACATTCTTTAAAGAATTACTTTATCCAAATGAAAATTTTATACTAATACTACTTTATTAAATAAACTTTTTCAGATAATAAAAAAACACAGCAACATTGCTATTTGTAAAATTCGGATTAAACTAAACAATGAACCTATTTCTTGCTATAATTTTTTATCCAACAATATTTATTTAAATGTAACTATTTTGAGAATTAAAAAATAATGTTTCCTTGTAAGCAAAAATTATTTCTTTGGTCTATTCTTTAATACTAATTACTAATAATAGCACTTTTTCTTTACATTATCTTTTCATTGCAAGGATTTTTGTCTCGTCCATGTATTTTATTATTATCAGACATTATAATAAGTCAAGAAAAGATACGAGACCTATGAGTTGCAAAATAGTGCACTTAAAATAAATATCAAATGCATGTTGAAGTTAAATGCATGTTGAACGCAAAATTATATCCAATCACGCCGCTTCATCTTAGTTTTGGATGTTATTTATAGAAGTTCAGAAGTTTTGCGTAGCAGAAAACTGAAAAATCCAAAAGTTCCCAGCATTTGCAGCTTCTTTAATTAAAAGTACAAAAAATAGTTGCGACAAAGTTGAGCAGTAGGAAAATCAAACTATCAAAATCCATGATTATGAAAATAAATGGAAACAGACAAAATAGCCTCCGTTTTTCCATCCCTCCTTATTAACCGCTTTTGTGTAGCAGTGGAAATATTTTATGTCTTTCGAAAATAAAAAAAAATTTGATTCATATCTGTGCCCCGTTCAATTTTACGCAATGAGAATTCAAATAATAATCCGGCAAAGTCCTTGAGAAAGTAATAATACTGAATGACTGAAAATTGAAACTGGGTTGTGAAATGAAACCAGCAAGACAGATAAATTAAAATTCTTTTTCAATGAACCGAGTTTTTTTTCTGCAAAATGTCGGATATGAAGGCAATCTACGCATTTCGAGGTGGAATTCTAAAGGAAATTTAATAGAGCAGCTATGGTTGTGAAATTTGGTAAAAATATTAGACTATTTTTTAGCCTAAACAATCGCATCCCTTATTTCCTGAAATGAGTTTAATTATTTACATTGTTATGAAATCTGACAAAAAGATTTGAAAATTTTAAGGTAAATAGTTTCATTACTTTCTTTTTCAGATGCGTTTAGTTATTTAAATTAATTTGAAATATATATTTGCAGGCCAGAAAAATGATGTAAATGCTTGCCACCCTTTTTCCTTCGAAACATATTTAATAGATACATTTTGTGATAGTATTTGGCGATCAAATGCTCCCAACATTTAGAGCTTCTTTAAATAAAAGTACAAAAATAGTTGCGACAAAGTTCAGCAGTTCGAAAATCAAACTATTAAAATCCATGATTATGAAAATAAATGGAAACAGACAAAATTGCCTCTGTTTTTCCATCCCTCCTCATTAACCGCTTTTGTGTAGCAGTGGAAATATTTTATGTCTTTCGAAAGTGAAAAAATAAATCATATCTCTGCCCCATTCAATTTTACGCAATGAGAATTCAAATAATAATCCGGCAAAGCCCTTGCGAAAGTAATAATATTGAATGACTGAAAATTGAAACTGAGTTGTGAAATGAAACCAGCGAGACAGATAAATTAAAATTCTTTTTGAATGAACCGAGGTATTTTTCTGCAAAATGTCGGAGATGAAAGCAATCTACGCATTTCGCGGTGGAATTCTAAAGGAAATTTAATAGAACAACTATAGTTGTGAAATTTTGCAAAAATATTAGAGTATTTTTTTTTTTTTTTTTTTTTTTGGCCTCAACAATCGCTTCTCTCGTTTCCTAAAATGAGTTTAATTATTTATATTGTTATGAAATCTGACAAAAAGATTTGAAAATTTTAAGTAAATATTTGCATTAGTTACTTCTTCGAATACGTTCAAATTTTTTTTATAAATAATTTGAAATCTAGCAGATAGATTTGTTAATTCCTAAATAGTTGCATTAATTATTCACTGGAAAAAAATAACTGTTGTTTTTACATTATAATTCTGGAAACAGGTTCAATTAAAACTGTAAAATGCACAGTAAGAAACTAAAAGTAGCAATTTAACAGTTTATTACTAGAAAATTACCTGCATTATACTGTAAAAACAACAATGCAATACTGGCAGCAGAGGTTTCAGTTTGAATTTGCAAAGTGCACAGTTAGAAACGGTAAAATTGGCAATTTTAGTTTATTACTGTAAAATTAGTAATTTTAAAGTTTAGAACTGCTAAGTTAGCAATTTTGTACATTTTACTACTATAAAGTTAGCTATAGCTATATTGTTTGTAAAATCAACATTTTTTTGGAGTGCTTCTTCAAATACGTTTAGTTATTGAGATTAGTTTGAAATGTGGCATGAAGATTCGATATTCCATGGCATTGCCATAAAATTATAAAGAAGTAAAAATCGCAGGAAATGGGGACTGTCTCCAGAAAATGGAGGGTAATGGGCTTAATATTTGATCTCAGGAGGTCAATTGGCATAAGAATAAGCAGAAATGATGTTAGAAACAATTTACGTGTCATGTAGTATAATAATTTTCATTGTCTAATAGTCAAATGCAACGAATACTGTGGTGACTTTGCAGTCGCCACGTTTTGTTCTGTCTCTTTGAGAATTTCCATCCTTCGAACGAGTCGTCTGCGTTCCCCTTTTCCGCTCATGCTGAGCAAAACTCGGTCAAGGTCAGGCGAGCACTTAAGGAGCCGGCTGAAAGCACCTCGCTATAGGCCAGCGCGCGTGGCTGCTTTGACACTCGTTCTGTGGAAGGACTTGTTTTTCTCTCCGCTGGGTTTTTTTTCCCTAGCGATGATGGTTTGGCAACGCCGCCCGTGTGGCTACGGGGCCTTTTTTTGTGGAAGGCGAGGGAGCGCACGTTGGTTAGTAGAGAGAGGTTGCGGACAGCGTGCGGGAGTCTTTTTCTTCTTCGAGGCGTATGACCGAGGAGGGAGTGCAGGAATGGATCTACGGAGAATCCACCGGGTCCCTATCCAATGGATAAGTGTCGTCTTTATTTTCTCATTTTATGATATTAGACGGAGATAAGCAAAATTACTCTCGATAAATTGAAGTCTCGATTACCTTCTTTAAAATTCAAATGTATGCTACCGTAGTCCAATTTCAAGTAGATATCACCCCACTGAATCCTTTTCTTATCAATGATATCCGTGGCTTTACGTTTTTATTTAATACTCGAGTGGTATGGAGTGTGCAGCATATATAAACTATATATTTTCCTCTGTATCTGTGAATCCCAAGATGTCCATAATTACGTTTTAGGTTGTAAATAAATCAGTTTTGATAATTCTAAGAGCATACGTCTTTTTCGGTTCATGTTACTGACTCCTGCCATGCATTCAGGCCTCCAAGAAGATCCTGGGTATATCAATAGCTACCACTACTTAGATACGGCGAGGTTTCGAGCGGGAAAGTCCCGCCTAGGATGTTTATTTACATGCCTTGCTAGTAGCGTATAAAATTCTGTCTTAGTTTCTCACGGTTTTAGCGGCGCACGATACGGAAAGATGGTGAAAACATCCGTCGAAAAGATCGTAACCCAACATCCAGAACCAGCGTCTCATCGAAACCAACCTGTGACAGATAAGTTTTTCGATTTCTCTTCCCTGCATTTTATTCTCTGCGTAATTCCATGTTTATCTGATTTCGGCAGAATACATTTCATGATTCATCCATATACTCTACACCATCTCCATCATATTTATTAAAATCACTACATTGATTAACCACCTGGGTAAAACCCCGATTTATTTTAAAATCACCACAAATACAACATTGTTTCGCACACCTTTAAAACAATAGTTGTGTCATTATATTTTTCTGTAACATTGGTTAGAAGAAATGCAAAAATGACAATTTTTAAGTTTTCGTTTTTTTTCTTTTGCAGAAATTCATAAGGATTGTAGAAAACCTATTCAAAATCTGAAAATTTTAAAAGATCATTATTCAAAAGATTGAATAAAATAAAAAGAAGAAAAGAACAAAAATAAAGCACAGGTATAGTGTTTACAAAGCCTTAATGCAACACTGTGTCCCTTCTAAAAAAAGAAGCATTTAAATATTCCCAATGAGTAATTGCAGTAACTTGTAGTTTAGAGTTTCGATTGGTGGGGAAAAAAAATGCTTCAAAACTTTTTGAAAAACAAAACTTTAGTTTTAAAAACAAGTTAGTGTTATTCTCGCGGCAATCAAAGTACTGTATGGATGAATCCTAGTTTAAGGTCCGGCGATAAATTATTAAATCTGGCAACCATTAGATTTATGGTTTCTAATTTAGATTTATGAATTTCTGGCAACCATGTATTAATTCTGCCCACAGTCTGAAAAATATCGCCAAACCTGGACCCTAAAGTAGGAATTTCTACTGTATTTCAAAATGAATAATTTTGATGGAATGAAAGTTATGAAATCATAGCTGTGCATACTCTGACTCTTTTCAAAATATTACAATACGCATAAGCTAGTACATGTATAGCTAACTTTATCTGAGACAAATGTTAATTACATGAAATGAAAATCATTAAAAAAACTTTGAGTATTAAAAATAATAATTAAGATACATTTAGAAGCTAATATTTTTCATTTGTCATAACCATCTGGTTTGTTGCAGAGAAAAACCCGGAAATAGTTTCATAATGTTGTAAAGCAAAAACACACACATTGTTGAAGTGTACCAGTACATCAACGCTTAAATTGTATCTTGTTCGTTGACACCCTTCATGAAGCCCATTTCGCAAGCAATTTTTCACGTATGTTTTTCGTATTCTCTACAGAGAACATAAAACGGATCATTTGATCTTTTGAAAAAGGAGAAAACTTGTAAAAAGGATAGACCAGTCGCATTGTTGTTGCATCAATGTTAAACTTGGAAGAAAAAATAAATGGAGGAAAAAAGGGAAGCTTCTGTTTTTTTCAGAGCTATACATCCTCAGTGAAAAAGTAATAATACTCTTTTGAAGCTAGAACCCGCTATGTGGTGTGAATACAACCAAACTTTTTCGTAGCGTCGCTTATAAAATTCCCGTGTTTTTAGAGCAATGAGATTTCATATTCCCCAGAGTAGTAAAAGTATTCATTCTACTGCATTACTAGGAAGATATTTCAACACATGGTGGAATTTCAATACTACAGAGTGTTTCTTACTTTTCTGTTGAGAAAAAAAAATCTTGTCTGAATAAGAAGTTGTGACTATGAATCTCTCGTACACAAAATGACTTTTCTGACTTCATTCAGCAATTGTATTATGAAATAATGATATTGACAGAAAATATGCGGACAAACACATTGTGTGAGCAAACCCAATAACAATTTCAACGTAATGCAACATAATTTACTCCCACTTTTTAAAAATACAATGATTTTTTAAAACCAAGAGGGCAGCTATCCCCCCCCCTCCTCCACACACCTCTCCCATAAACAACGTCCCTGACTCTCATAATTTCATGAGCACTCTGTCATCAAAGCATAGACAATGGACATCATAGACTATCGCTAAGTAAAAAACTGAAAATTTTAAGAAGGCCAGTATAAAAAAATATAAAGCAAACTCTCAAATGTCTTGGGGTAAGAGATGGTACTTATAATTCTGATAGAGCTTGATATAGAGACCCTTTGCAATAAAGAAATACAAAAAGAAAAAGAAAATCAAGACCAGAATCGCACTTATGTAATGAGTTATCTTTCAACAGCAGAAAAATTTCATTAAACTTTAGTATAAAGAAGCTAATCTTCCTCGTACGAACTAAACGTATAAACATGATTAGACGCGAAAATATATTTGCAAAAATCATTTCGGAGGCTTTTAACAATTTGTTACATAAGGGTCATCTCAGGTCTTTTAAGGCCTAAGAATTTGTTACAAATTGATAAAGCTACAAATTAAAGTACGGAACCAAAATCATTTATTCTTAAAGTGTACAGTTTGTCAGAAATAGTAAAACAAGTTATAAATATCTATGTGCAACTTTTACTCTGCTTGCCCCATAACTATTACAGTAAAATGTATTCTTTTATTCTCTAAGGAAACTATTCGAAATTAACTTATTTCGGAGCAAATTGTTTGTAATTTTTAGTGAAACCCAAGGGGAAAACAAGGTTTAGTTTTTGACGCTAAGCAAGTAGCTCGTTCCGAAATTCGAAGTTTTTCGAAGATATATTTTATTGTAAGCTGAGATTCGCAATCGATTAATTTTTATTTCGTAGTAAAATAAAAACCACAAGGGAGGAAGAATGCTTTGGATGGTGGTTCATGTTCCTGAGGTTAAAGATATATTGATTACTAACAATGCGTTAATCCATACATTTAGTTACGTAATACAATTTTAAACATAATATAGATTTTTATGTTGACTATTTATTTTAATACAATGAAATGACTGTTTTAAGTTAAGTAATAGATATCTACATTCTGTAAGTTTATTTTTAAACAGAACTCAAAGTGTATTAATACACTTCTTCACTATACAACACATTTTCTTACATAAATAGCACATTATTACTGTACCGTAAAGTCGGGTTACTTGGACCCACAAGGAGGTTACTTGAGCCCACAGTAAAATGATAAAATCTGGGTTTGGTACTAGCGTTAGATATTGCAGAGTGCTTCTACCTTGCGGAGAAACGAGGAACTACGTGCAAGTCTTCAACTAATAAGCACCAAACCTAGATTTTATCATTTTACTGTAATGGGCTCAAGTAACCACCTAGGGTCCAAGTAACCCGACTTTACGGTATTTAAACAAAAACTGTGCTAATAACTATAAAATGCTGCAACGATGCACAATATAAATGACCAATTGGAGAGAGAGAAAAAAAGACATAAAATGAAATTGTGTTGTATGTTCATTGTGTGGTAGAAATAAAAAGCAGCCTCATTGCTGGGCAACTTGTATAGTGGTAACATAAGTCTGACCTGAATGGGAAGGTCCCGGGCTCGAATTCTGGCTCCAGTATAGATGTACTTTCTCTCTTGTCCATTCTTTGTGTGTTGCTTTGCTGGGAATGGTTGCCTACTCTATAAACGGCCCTTATAGCATATGTGCACTGTGGAAGTCGGACTTCACACCAAACTTCGTTACAGTTGGACAAGTAAAACAGCGCCCCCCCCCCCCAATTGCCACCTTAGCTGCCACAAGACAAAAACGACAAGGTAATAGTACTTTACAGGAAATACGGTAATTATATCATCGGCACCATGCTAAACTAACGAATGTGAAAAATCGCGTTTTTGAAGAAGTTCGTTTTTCAAGCTGAAATTTTACAAATAATTAAAATTTAAATGATACCTACGAACGATAGTTTTACACTTAAAGATATTTCTATAAGAGGTTAAAAGTGTAAAATAACCAAACATGTCAGGTGGGAAAAAGTTACATGCAGTGTTTTGGCTCTCCTGAAAAGTGCCAGTTTTCATATTCGTTAGTTTAGCATGGTGGTGACGATACATGCAATTTATAGTAAAATGATGATGATTTATGACGAGCGTTATGATCTCAATCAGTCTTTTACTGACAGCACATGCGTAATTGCATATCAGGCAACTCGTCAGAAGAAAAAGAGATGAATTGATCGTCTCTTCTTGGATCATCGAGGGATTTTTTTCGTTGGATCAGGCACCGTTATCAGAAAACGGCTATGATATTTTGGTTGCCTTAGATTTTCCTTTTTAAGTGATGTTAAGAGGCTAGAAGTCTATTCACAAAATCAGCATTTTGTTACCACCAATAACGAAGCCGATACTTATGCCCGGCAATTCCCTTCCGAAAATTTTCATGTTTTAGATGAGGAACTAACATTAGCTATAAGATGTGTTATTCGAGAAAAATTCGCGTTATAGCCATGTAGCGTGTAGGTCTAATTGCGTGGTAGAGCTAATCGACTGCTTTGCTTATCTGTGCCCATTATGTGTACACGTTTGGAATCCGCATTAAAGTTATTTCACATATTTCTGAACTTAAAATAGTTATTATACTTGCACAAATAAGACTTACTATTTGTGTACCCGTTTTTTCCTTCCTTGTAGTAAAAAGAAATTAAAAAAAAAACAGTAATACAAATGAAATTGGAGGAAGTTAAAGAAAAGGAATGTTAGTGGATTTTTTAAAGTGTCAAGTCAAATGTAAGCAAATTTCAAGCCGTACTTTGGCTTTTATTGAAATACTTCTTAAAAATCCCTCTGTTAGACAATATCAGGCATGGTCACTTTTACCATCTCTTTCCACAAAACTTAGGAAATGCGTCCCACCATTTGTACTAGACATCATTTCTTTAGCGTTTCCTTTCCTTCATTGCATTTTCCATCTTAGTTTCAACAACAACCATAGTGCAACTAAGATTTTATATTCAGAGTAGAACATGAGTCAATACTTTCAGAACCCCAAGTTTTCGTGGATCCCTGGTTCCTGAAAAGAGTAAATTTACGTTTAATTCATTGCTCAGGTAAAACAAGAATTTACCTTTTTCTGTCGCTAAACAAGATATGAATATTTCAGCTAAAAGCAACTAAACAATAGATACAAGAGTCATATGTAAATAACGCAATGGAGTCAAAATATCACTAAAAATAAATGTTATTGACAGAAATTGTAATGAAGTTTCACTGAAAAAAGAAACAGAGATTCCGTGCAAGATCTGAAATATTTTGGGAAAAGAAACATGTTTTATTTCTTAATATGTTTCTCAAGATTTTTTTCAAAATTGTACTGAAACTACGAAAACCATTAAAAATAGAGGAGAGGAGGGTATTATGGAATACAATTTACATTTTTCAAAATAACTTTATGTTTTTTTAATAAAAAATTTCAAAATGATCATGAGTGCATATTAAGACTAATTGCAATAAAATGTGTTTTGTAAAAAAAATACTATTTATTTCTGCATTTAAAAAAAAAGTTACAAATTATAATATGAAATACTCGGGTAATATGGAATAGGTGGTGTTAACCAATGAAACACTAATTAACTTCATAAAACACTGTTATCAGACCACAAATAAAAAAATTAAATAATGATAAAAAAAAACATTAAGTGTGAATCATTTCTGTTTCGAGTCTATTTACAGAAGTTACAGATGTAAACGTCTTGCTCTGTTCCCTGCAGTCAAGGTGAGCCCACAGACAACAACTTACGCACTGAATTCAAACTTCACCTCGTTGATCTTGAGAGAATTTGCCGTTGCAAAAGATACATTCAGCGTCTTTGCTTTCTTGTTGTCTTGAAATACTTAGTATTCCATAATACCCGACCCGCCATCTTGGAAATGAATATTTAAAATGATGGACCAAATATTGTAAGCTAAAAAACGACAACAGTATAAAGAACTACAATAATTTTAGTGTACATGACGGTTAACATCAATACTTTAAGTCATACTAGGTGACCCGTGCGGAATTCCGCAAAAAAAAAAAAAAAAAAAAAAACTCTAAACTTAAAATTTAATACGACAATTTTTATTGGCTTCATTTGCACAACATCGCCATCTACTGCCGTCGTTCTGACAACTTTTCAAAGAGATCAAAGACACGTTCACTTTTACAACTACTACAAAAGTGATACCCTATATTAAAATCAAATACCCAAGGCTACTACTAAACAAAATACTAACGTTATCGCAAAACTACCATAGTATTTTGAAACAATAAAAGTTACAATTAAGGTTTACCGAGCTAAGCCTTGGCTTGAAATGTCGCATTTAAAATTGATTTGAACAACAATGTAACGATTTTAACAGTTGAGCAAAAAATTTAACTTTTTCAAACTTCAATCGCTTATAAGTCGCTTAAACGTGGATTTTCGAGATTCTCGTTACGCGGCGCTAGCGGAGAAACGTTCTAAAGAACGCATTTTTTTTAATCTTTCGAATGAAATCAAAATGAAGACGATACGACAATTATTTCGCTAGATAGAGTCAATTTTGTGGCCAAAAATTGAAGTTCGAATAAAAAACAAACCGACACTTTTTAGAGGGTGGGTCTAATTTTCGTCAATAGCCCGCGGGATAAGCTTCAAAATCATAAATTTTCTTGCAATTCGATAAAGAAATGAGCGAGTTTCGACCGGGTATAGGATTCGGCTTAGAGAAATAATATATGGAGATGTATACTAACAGATTGAAAATTTGAAAACTTACCTCCAAAATCTCTTGAGATTAAAAAACTAAACTGTGGTGGATACATGACTTAATGAAACTTCAATGAACAATCTACGAAAAATCGCTAACCAGTAATTTCAAAACTTTGCAGTCCGGCGCCTCCCTCCCCCCCCCCCCAATTTGACGAAGAAAACTATAAATGGAATCGCCCGAATGACCCTTCCACGCAAAGAAAGAAGCAGTTTTGTGGCACAGGAGAACGAACACAGGAAGTCGTTGACACACCCCCAATTTATGACCGAAGAGGAATTCAGGCTTCTCCCACGCGAGAAACATCTGTGGAGGAAAAGTCACGGTTGCAACGAAAAGCTGCTATGATCCAAGATGGAATCAATTAAGGAGGTAAAAAGTAGCTAAAAAGATGGGAATCGGGCATCTGGCAATGGGAGTGAGGGAGAGAAGTAAAGTGAAGAAGAAACACACACAAGAGGATATATAAGCATCAGCACCACAGATTGGAGGAGGATTTTTACATTTTTTGAGAACCAATCTTTTTGAATGGATGTTGGGGCCGTTTTTGAGCGTCTCTGAATATGAGAATTTTGAGTGCCAACTACGGTACTCAATAATCCGAGGTGATGGACAACAGAAACCAGATATCAAAATAAGGTTTTCCGGGATGAAGGAAGTTAAGCCAAAATGTATAGAATGTAAACCAGACGATGGAATAAACTATGTGAACCTCATGTGGTGAGTTTGTTTTTTTTTTAAGATGTATTCTTGCATTTTCTGAACGCCGCGCTTTTGGGTATTTCACTCCAATGCAATGTACGGTTGTTTTTTAACGTGCGTGTTTAATTGCGGAATGTTAAGTGAGCAATTTTTACTGTTCGGTAATTTAACTTTATAATTTGTTTTTCATCTAGTCTTATAATAATGTTTTGTAGATTTTGTTTTAAGCACTAACGATTACGCGGCCTAATGTATTCATTTTCAAAATTTAAGGTTCTTTGCTCACTGCATTCCAGATGAGGTTGTTTCTTTAAGAATTGGAGCAATGCTCGAAGCTATTTTTTCCTTTTCAGCAGGATATTTATCTTTTTCTTTCAGCAGAAATAATTGGGATTTTCAGTTTTAATTATGTTTTTTAAATTATTTGAGGAGGTAAATTATTGAAGATTATAGAATGATTATTACATTTAATTAACTTTTTAACCACTACACCACATAAACTTTTTTTGTAGTATTCTAATGACAACAGTAAGCGGCGAACTCTTACTACAATGCATCATGTGAGTCTTTCTTGAGTAGTTCACGTTATTTCCATGATATTGCAGCACCGAACGGAATAAAAACCTTGGTATTCCATATAATCTCGACTGTTCCACAATATCCTCCTCTCCTCTAGTAGAATGCAATTTATTTTCTCAAGTGAGGTCAAAATGAAAATGCAGTGAGCAGTATTGGTTAATAATAAAATATACAAAAAATATGCAGTATAATTTACTGATACATCAGGAGATATAAACAAACAATACTCATGGAGATAAATATAGCTGATTCGTGGAGCCCTAATTAAAAAACGCTGACCTTAAGAGATGAAAGTTACGTTTAATTCAATGTTCGCTTAAAACAAGACCTTACCGGTTTTGCTACTAATCAAGATATATATTTCAGATTAATTAAATGATCCGGTAAAGGAGGCATATGTAATGATACAAAAGACCATAAATTCCCGAGGACAAAATTAACTGACCAAAAATAAAATAAAGTTTTAATGGAAATGAAAACTAAAATTCTGTGTAAGACCTGAAATATATTGGAAGATAAAAGCAATGTGTTAATATTCCAATCTGTGTCAAAAAAAGGGTTGAATCATTCCGCGTGAAATATTAATTACTAACAAAATAAACAATTAATTGAAGCATTCCAAGACATTTCAAGAAGAATTATAACGTCAATCAAATATGTAATATAACTAGAGGGCAAAAACCATCTCTGCTCACGATAAATTAATACAATGCTGTGAAATCAATAACTTCTTATTTCAGCTGTTATGTATAATTTAAGAAAATATGCAATACCACATACTGATACATCAGAAGATATAAAAAAGAATACTCATGGAGATAAATATAGATTTGCTTACAAGCATTCCACTGACATATTATGTACCTCTAGGAACTGCATTGCACATTTTCCTAAATAACATCATATTACTACCGGAGAAACGCTTTTGCTGTGGAATGCGTGTTATTTCAAATATCAATGGCATATACATCAGATAAAATTATGTCCTCTGTTCGTTCGCGTTCTTTACTCTATCAACTCAATTTCGCAAAACAAATATGAACTGTTCGTTGAAATCAGGAGCATAAATTTGTTTCTGTTTCTGATTATTTCAAATCTTGCCATACGGATATTATTCTTTCCACTTGATTGAAATGATGTACTTGCAGAGCAACCAAAATGTTTCATTACGATGGAGACATTTATCGAAAATATTTATTTCAATGAATCTCAGTTGGAAATTGAGTGCAGAATTCAATGTTTCAGTTATTATTGGGATATGATATGATTTTGAAAGTCTTATTTCTGTTCCTGAAAGTTTTACTAGTATAAGTCTGAAGTGGCGATTTTCACTTTATTACTGCATTGTACGTAGAACCTAAATTTTTCCCCAAAGCCATAGTTGTATATGCGTAATGTTAAATGGTGCATAGTAGCAAAAACAAACCTATTTTAACCCATTAATGCCTAGCGACCCTTTTTAGGGACGGTCCAAAAAAGTTTCTGAATGTCCCCAAAATGAACATTTCAACCAAATAATAGTATTCAATTAGTACCATGGTATTGTTTCAGTTCGTATTAACAGATTGCAGCACATAACCATTGTAAAGTGTGTTATGTAGCAGTTTTAATATGATCTTTATCAAAAATGAACATCGTTCACAATCTCAAGAAAAAAAGCTAAGTTTTCAAAGTTATTCCCAGCTGCCCAGTTTATGTTAAGTGATGATTTTATTTCTTCTTATAAAATGTTTTTTTAAATATTATATCGTAGGAAAAAAAATTAGTAAAAAAAGTATGTACCCTCTCGGGTTTATCGTAACTTTTAAGGGGCGAATTTTCTTTCCTTAACAAAAAAAAATATTTTTACATAATATTTTTTAAATTATTTTTCCTGTTTATTAAACACTGTTTGTAACCAGTATACAAAATGTTGTTTGGAAAAAATGTCAGGCATTAATGGGTTAAACATATTTTAACTAATGCTATTCATTATAAATTTTTCATTCGAACTCAACATCAATTACGTTTTGTATCCTGGATTAACTTCTCTAATTGTATAACGTATGGAGTGAAGTCAATGTAAAATGAAATTATAAAGTATATCTAGTTGAATAGTACTCAGAAAAAATATTTCCATTTAGGGTCATTCCATCGTGACTAACGTAACATTCAGAGCTGATTTTGTAACTGTGTTTACTTGTAACTTAAAGGATAAAAAATATTTTTTAGTTATGCTGGTGGATTTACAATGTACATGGTGTCTATGTATCATTTCTGCTAAGAATTTGAAACAAAATTACTGACAGTAGGCACTTTTTCAACCAAAATAGCAGTGTGACTAACGTAACATTTTTGCAACCCTGAAAATTAACGCTCATGTTGTGAGGCAAAAAATGTCTCAAAGTTAAGCAAGTGTTAAAAATTGAATGATATATTTGAAAACTGTGTAAAGTTGGCTTTTAAAAACATAAAACACATTTATTAAATCTTAATTTTTTTTAGTCTTAAGTGTCACTTTTACTCAAGATGGAGTGTGACTAACGTAACGTGACTAATGTAACCATCGAATAATAAGCAGTATAGGCACGCTACAAACTATTTATTATGGCTAATTTCAGTGATAATTACAATAATTTTTTAATTTTTTAAACTTCTTATGTTGTATGATTTTTATTTATGTATTTATTCATTTATTTTTTGATACTTTTTTCACTTCGGTATTTTTTTTTCTTTGGCTGAGGTTGACATTTTCATGGAATGACCCTAAAGGTTTCAAAAGTTTTGGAAATTTTTAAAGATGAAATTAGATGTTTCTTATTTGCAATAAATCTGTACCCCAGAGTCAAACTAACGTAAGTCCACCTTTGTTCCTTTTTTCAGTGGCGCTCGAAAACTTTTGTCTGATGTGTACAAAGGGTGGAAGTATTTTAGCACTGATGACACTAAACACTAAATTATTGAGAATAAATTGCTTTTATAGAATAACATTCTCATGGATTGCTGAGCTCCGTGCTGTTAGACCAGTGATTTTTGTGTCAGTGTCTCATCATACGTCGACATGAATAAGTCTTTCTTTACTGTTGTTATCATGCTGCTTTATGAGACTTGCTTAACTACTTGTAATGCCTTAAACAATTGTTAACGAATTTCTCTTATATATTTGCGAAAATATTTCCTGTGAAGAAAATAGTTACCTTAGTGCAAATTATAAATTGGAAATTTTTAATCCGTTTTTTAGCACTAATAAGCAGGGATACTGCAGACACGTGTTTCGGCATTACAAGGAACGCCTTTTTCAATGCGAAAAATTGGGAGCTTATGGATGCACAGACATCCGACAAAAGCTTGCATATTATATATGAAACAAACTTATCTTATTTATATTTCTAGTGTTTTCACAAAAACAGAGTCTTTATTTAAAGAATTCCTGAAGGTATGCCGAATAAAATATTATGCCCTAAGATGAAATAAAATTCTATCGCTGACAATGCTGAATATAAACGAGAGATTAAAAAACGGAACTTCAATAGCTCAACAGTGTTTTGTAGTTTACACAAAGACGTAAAACAAAAATAATTTAAAATTTTTAATCACAACCATAGAGACAACCATATTCATGTACCGTAAATTTCTGCTTGGGATTAAACCGAACAGTCTCGCAAATTGTCTGTTCGGGAAAATAACAGTTAATGGAACTGCTACTTTTCCGTTTAAATATACTGGGCAGCTTGTCTAGTGGTCAGATAAGTCTGAACCGGTTGCGGAGGTTCCAGGTTTGAATCACGGTTCGAGCATGGAGGTACTTTTTTGCCTCTGGCTTTGGTCTTTCTTCGTGGGAATATTTTCTTGTGCTATGAATTGTTGCCTACCCTATAAACAGGTCTTCATAACATGTGTGTACAGTGAAAGTCGGACTTCATATAAAATTAAATAATGCCAGCACAGTTGGTGCAAGACAGCAACAACATTGCTTAAACATCTCCCTTATAAAATATAGTTTTGTGTTTTAAGTTGATCTGTTTTCTTAGATTAAGCTTCCAATTAAAAACGGAAAAGATCCTTTATGTTTTACAGGTAAATATTCAAAGTGTGATATTATTATTGTAGTGAGTAGTCAATATACGTAAGTAGTTTAGTCAATATAAGTAAGAGTAAAAGATATTTAAGGAAAAAAAATATGCTTCTATCAGTAATAAGTGACAATTAATTTTCTCTCCTTGAACTTATGCAATGTTTTTACAGCTGAAAAATTTCATACAGTTCGAAGAGCAATTATATAGTCTCACACTAAGAAGGAAAAAAAGCATTTATTTGAAAAACTAATGTAGAATGTATTGATCCAATTTCGTTGTGTGGGCTATAAATAGAAAAATTTGAAATGTCTCCATAAGTAAAAGAATGACGGAAGAAAAAAAAAGCATTGAAAGGCATTATTTCAATGCTTTTTTTCATTATCTCAATTAGTTCATAGATCTAATTGAGAAAAGGAGGGGAAAATATGTCTGATTGTGCAATTATTCAGTTGAATTCTAAATAAGCAAACGCTTACATCATATGAATATGATGATCTCTTTGGATTTGATTATAAATTTTGAAATTATTTTTGTTGTATGCCCTGGTGTATATTCTATAATCTTTTTAAGTGAGTGTAATATTATTATGTTAAATATCAAATTTGGATTCAGTACTTGCATCCATCGACTTTTATTTACTTATGAGAAATGAAGCTGCTTCGAGCACAGCATATCTAAATCACAACTTCGTTCTTGCGACAAAAAGATAATTCTATTTGTAAATATATACAAAAATTTCAATAACCATTTCTCAACCATCACCAGCGATTAAATGAATTATATAAAAAATAGTAAATACAACGGTAAACATATATTCAGAGATTCATATCGACATACGAGAAAACTAAGATAAAAATCACAGCTCTAACAGCACACTGCCAACAAGGCTAAGCATATTCACCAAGTGAAAAGCTGGATTGACTCACTTTGTTTCTGCTGCTTATTTATAAAACTAAAAGAATATTCTATATTAAAGTATATTTGGAATGTATTCCAATATATTTCAAAGGTTATTGAACTTATCCACAAGCGTCTATACTGTAATTGTATTCTAAATAATAAAATTGCAATTTAAGCTTGCCATTTTTTCTGCGATTTCTCGTGTCAAAAATATTTTGCCATAAATAAAGCCAATATTTGGATATATCTGAAATTTCTCTATCAAGGCCACAGGCCAAACATTCAATAAGCAATTTCAAGCAAAACATATTTCATTTAAAACTTACATTTTTTCAAATGTTTATTTTTTTTTTCATTAGAACTCATCGTCAGTTACATTTTTACAATCGTTACGCACAGGTATGTGTGTAAGTTGAATAAAAATAAATTCTAAGCAACATTTCTCCATACCTTCTTTGAATTCAAAAATAGGATTTATATTTAAAAAGCACATTTTTCTATTTTGTTATATAATGCACAAAATAAATAAAATATTCTTTGAACTGAAGAAAAACATACAAAATACAATAAGCAGGAGAAAAGGGATCTGCAAAGAATAAAAAACGATTTCCGTTTTTGACAATGCAGCATCAATAGCCTCCAGACAGAGCAAAGGCAAGAAAAAAAAAACTACTTATATTCCTATTTTTGTATGTACATGAAAGTTCAGAGATTTTACGTTTGAATTCTATACTTGTTTAGGCATTTTAGCTTTGTATAGCTTACATTTTGTGTTCTGATAAAATGGATTGATCTGTGGTAGATACTGAAGGGAACTATTACCTGAAGTTAAACCTTACTTATAAAATTGAGGCAGAACGAGTTATAAAAAAAACCTTTTAATTTTTATCTTTACTTTCCTAATCTCCCTCCCCCCGCCTTTTTTTTATAAATTTTCTAAGGAAATCCAATTTATGCTTCGATTTTAAAGCCGAAACATTCAGAGAAATGTAAATGCTATTTTTTTCTACTCGTGCTGGTTTTTTTCTTCTGAAATTTTATAAGAAATAATTCGTGCGTCACTTAATCACACTATATTTACTCTACGATATGAAGATGACCAAAACTTAAACGGTATCAATTCGTTTGTCTTATGGTTTCATCAAAAATATTTTAAGCAAGCTATCTTGTTAGCATAAACATCGGTTTTTGCAAAGAACATGTATTGATTCATAAGTCATATCGTTGAAGAACGAATCTAACCACATATCAACAGGAAAGTAGCACATTTTTACTTGGATAGTTTTGAAAACAGTTTGAAAGTTAGCTTCCGAAGAAGTCACGTAGTGCATGTAGCTAGGGTATTAAACAGTAAGTTATCGCCCTTAAGCCAGGCCTAAATCAGCTTCTAAATCAGCAAGTATCATCTATAAGATGATATATGCCTCCAGGCTGATGAGTTTTAAAAAGAATGAAACTACAGTGTATGGATGGAATGACCGAGCTTTCGAAGCATTGCATGTATTTTTGCTTAGCTCTGGTATATATTGCTCAAAGCAAAATGATCCTAGATCCCTTAATTTTCAACGCAAGTTACCTGTCTCATTTTTCTTAACACCATATTTTTGAATAATTAAAAAAAGTAATTTTATTAAGCATTTTTTGTCGTGTCTATGACTTAACCGAACTAAATAAAACCATGGATCCTTATAACTGCTTTAGCGATTAGTTCGATGTTATCGTCATAAAGGTCTACAAGTGACGGCAATACACCAATTTCTCTCAGGTTCGCACTTATTGCTGGACACTCAAAGATATGACAAGGTGTAAGCTGTGCATCTGGGCAATTACAACAGTTTCTGTACACCCTTCTACCCTCTCCATCAATCTTCATGCCCCTGTGATGGCCGGTTCTCAGTCTGGTTATATATATTTTTATTATTATTATTATTAAGCATGTGATTACATTTTAAATCACTCACTTTCTTTATAAACCCTTAATAACAAAGTGCGTAATATATTAACTATGTTATTGTATGTGTCGAATTGTTTTTTACCTTTTTTTTTACGATGAGGATTTATATATATCAGGGATTTGCTTCTAAAGGCCAGGTTTCCTAGGAGTGAAATCGTCGATCTCTGGCGAGGCGACAGACGACGCCGCCTTCTGCGCATGCGCCTGAGCCGCAGATTGGCGTCGCTTCACGCCACGCTCCAATCAAACTGGTTCTGATTCCAGCGTGCGTCGCGCCCGGCGTCGGCGACGATTCTAGGACAAAAGTCCTTAAGATCTTGAAGCAAAATTTAACTTCGACTTTCGATTTTTTGCATATTAGGATTGGAAAGTTTGAAAATCATCATAGAGAATCACTCAGACTTTTATTACAACTTACATAGAAGTACATTTTGTATAGTTCGTTACACATAAATTAAAACGTATATGTAACTCCAGCACGTGTGACGAAATGTCGTTGCCTATTACTATGCTTTATTATGTACATCGTATTTCTTATCTTAATCTAAAATAAAGTAAAAATAGTTATAGTTTTTCCAATCTATGTATATATAAATGTATGTATGTATGTATGCTTGTTCCTTATACAAATCCACAGTTTTCGTCGGATTTTCATCAAACTTGATGCACTAGAATTCACATGGTTTAATTAGTAGGTTTTGAAATTAAAAAAAAAATCTAAAAAGCTCAAAACTCAAATTTTTATCTTATTCAATTTTGAATACATAGAGAGATTGAACTAAGACTTTAAGCATACAAATTGATAAAATTTAACACATTTAAATATGGGTATTTCCTAACAAAGATTACGATTAACTATGAATTATCAATTTAACCCATTAATGCCTGACATTTTTTTTTTCAACGACACTTTGCATACTGGTTACAAATAGTGTTTAATGGACAGGAAAAATAGTTGAAAAATTATCATGTAAAAAATAATTTTTTTATTTAAAAAAGAAAAATCGTCCCTAAAAAGGGACGCTAGGCACCAGAGGGTACATACTTTTTTACCAAAATTTTTTTTCTGCCAACGATGTAATATTGAAAATGACAATTTATAAGAAGAAATAAAAGCAGCAATTAACATAAACTGGGAAGTAGATTCTGAGAACAAGGAAATATTGGTGTTGTTGAGTATGAAAGTCAGCAAAGAATTTGTTCTGCAAACCTACGTATTGCATTTGCTGCATTCCGATAAGCTCTTTTACTTCAATGGGCGCATCTTACCTGAGTCTTATTTAAAGCAATAGAGCAACTAGCCCCATAATACCTAACTCAATCCGGTACTCTTGAGCTCAATGCATTTTGTACAGCAGCTTCTAAAATAAAACGAAGAGCGACTACCACCATTTTTTAGAGTGAATCAAAAACTGGTAGTTCCCGATATTTGATGCATGGGATATTTTTCCCTATGCAACGATTGTACTGAGCAACCATATATATATGGTTCATCAATTTCAATTACTTTCTTTTTGCTATTGGACAATCGCTTAGCCTTTGCAATAGGATAAACTCCATGAAGCAATAGTTTTGACATTGCTATTATTCCACCGAACCAACGTAATATTATTTTACCTGTCATCGACATTTATTCAAAACTTCCTCTCTTTTGTTTTTTGAACAACGTAACTTTAGTTCATGAGCATTTTTTAATCCAATTCTTGCACAAAACCTTTCTGAGACAAACAATCACGTAGGAGCGCAAGAAAAGTAAATAAACTGTCACAGTAGAGATCAAAATTGGCATTCTCAGGGAATTCTGAAATTAAATCTGCACCCCCCCCCCCCCTTTTTTTCAAACAACAGACACATATGCAATCCTTGAATTCTTCATCAAGGTGAAATGCTAAGCTTCTGAAACAGCTTAGGGCTTCTTCAACAGTCAGACTGAACAATAATAAACACCTAAATACATAATGGAAAAGTAATTAAATACAACGAATAATTAGTGTTTTAAAGAACTACATTTTGAAATAGCTTTCTTTCAAAATTTACCTTGAGTATTTTTTGTAATTAAAAAAAAAGAAGAGAAAATGTTTAAGAACGTTGTATAATTAAGTTTAATATTAATTAATTTAATTTAATTAGATTTTTAAAATAAAATAAGTTTTAAAAATGACAATTATTATCTTTTTTTCAGTCTAAAAACATTTACTAACTTCTTTTGATATAAATTATAGATTCTAAGCAAGAAATCAGCAACGGTTAAACAATGCAGCCTTTGGTGCCTAGCGTCCCTTTTTAGGGACGTTCTTAAATTGCTATAAAATCCTAAAAAAATTTAAAATTTAAAAAATTGCGAAAAAAGGTAAACTAAAACATCGATCAAAGTAGCACATATATCAACCACAGATAGATTTACATGTTAATAACTTTAAAAACTTAGCTTTTTGTTCTTGAGATTGTGAACGATGTAATTTTTGATAAAGATCATAATCAAATGGCTACAGATCACATTTTACAGCGGTTATGTGCTGAAATCTGTTAATATAGAATTGAAGCAATACCAAAGTAATAATCGAACACAATTATTTGGTTGAAATGTTCATTTTTGGAAAATTACGACGCACTTTTTGGACCGTCCCTAAAAAGGGACGCTAGGCATTAATGGGTTAAGGCTCATCTATTTCAGTTTAGCGTGAAATAGGTATGCCCATGCGGATAGAATGCATTCAAATATTTTTTTTAGAGTTATGTTGCAAAAATAAGCACCCGGGCAACGCCGGGTAACAAGCTAGTTTGATATAAAATACCTGAACATTTTTAGCTTCAATACTTTTGCGTGGTTGTAAAATTTCGAGGAGAAAAAGTCATTAAAAAAAATTGGACTTTAAGCAGCATTTAATAAAACTTAAGTCCTAAAATTACTTTATTATGTTATACATTCCATCAGTTACGCTTAAAAATGCGCACGAAGTCATAATAAACACCATCTTCTTTTTTTTTTTTTTTTTTTCAAAAGTGTTTTAAATATTTGAATATTTTAATCATCTTTTCAAAAGGTAAATATTTCCTTTATACTTCAATCTCGATTTTTGGACTTGTGAATTAGTAACTCGACACCAAACCAAACACGGAAAAGGGGAAAGTCTTTTGAGTTGCAAATAAGAGGAGAATTTAATATGACTCCCGGAGAATATATTGTTCTTCTGCTTTTTCAAAATAAATATCTCGGAAACGTGGCGAAATTCCATAGAGACTGGAATAAGCGCGTAGTTGAAAGCAGAAGAAACTAAAAATCTTGTTTCAAAATCTATACTTTATACAGAGCGAAAATAAGAAATCAATTCTTATTTCGCCGAGAAACGTTAGCCGCTTGACTTTGAAAAAAAAATCTACTAGAAAAGTCTCTAGAGCATAACGACGGATAAAACTCACAACTGCTAAAATGCAAAAATTTATTTAAACTAAAAATGCTTTAGGATAAGCAATCGATTTCTGCTGAGAATAAATAATGTATTTAGAGGATAAATGTAAAACATTACACAATATGTATTTAAAACTTTTTTTGTGTGTTCTTTTAATTGAATAGTCTACATACATGGTGATTTAAAACTAATGGTGGGATTTCAAAAGGCTACCGAATAGCGTAGTTTCCTTCAGTCAAAAGTACTACTTTTTGTTACTGAAATTGATAGAATGATATAAAAAATAACATGGGCCCGGAAAATACTTTAATTTTCCCAACAGTTTATTTTTTATTAATTTTTTTAAATACCCTACCTTGAAAACGGGGCGTGGTTTTTGTGACGTCAGTGGTGCACCTAACAGCTCTCTTTCCAATAATAACACCATTTTACTTGACTTGAGTTGTCCAATTGCAGGAATCGGTGACGTAAAGACCTTCGTCCTCTCACTACAACCAATTAGATTTCGCGCTTACGTGCACCACTGACGTCATGCTCAGATGATTTTTTTCGGAATAGCATCTGCGCACCGGTTAAAATAATTCATAAAAAATATATAACTGTGTCAAAAAATAAAAAAATGGTCAATTCCTATGATTTGAAGCATGTTCTTTCAGAAAAAAATACTTTTGAAATTTCGGAAACTCCCCCATTGAGCATTGGACCTACACTGCAGTGGAAAGGTAAAAGGTAGTAATGCAGACAACCCAATGAATGACACGTAAGCAAATTTTCAATTTCAAAAATTCTTAGCGTCTTGAAAATTGCAGTATTTGCTACATAACAGTACAAATTCTTTAGATGGCGTGCGCAATTGTTTAAAAAAATTAGGACAGCTTTTATGGTCCTGCATCAGGTTTTAGGGGAGGGGAGGGAAAAAATGAAAAAAAGTGTCCAAATCTAATGAATGAACACCCCTACCAGTGGACAAATACAGCATTTTCTAATCATTTTTTGTCAGTAAATGTGGAAAAAAGTGATTTCTGCCTATTCATCTAATACTTTTTTTTAATACTTATTTTTTCAAACAAATTACAGGGTGTTCATTTACTGGTCGGTCTACCCTATATTTAGAAATGAGTTAATTTAAAGAAACCCGTTTTGAATGGAAGGAAATGATGAAATTTGCCGTTTTAATTTGCCTTATTTTCAGCGAAAACTGAATAAGCAAGCTTGTACATTAATCCATTTATGCCCAGTAGCCTAAAAACGGGACGCTTGTTAGTTACTGCATACAAAAACCTGTAATGGGTATATCATTTTACTAATGCTGTTTTTTACAAGTTAAATAGTCTTTTTTCTTGAGAAAACCAGTTAGAGCCACTATTTGGATATCAGAGTTTGTTTATTGACAGCTATTTTCAGACAAATCAGTCCGGCAACGATCCAGCATGGGTATAGTCACAGAAAGTAAGTTTTTTTTGCGAGTTTTTTTTCATAAAATTAAACTATTTTAAAATGATTTGCTTAAAATTGATCAGAGATGCCTTCTGTAATGCTACTTTGCACAAGTGAAGCAAAGTAAGGTCGTATTTTGCTCACATAGCTGCAAAATATCTCAAAAACAGGACGTTAAATAACTTAATAAATATGACAACGGCGAACTATTTTAAGTCTAAAATGTATGTAAACTATTCCATGTAAGAGTTTTAAGCAGATGAAAATTGAAAAATATTGTTAAAAAAAACTTGGGCATAAATGGGTCGAAGATAAGTTACAATAGATGACAAATATGTAAAAAAGTTGCTGTACTGTTCTTTACCTTCCCCCTGCACAGCTCTCTAGAAGAGCATGAATGAAAGAGCTAGTATTTGTAAAGTTGTCATCGTTTATGACGGCAGTGGAAATGCAGTTCGCGCGAGAATCTTTCCTGGAATTTTCTTTGAATTTGAAGTTCCAAAAAAAACAATTTATATTATTTTCTATAATTCCATAAGGTTCTAAATTTTCAAACAATGTGGGAAGTCATCAAATAGTATTTTTTTTCCCCGAAACATGTGACTGATAATTGATTCATCTATTTTTCATGACATTTTTTTTTTTCAAATCCCACCCTAACATTTTTATTTTTTGAAGAACAAACGTCTATTCTACCAACATAAATCTTTTAAAATTTTTGACGGAGGTGTTTTCTTTCAATGATACCTCAGTTCACTTTTTTGACTTTACTGTTTTTACTAACATTCCTACTGATTCTTTTGAAAATATGTTTATATGTTTAAGTTTTTTTTTTTTTTTTTTTTTTTTTTTTTTTTTTTTTTTTTTTTTTTTTTTTTTTTTTTTTTTAGAAATTTGAAACTACTGGTGTTTCATTGCTATAGCTTAATTATTTCCTTGCCGTTTTAACTTTTCTTTATTTAAAACATTTTCAGCGGCCCATATTTTTTATGCACTTTGCCGTAAACTTCGAGGCAATATTTTGATTTTAAAAATAAAAAAAATAAACCGATTCTAATGACTCTGTGATTCTATCAGGTTTATTTATAGATTCATTTAAAAAAAAATAGGCTCCATTGGTTTTCTACAATACACTGAAAGCATTTTCATAATGAATAGCATGTGCTGAACGTATATTTATGACACTCTCAATGAGATATTCTTAATAGAAAAAAATCAGAGTCGTTAATGATCATTATTCTGATTGAATTTTTTTCCTTTAATTTTCTCAGTGGAAAAAAAAAAGCTTTTTACTATATTGCTCTTATTTTTTTCCTGTTCTGACTTTCTTCACTGCAACGTTTTTACTTTTTAAATTTTACGTGACTAAAATGAAGTTTGTGGCACCAATCTAAAATACTGATTAGAGTGCACCACCTTTACGAGTGACGGACTTCACAAGAAACGAAATAATGAAGAAATTGAAATAATTTTCACCCCGCCCTCTTAATTTCCGTTTCTCTTATATTGCCCCCGTACATTACACTTTTTTTAATCCACAAACGCTTAAACTTAGAAACACTTCTAGAAGCACTCATTTTAAACGAAAGTACGCATTATAAAACATAAGTTTAAAATATGCGTCTAAAACATATTTCGAATGCTATTTGAAGTTGCTTCATAGTTTCATATTAATTGTACCGTGCCGGCTACTTTAAAGTTCCCATGTAATAAAAATATTACGTGTGTAAGTAAAGTGCAAAGTTGAAAAAAAAGGATTTCAATGCATCGATGAAATAATTAGCTTCAGAAAGGGATGTTTCAAAGTTTCCGTGCTATTAACTTTGATTAAATCAATTTACTAAAAGCTATCTTCAGAACAATTTTTCTAAAAAATAATTAAAAAACCGTTAACGAACTATTTTAGAGAGAAAATTGAACTAAGCCATTTACAAAAGACTTTGATTTCATTTTTTTAAAGATATAAAAGAGAAGTTTAAAGACGTTCTTCCCTCCCTCGTATTAACTAAGAATAGACGAAAAGCAAGCTAAGTTTAGCCAGTTTTTCTAACTCTACGTGCATTGTAAACATAATTACTAGCATCTTCTAAATTTAATTTTTAAAGATGAAATAAATTTATGATCGCTACTTTTAACATAGATAGTTGAGAAAATTTAATTTTTCGTTAAGTGCTAAAAACATTAGTGTCTGAGTAATTAAATTTATTTCGAAACTTTTCTTTTAATTTAAACCACATCGTTTCTGTTTGAACAGAAATTCAGTTAATCACATATTTCAGCAGACGATAGTAAAAATAATAGAAGTACTTTATTTAAAAGAAGACTAAGCTTTTGAAATATAATTATTTTAGTCTCCTATGCAATCAAAGCAACGAATATTTTAACTTGTGAAACAGTCGAACAATTAGTAGGCTGGATTTAATAATTGGGAATGCAAATAATGGTTACGTAGTTACATAAACGAAGTGATCGTACTTACTGAGTTTCTAAACTGGTGCATAATAAGTATATGACTACATTTACTTTGAAACAGGTGAGAAACTTTCTAATATCTGATACATTAAAGAAAAAAATAGGCCCTAATTCAAAATTATCTGACTCTTGGGATGGGCTTCTGAGGCAGCTTCTTAGCTTTTCGGCACAGACCAAAAGCATAGCAAACCGGAGCCAAAACCTTCAGAGGTTTAGATTTGCTATGAGAACTTTCGAAGGCTTCATGTTACTTCAAGTGATACACCGTAAAAAAAATTTACGTCTCCTATTATTTCCGAAAAATTTTCAGGGATTTTGCGGGTTTGCACCCTTTTTCTGTGAAAATCAACTATTTGAATGAAAACTTTTCCTGATTTGCAGCATGTTGCATAAATGCAGACTTCTCACTATGTGCAAAATATGATTAGTTACTTCTTTCAAAATACATGCACCGTGTTTATTAATTCACGCTTTCTGCGCAAAACAAATAATTCTCACGGCCCCTCCACATTGGCTATACCCATAATAGGACGTCTAAACTAGGAAATACTTTTAGTATCAGCAAGTAGAGAAAGTTGTATTGATTCCAATTTACATTTTTTTTATTTTCCATTTCAAGAAATAGAAAAAAATATATGTATTAAAGGGAAATCTAAGTGAAGTTTTTAGTAAATTTAACGAGAACGAAATAATTGAGTGAATGTACAGTGAGTAGATCGAGACGTTTCAAATTCTTTTATTTTGAATGAGAATTGCTGGTGACAGGAAAATCTTTATCAAATATATCTATATATATACACTGAAGTGACAAAAGTCATGGGATACCTCTTAATATCGTGTCGGCCCTCCTTTTGCCCGGCGAAGTGCAACAACTCGACGTGGCATGGACTCAACAAGTCGTTGGAAGTCTTCTGCAGGAATATTGAGCCATGCTGTCTCGATAGACGTCCATAATTGTGAAAGCGTTGATAGGGCAGGATTTTGGGCACGAACAGACCTCTCGATGGTGTCCCATAAATGCTCAATGGGATTCATGTCGGGCGATCTAGGTGGCCAAATCATTCGTTGGAATTGTCCAGAATTTTCTTCAAACCAATTGCGAACAGTTGTGGCCCGGTGACATGGCGCATTGTCATCCATAAAAATCCCATCGTTGTTTGGGTACATGAAGTCCATGAATGGCTGCAAGTGATCTCCAAGTAGCTGCACATAAGCATTTCCAGTCAATGTTCGGTCCAGTCGCACTAGAGGACCAAGTCCATGCCATGAAAAAACAGCCCACACCATTACGGAGCCACCACCAGCTTGAACAGTGCCTTGCTGACAGTTTGGGTCCATGGCTTCGTGGGGTCTGCGCCACACTCGAACCCTACCATCGGCTCTTACCAGCTGAAATCGTGACTCATCGGACCAGGCCACGGTTTTCCATTCATCTAGGGACCAACCGATATGCTCACGTGCCCACGAGAGTCGCTGCAAGCGATGTCGTTCTGTCAGTAAAGGCACTCGAGTCGGTCTTCTGCTGGAATAGCCCAAGAAATCCAAATTTCTCCGCACAGTTCTAGCAGACACGTCCATTGTACGTCCCACATTGATTTCTACGGTGATTTGACGCAGTGTTGCTTGTCTGTTAGAATTTACGACTCTTTGCAGACGTCGCCGGTCTCGATCTTTAAGTGCAGGCGGTCGACCACTGCGCTGTCCATGGTGGGATGTTATGCCTGAAATTTCATACTCTCGGCTGAATTCTCTAACGATTTCCGAAATGGCATGACCCATGCGTCTAGCTCCAACTAACATTCCGCCTTCAAAGTCTGTTAATTCACGTCGTGCGGTCATCATCACGTTAAAATCTCTTCACATGAATAACTTGAACAGAAATGAAAGCTCTGTAAAAGCACTGCGCATTTATACCTGTTCTATGCGATGCTACTGCCATCTGAAAATTTGCATATTGCTATCCCATGACTTTTGTCACTTCAGTGTATATATATATATATATATACATATATATATATATATATATATATATATATATATATATAATATATATATATATATATATATATATATATATATATATATATATATATATATATATATATATATATATATATATATATATATATATACTAGCTGACCCGGCCACGCATTGCTGTGGCTAAGGTATGGGTTAAACTATAATGTTTCAATAGAAACGAGAGATCAACTTTATATAAATATGAATGCAGAGAGGTACGTTTAGAAAATACAATTCTGAGCAAAATCACTCTAAATTTTAATGTTACACAGGTAAAAGTTCACAAATTACAGTAAAACCTTTTTTTATTACAATACAATTGAAATACAAAATCACAAAAAAATGAATATTGTGTAACTTAAACACCTGAAAAAGTACGATATTTACGAAACAGTCGAATTTTGAATCGCAAGCTATGAGGTGTATATTTATGTTACAAAGCAATGTGACGGTAAAAATTGTGTGTAAAGAAATAATTTTAATCTTCGCACCATAAAACAGTACATTTTAACTCCTAAGAATTTGTTTTTTGAATAGTAAATACCATGTATTGTTGAACGATAATTTGCAAATTTATTGCTGCAGATGGATACGATTATCAAATACAATTCTACACTAAATCACTAAAAATTAAAATATTACATAGGTAAAGGATCACATAATGCAGTGAGCCTTTCTTTGTTTAAATACACCTGACATAAAAATCACTAAACAATATGTATATTTTATAACTCAAAGCTCGAAAAAGGTATGATATTTTTCACTCAAATAATTTTCCTAAAAAAATATTTGTACCTAAACATGAATGAAAAATATTTTTAAAACATACAAAATAGCATATGTTAAGTATCTAAACTGCTTTAATAAATTGAATTAAGTAAAGGAGAAGTAAGCAAATAATACTTTTCCGAATGTTGATTTATTAATACTTACACGCACAATTTACATTAAGAGAATCGGGACGAATATGCCAGAAACCGATTCGACATCCTTGATCGTTACCACTACTGCTTTTTGCTTCTGAAGCAACTGACAACCCAGCAGCAGATTTTATCTTATAGAAGCCAAGAATACAGAAAAGCTGGTAGCTAAATAGATAATTTGCAATAAAAAATATATTGCGGTTCTAAATTGAGATAAAAACTATTCTATCATTTAAGTTCGACCAAACTGAAACTGCGTGCAAAATTTGGTTAAAATCGGTTCAGTAGCTGAGGAGTCCATTGGCCACAAACACAGGGACATGTAATTTTTATATATTAAGATTTATTTAGCATTACTATTTTTAACCCCGACGCAACAAGGGTAGTGGCTGTAAGTTTGTGGCCATGTAGTGCTTAAACAGATGAACCGATTTTCTGTTCTTTTCCTGTTCGAAAGGAAGGGTTAATCGAAGGTATTCTTATTTAGGTCTCATCTCTGTATGACATTTATTAACGAAGATACTAATTAAACTCTGAAGCGTTTTCACGGTTCTTGCAGTGAAAGCATATTTGAATATTTTAAAAATAGTTCCAAAAGATAGAATACATTTTTCTCCGTTTGATAGAACGTGTTTGGAACTTCTAAGTAAAATAGAAATAGAATTATAACCTCTTTTAGCAGATTTTAAAATACACCTAAGCCTTTATTCATGCGATTTTAAACCACCGATTTCACTGTTGGCCGACACTGACAAGGAAAGAAAGCTTAAAAACTAAAAATGTTTATCTGTCGCCAATTTTTATTAATCAACAAGTAAAATACAGTCAATCCCGCTTATTAGAATATCGGTTAAAGGAATATCCCGCTTAATATCATATAATTTCAGTGTACCGAATCGTTGTAATGCATTATTTTCTTCCCGGATAATGGAATATCCCGCTTTTTAGAATATTCTTTCATGGCAAAATGGCTATTTCATTAAACGGGTTCGACTGCACTTGTAATTGATTTCAGTATGAGGTGTTTTTTTTTATTCAAAGTATTTTCACTTTTCACTTTAGATTCTGCTCGTTTAGCAAGCAAATTTTATTAGCTGTGCTTGTCTCTCTTTTTCCGTTTTTCCCATATCCCCTCGAAAACAATTAAATACATTTACATTTTAAATGTGTTCTGACCAAAGAAGCTCATCTTAAAATGAGGTCAGTAATTGAATCGGTGAGAGCAAAAACCACTTCAGTCAAAAAAATTCAAAAATTTGTTTTTCATGGAAACAAGCTCTGAAAGGCAAGATGCGTGTTGACAGCAAAAACCACGTCAGTCAGACTAGTATTCTTCGCAGCAACTTAACCTGTCAGTGACGTCACTACGGGCGGAGCCAATAAGAGCTCACAAGCAGTCAGAGGTCTCCTCTAATTCGCCAAGTAGGCTGTGACGTTTTATCTAGCTCGTTTTTCATAGGCTAACGTCACGCTGTTGGCTCCGCCTGTAGTGACGTCACTTCCAAGTTAAACTGCTGCGAAGTATAGTTCCAAAGTTACGGGGCCTCCCTTATGAACGTTGAGCGCAGAAACGACTGAGTCCAGTGACTGACGTTGTTTATGCACCCAACGCTAGAACGAGCATGACTTTCTAAGGGCGCGCATTCGTTTCCAACAAGAGGACGATACGTAAACATGATCGGATTTACGCACCTAAAGCACTAATGCAGCCAGTATTTTCTTGGTTTTGGAGAGGGGTGATCAAAACAATCTTTTCTCGAGTAAAAGACTACTGCATTAGATTTTCAACAATGTTTAAACCAGAGTCTATGGGGTGTTGTCCCTATCTCCTTTTCGCGAGGGAATAATGTGCAGAAAGAGACAAAATTTAAGTTTACCCCCACTCGATACAAGGAATTCCCCCATAGCTTTAAGGGAAAAGGGGTTATCACCACACATAATTTATTTGATTGGAGTTTGCTAAGCTGCTGAAGCTTACTTCCCAAAGATCGATTTTGGTTCAAGCCATGCCTTTCCTCCAGGGCATGTTCCAACCAATATAAATAAAATGGAAAATATCAAGAAGGTGGTTGATTGTATGTGTTTCTGATTTTTTTTTTTTTTTTTTTTGTGATGAACTATTTACCTGATCAAAGACTTCACTTGATGGCAGAACATGATCTTGATCTATTTTAAGAGATGTACATACCCGTATTTGTTTTGTTCCTCTTTTATTAGAGTAGATTTAGCAATAGCTTCTCAATTTTTGCAATAATCTTCCATTGTTGTTGATAACCCATATTCCTTATACTGTAAAGTTTTACAGTTTTTTATTTCTTTTGATTTCGTAATTTTTTTAACGATTTATGAGTAAAATTGATCTGTTCTTAAAGCTTAATAATTTTTTGAAGTCATGTGTCACAATAATAAAGCAAAAGCTACTTCATATCTGATAAAATCATAAATTCATTTAAACTTTTAATGTATGATAACTTTTTCCCCAAGTGTTAAAGCCTACCCTACACTCTAAAAACAGTACCTCTAATTTGAAAGGCACAAGCCCATTGTACCTTTCATTTCCTTTGTTTAAAAGGCACATAGCTTTTGTGCCTGTGAAACTAACAGGCACCCAGAAAATCAAAGGTACAAAAAAGTTTTCTGCCTTTTAAGAGGCACAAAAAAATTATCCCGCGCAGTTGTGCCTCTTAATTTCGGAAAGTGAACTTTCAGAGGCACATTCCGAAACTAACGCATGCGCAAAGCGTGAATTCCACGACTAATTCTTTCACTTAACGAAAATGGAGTCCAGCACGACTAATTTCTTCAACCAGCTATTGCAAAATATTTGCGAAGTTCTTCAAATTTCTTCGACCGAAGCAAGGACTGTGGTCGAAGCTGTTAAAGATATCGGTGTCGAAGTACAAGAGGATCTGAAATTTGTTTCTGAGGATGACTTGACACACCTCAACAAGATCCAAAGGCGAAAGCTCATTGCATCTTGGCAGGAAACATGTATGTATTTCTTGTTTCGTTTTCTTTATTGCATGTAACTATCTTTTTCGAATTTTATAAGTTTCACTTTTTTCATTAAATTTTCTCTTTTAACTCTTATTTAACCATTTAAAAAATGATGTAAATCAACGATACCATGCCCTTATATTTTTTACTAAGCAGGCACGTAGATAGAAGTTTGTTAAGGGGTGGTCCAAAGTTGGATGAACGCTAAATCAGAAGTAATAATTGATAGTGACATTTATTAAAGTTATTTTGATTAAAACTGTGATATTTTTTGATTAATTTAAACAATAATTAGTTAAAAGTGACAGAGTTATTAATTACAAATAATTAACTGAATTTTATTTGAAGGAGTAAGTAAATTATTGACAGTTTGCAGATTTCTGCAAAATTTCTTCAGTTTGAAATAAAACTGTAAAAAACTGCAGAAAGTCTGCAGAATAAAGTGATGTGAACAGTATTAGAAAAACAGTGGTCTTTCAGGAAGGTGGTGGTCCGGACCCCCTGGACTGGCTACGTCCTTGTACTATATAAGAATCCCAAAAGCAGAACACTATACCAAAGTTGCGACGTGCGTCGCATTACATTTACGTTTGAAAAAATTTCTGCTGAAATTCTACTTATTTCTTCTAAAACTAGATTCTCTGCAAATATTGTCTTTTGATTATATTTTATTAGAAAGAAATTCAAAATTTCCAGCAAATTACATTTGTTCGGCAAAAAACGCTCTAAATGTCGCATTTTATGCGTCGTTTTCACGAACTTCAAATTTAAGTCGTATTTGAAGAAATTCGGATAATAACTGCAAAGTCAAAACATTTACTAATTTTTATTTTGTTATGTGTATATTATTCCCCCCCCCCCTTTTTTTTGGCTTAAAAAAAAGGCTAATATTTTCATAATATGCTGTCCTTTCAATTCTCATGCATTTTGAAACTTTATAAACAGTTATTGGCCTAACTCGCAATACTAACCAACACAAAAAATATTCCAAATACCAGGGTGTAAAAAAAATAATGATTTTTTTGAAAAAATAAAAAAAATCAGATTTATTTGATTTAAATCGATTTTTTTTATTTTTTAAAAAAAGACTTAAAAAACTTTTGTAATTGATTAGGTTATACTTATGAATATTAGTAAGCATGAAATTGATACTGGAAAAAATTTTTAAAACAACAAAATTTCAAGTATTATGTCACCAAAAAAATTTCATAGCATTCAATGCAAAACGATTTTAATACTAATGCATATGATTTAAATATCAAAAGTAATATAGATGACATAGTAACACACTGAAAAACATAAAAACAGGGGAAATAGAACAAACTGGAATTTGTTACATGTCTTTTAATTAGTATGCTCTTTTATTTATTTATTTTTGCCTTGAAAAACGTGTTAGCAGTTTCTTGCAATTTTTTAACATAGTATTATTATCCTTTAAAGTGAAAAGTGCTCTGTGAGATAAAAATCAAAAGAGAGTTAAATAAAAAAATTAATTAAATAAATGAACTCTTTTTTTTTGTGATTTAGGAATAAAGTTTACTCTTTTTGTATAGAAATGATGATATTAATTTTAAGTTTTCTTTTTACATTTAGTACAAATAAAGCCCTTACTACAGCAACAGGCCTAATTTTCTAGGACTTATATACACAACCATCTTTTAGTGCCTTTTAACATATTTTTTCAAAAAAAAGAAAAAAAAAATCCCGAATTTCATGGTTTCTTTTTTTCTTTTTTTTAAAGACAATTTAAAAGTGTTCACTGACTAAAAATGTGAGTAAGAAGATTGAGTAAGGAGAGAGAAAATGAATAGATAGAAGTGATAAAATGAGAAGAAACCATAGGGACAAAAATCAATATGAGGAAGAAAGGTTATGTTGACTACGCAAAAGGCAAAATTGATGAAATAAAAAAAAAAAATCAAGAATATTTTTAGGGTTAAGTTGAAAAATGATTTAAATCAATGATTTTTTTAAAAAGAAATCAATTGCTTTAAATCGCGATTTAAATCACTGATTTAAATCATTTGATTTAAATCGTTGACACCCTGCCAAGTACTGTAATACTTTTTAAAGGAGGATATTCCCCAGAATTTCTTAAAAACAAAATTAAATTACGTATATAAAGTCTCTGTTTCATGTCAAACAACAACTTTACATAGAACCAAACATGCAAAATAAATAAATACAAAAATTGAAAATAATTTGCAATTTCGCATTCAAGTTTTGTTTTTTGCAATGCTGATAAGTGTGTGGAGTACGTTCGAAAGCACGTAACTCAACTTGCCCCCAAACAATAAGCTCATTTTTGCTCAGTAGATACAGTTACTGGGTAACCATCAGGGTCCCCACAGTTTAATGCTTAATATATGCTTATTATATTAATAATGCTTTTATTAATTTTTAATTCAAAGATACAAATATGAAGTTCCCTAAGTGGCCAACAACTATACCGTTTCCATTATTATTTCTTAAATTCTTCTGTGAAGCTTTACAATTGCCAACAAATAAATTTGTCTTCAGCTTTAAAGATTTTTTTTTTAATTTCTATTTTGCAGTTGCTGCAAGTAGTCCTGAAATGATGGATCTCTCCCCAAATCCACCGAGCCCAAACTTGAGTGATGCATCAAGCAATGAATATCCTCTCTCTGTAAATTCAGAGGTGAGCAAAATTATTAATAAGACTCATAAATGTGATCCATGTGCATTTGAGACTTCTAGTTTTAGGACTTTTAACTGGCATGTGAAGAAGTTTCATAAAAATCAGTGTTCTTTTCAGTGTAATAACTGCAATGCAAAATTTTATGATAAAAGATCCTATTGTTTGCATTTTAGAATTTGTAACAAAATTGTAACTGTTGCAACTCATGAAAATATGTCAAACAAATTTTTAGATGACCAAAATAATCCTGGTGGAGTAGTATATTATAACAATCAACCAATTGACTTAATGACAGAAAAAAATATTGTTAATAAAGGATAAATGTGAGCAGAGCTCTTAGTATGTATCATGTTGTATAATTTTAAAATTAATGTTTCTTTCTTTTTTTTTTAAAATATACATGAAGCAGACAAATCATGTTTTTTTTTCTTCTTTTTTTAAAATAAGTAAGTTATGATATTGATTTCATAATTTATGAATACAATGCCATATATTTTTCCTGTGTCTTATTTCAGCTGGAACTTGAAGTTGGACTTAGATTTGAACTCAAGTTCAAATTGCTGGTTGTGAAGTTGCGACTGGCCCTCAAAAAAATGGCAGATGCATACTCCATTCCAAACACTATCCTAGAAATGGAGAAGCTGATGCAGATTAAAAGATCAACTTGGAGTGCCGTTTCAATGGTAAAATTTGCTTTCAATTTTAGCTTGTACTTTATTGTATAATATTTTCCTGTGTAATCAAGATAAAAAAGAGAGAGAGAGAGATGTGTTAAAGAAATTCACAGAATATTACATTGTACTATATTGCACATTATTTCTTTAGATTGACTTTGACGAGAACGTCAAGAGGCCTGGACCAAGTGTCTTCTTTGGGGAGAGGCCATGCATTATGGTCAGCGAAAGCCAATTAATCTATCTTCGAGCAGGCTGCACATTAGAAGAGGCAGCGGTTTTGTTGCTGGGAGTTTATTTTATTTTAAATTTAAATTTCCCATCATCCTATGTGCAATTTTTGGGACTGCTCCAAAACGTCCTGACCAAGGACAAATTTTCACAGTCCTTTTCCTGCCAGAAACTTCTTTCTGTGACTGCAAAAATTACAGAGTAATTGAATCGGGTAATGCTATATTACATGTGAGGTTCCACATCTCTTCGATGGGGTACCACACGTTCCATCTCTAATCCCCCATTTTTAATTTAGAGTATGATTCGAGGCTTAAAGTGCTTCATGTGTACAGTCGTGAGCAAAGGATGTATTTGTATGTTGCATTACTAAATATGATGAGTGAACTCATACAAATTTGAATCAATTATTTTTTTTGAATAAAAATAGTTGTTAAAATGTAGCACATTTTTAAATACCTTGTTTAATTCCTATTTTTAAATTAGGATTTGAAAATTACCATGTAAAAAATTACCTTGTAACATTGCAGCGTAACTATTATTTTCTTTACTTTGTTTGTTTTCATCGTAAGTATTGGAATGAAAAATATTTTAAATTTGTGCGCCTGTTTTCTTTTTCATAGTTCAAAATGTGTTTTATTGTAAATAAAGGAGTCTAATGATTTTTATTGAAATTGCCTGGAATGATCAATAATTATCCTGTACATAATGACTAAATTTGTACTGAGGCCACAGATGCATTGAGTCCACAGATACATTCAAAACTTTAGAATTATAAAACATCAAGTGTTTGCTTCCGTTAAAAAAATTGGCATGTGCATAAAAGAATGTGCACGAAATCACTATAAATGTACAGCACTTATTACAAGTAATAATTTTTAAATTATTAAGAAATTACTCTCCATGTATGACATGATAAAGTATTGTGCTTATTACATCAAAAATATATACTTTTAAATAAAATGTTTTTGTTCGAAGCATTTCATTTTGGTGGGCTGGATGTTTGCTGATAAATTAAAATTATTCTGTGCGTCCTTATGTGTTTGTATATCTATTTTTAAATAAAAGTTTTAAATTGTAACAAAAGGGTAAAAGTCTTAAAATGAAATATATTTTGAATAAAACCTTGCTTTTATTTGAGTTACCTGTTGATACAAAAATATAATTACCAATAATAATGCTGTATAATAAATAAGGTTTTAGGGTAGGGTTATATTATATGTTGCATTACTTTATATAACAAGTGAACTCACTATATTGAATCCATTATTTTTTATAAATAAAAAAGTTTTGAAAACGTAATGTACAGTTTTAAACATCGTGTTTAATTCCTATTTTCAAATTAGCATTTGAAAATTGCCATGTTAAAATTACCTTATAATATTGCAGAATAATTGTTTTCTATTTTAATTATTATTTTATTTATATATTTATTTATTTTTCCTTCATTGGTATTAAAATTAAAAATGTTTTTAATTTATGTGCCTGTTTTTTTTTCCATAGTTCAAAATGTGTTTAATTGTAAATAAAAAAACTTCTTACGATTTTTATTAAGATTGAATGCAATGTTTGATTATTATCCTGCACATAAAGACTAAATTTTATCCGAGTCCACAGTACATTTGAAACTGGAATTATAAAACATCAAGTATTTGCTTCCAATTAAAAAGTTGCCATTATGCATAAACAGTTCGAAATCACAATAAATTTACAGCACTTTAAGTCATTAAGAATATACTTTCCATATATGGCATGATAAAGTATTATGCTTATTGCAAGATTATTTACTAGACTTGTAAAATATAACGCATAAGTATATAGTTTTTAATAACATGTTCTTGTTCTAAGGTGGTGGGCCAGATGTTTGGTGATAAACTAAAATCATTCTGTGCGTCTTTGTGTGTTTGTTTGAAATTTTTTTTATGTAAGATTTAAATTGTAACAAAGGACAAAATTCTTAAAATAAAATATATTTTCATTGAAAGCTTACTTTTATTGGAGTTACCTGTTGATACAAACATATATAATTACCAAGAATAATGCTATGTAATTAAATAAGGTTTCTGGATAATTCTATATAACATTTTGCATTATTACTTAATACGACAAGTGAATTCATAAAAATTTGAATCCATTATTATTTTCAAATAAACAATGGTTGTTAAAATGTATACTGTACATTTTTAAATAACTTGTTCAATTCCTATTTTCCAATTAACTTTGAAAATTACCATGTAAAAAATATTCTAATTAAAATTTGTAATGAATGCAATGAAGTAATGTAATTAATGTAAGAATCACGATTCAATTGTGCCCCTAAAAAGTGCATCAATAAGAGGTACATATGGGTAAAATAAGAGGGACATGTGGGTAAAATAAAAGGTACATGTGGGTAAAATAAAAGGTACATGTGGGTAAAATAAAAGGTACATGTGGGTAAAATAAAAGGTACATATAAGCGAAATAAGAGGTACATATGAGCAAAATAAGAGTCACACTGTACCTTTGATATTTAGAGGTACAATGTAACTCTAAAATTCAGAGGCACAAGAAAGACATTTTTACCTCTGATTTTCAAAGGCACATTGTGCCTCTTATCTTCAGAGGCAAAAATGTTCCACTTTTACCTCTGAAATCAGAGGTACTGTTTTTAGAGTGTAGCAGCAGCATCTCATCGAAACCATCGAAAGCATCTCAACGAGGCCATTCATCGAAACCCGATAAAATTCTCATCGGCCGATGATCCAATATGTCTCATCGGCCAAGCAGAATCCGAGCAGCAAAATCCGATGAGAATACGATGAGATTTGGAGCAATTTACGAGCAGAACAGTCCAGTGCCGAGGAATTTCATCGGGAAACTTGATCGGAAGGATATCGTTTTCCGATGGAATATAATCGGCTTATTTTCATCGGGAAAGTTGATCGGAAGGATATCGCTTTCCGATGAAAAGTAGCTCATCGAAAACCCTGCTCGGATACTGATCGGAACGATGTCATCGTGCGTAACAGGATCAGTTTACGAGGAGTTTGTTGATCGGCTGAGCAAAATCCGATGAGTTGATGCTACTTGGGTATTGAGTGCAAAAACAACATCAGTCAAAATTACATTTCAAATTTTTCTGAGCCCGATTTAGACTGAATCTATCTAGTTTTTGCTTGATAGCAATATACATGCATGTTATGATGCAGGAAAAAAAGAATTGTTCAATTATTTGAAAAATTGGAGGAGCTATGACGTTTTTTGTCCCTCTTGAAAAATTTGAAATTCTTGACTGACGTCATTTTTGCACTCACCGATTTAATTGGGTTGGAGGATTATGTATATTTTTTAATTTAATCTTTGTACTTGTTGCTGTATTTATTCATTTATCTGAAAAATACTTAATAGTAAAACAATTTTTTCGCTATTAATTTGATTTTTTTATAAGAGAATAGTTCATCTTGTAATTGAAAAAGGAAATACATAAAATTAAAAAATGTATAGTAAATACACTAATAAAAAGGACTTTAACCAATAATAATTATTAATATTAAAATAGTTCAAAAATTGAAAAAAAAAAGTTAAAAGAAAGGTTATCTCTAAAACCTTCTTAAATACATTTGACTTCATATATTAATAAGTACTCAGGCATTTCTGATAATTAATGAAGTAATTAAACTGTTCATTTCTGCGTACAAATATTCTCCGTAATTAAATATTTAACTACTCAAGCATGTTGAGAAAAAATAATAGTTTTTAATAGGATGAAAGATGTTATTCTTGTGATGAAGCTTGCGTATTAATGCTACCTTTAAGTATGCTAGGAATTTATTCAACAGATGAAAAAAATAGAAAAATGAAAAAACAAATATTATATTTTATGCTTACGTATGTAAGAGAAGAAGGAAGTACACGTAAGCTTTTTTTTTTACAAAAATTATTATATATTTCTCAGAGCACAATAATATCCTCATGATTGTTTTTTTTTTTTTTTTTTATGAAATTACTTCTTTATGATATGGTATTTTAAAAAGACGTCTTTTGCTGTGTCACAGAATGTTTTGATTCCTGTGTGGGCAAGAAAAACTTTTGAGACTAAAAAGTTTAAAGAATACTATGCAAAGAGTATTCGTATTATATGTTGCTTTTAAGCTTTATATAAAGTGTGGTAATGTGGTAGAAAACGATTTTAAATTTCAGTTCATTATTAAATTAAAATACTTTTTGGTTTTTTTTTATTTTCTGAAACTGTTCTATAACACTAAATTTTTAGCCAACTATTCAGTAACAATTAATATATAAATAAATAAATAGTAATAGTTGTAATAATAGCTAAAACTAATTACCAATAAATTCATTGTCCAAACATAATGATTATAATTGTTCTCTTTTTTTTAACTCAAAATAATATGCTACACTAGTATTAATATTGAGAATTGCATCCATCATCTAATTTGGGACTAACGTGCAAAAAAATAATAAATATATACATAAATAAATTTTAAAAAACCGTCATAAAAATTAAACATTGCATAAATTTACCTGAATGTCCATGCAATGGTTTAAATACATTGAGGTAATTTATTGGTTAGTGAAAAATGTGCTTTCACGTGAAGAAGGCAGTGATATAGTTATACTCAACACCAGCGAACACAAAGAAATTGTCATCACAAAAACATAAAATAGCCTAAAAGTGAACTAAAAGTATTGCGATAAGCTCGAATTGGTGCTTTCATTTTTTTAATTATTCTTCTCCTTTAGTTTCTTATTAAAACATGCCACGTTCACCATGTGTCTTCCTTTCCTACACAGTAGTGGTGCCAAAATTTTTTCTGCCCGATTGCCGCACCTCTCATTAACCCATTTATGCCCAGTAGCCTAAAAACGGGACGCTTGTTAGTTACTGCATACAAAAACCTGTAATGGGTATATCATTTTACTAAAGCTGTTTTTCACAAGTCAAATAGTCCTTCTTGAGAAAACCAGTTAGAGCCACTATTTGGATATCATAGCTTATTTATTGACAGCTATTTTCAGACAAATCAGTCAAGCAACGATCCAGCATGGGTAGCCACAGAAAGTAAGTTTTTTTTACGAACCTTTTTTTCATAAAAGTAAACTATTTTAAAATGATTTGCTTAAAATTGAACACAGATGCCTTCTGTAATGTTACTTTGCAAAAGGGGGTCAAGTAAGGTCGTATTTTGATCACATATCTGCAAAATATCCCATGAACAGGACGTTAAATAACTTAACAAATATGGCTGCGGCGAACTATTTGAAGCCTAAAATGTATGTAAACTATTCCAAGTAAGAGTTTTAAGCAGATAAAAATTGAAAAAAATGGTTAAAAAAGCTTGGGCATAAATGGCTTAAAGATGTGTTCGCAGTAAGAATGATAATGCGGTGATAATAATATGATAATAGCGGACAAGAAAAGAAAAATACAAGCCCACAATTGTTGTTATCATTACTTGATGCTTATTTTATTAGATACATATTTCTCAGGAACCAGTTTCTGAATATTTGGCTTTAAATTTGGGACACTGCCACTTCTCATGCTTTCCGATTTGTAATATTAAACAAAACAACCGGCCACAGGAATCAGCTTTGCGAGCTGGATATGGCCCGTTAGCCGTAGGATGCACTGCAAAAAATAAACTGTTGTTTTTATAGTCTAATATTGAAAGCAAAGGTTTCAGTCTAAAGCTGAAAAAGCGCAGTAATAAATTGTAAAACTAGCTTTTTTGCAGTTTATTATAGTATAACTAGCAATTTATCAGTTTATTACTGTAAAATTAGCCATTTTACAGTTTATTATAGTAAAACTTGCAATTTATCAGTTTATTACTGTAAAATTAGCCGTTTTACAGTTTATTATCACAAAATTAGCTGTATTATAACGTAAAAACAACAGTATGATACCTGCAGCAAAGGTTTCAGTTTAAAACTGTAAAATGCACAGTAATAAGCTGTAAAACTAACACATTTACAGTTTATTACTGTAAACTAGCAGTTTTGTAGTTTACCACAGTAAAATTAGAAATTTTTCCAGTTCATTACTGTAAAAGTACTATAAAATTAGCTGTATTATACTGTAAATACAACATTCATTTTTACGCTGTAGGCACCACTGTTAAACCGTAGAAAATTAAAATAGATAAAAAGGCGGTATATTCCATGGAAGTTGGTAAACATATAATAAATTTTGAATCACCTGACTAGATTAACGTACGAATCCGAACCTGTTGGACTGAACTATACTACTCTGCAATGTTTCTTGACAAACAACATCGTGACGTCAGCGTGACGTTAGCCCATGAAAAACGAGCTAGATAAAACGTCACAGCCTACTTGGCGAATTAGAGGAGATCGCTGACTGCTTGTGAGCTCGTATTGGCTCCGCCCGTATTCACGTTCAGTGTCAGGATAAGTTGCTTTCTAGTACTATCATTAAAGCGTATGAGGTACCTTTCCAAATAATTAATATTTTTGCGGAATTAGAAAATACAGACAGTAAAAGAATGCAACTGAAATGTCTGGCGACAAATGAACTAGAGAAAAACTAAAGTAATGGCAAATAAATAGCATTGAAAGTGAACTGTTGTTTTTACAGTATAATACTGGCAGCCAAGGTTCCTATTTAAAACTGTAAAATGCACAGTAATAAACTGTAAAACCAGCAATTTTACAGTTGTTTACTGTAAAGTTAGCAATTTTGCAGTTTGTTGCCGTAAATTTAACTGTATTATACTGTAAAAACAACAGTATAATACTGGCAGCAGGGGTTCCAGTTTGAAACTGTAAAATGCACGGTAATAGATTGTCAAATTAGCAATTTTAGTTTATTACTTTAATATTAGCAATTTCAAAGTTTAGTACTGTAAAACTAGAAATTTAACAGTTTATTACTGTAAAATTAGCTATTTTTCCAGCTTATTACTATAAAATTAGCTGTATTATACTGTAAAATCTTCATTCATTTATTACAGTGCATGTGATTTACAGAAAAGTTCCTGGCACTACAGCTGCTAACAAATTGCTGTAAATTTAACCGGGTGCTATTTCAACCAGTGCTGTGAATATTACAACACACTGCGATACATTTCATTATGTCCTTTTCTTAACAGTACTTTGAATATTAGATGATGCTGTTATGCATGCACCAAATAAAGATTTTAAAGAAAAAAATATAGTAAAGCTTCGTCTTTGTTGCATGTTATAGTATCAATTTTACAGATACAAATTTACTTGACAGAATTTAAACCCGAGAAAATGAAACTCTTTTCAGATGGAGGGTGAGATTTGAATCCCGAAAGTTTTAATCCATCTCTCAAAATACTTGACCACAGTATTTACTTACTTTCATATTACTGCCACCATTGGTGAGCTGAATATGTGTTATTGGTTAACGGGACTTGGCTAACGTGACAAAATATGGTACAATCTTGCCAAGGTCTCATTTATCCAAATTGATGCCTTATGTCCTGATCATATTTGGGGCACATCTATCAAGAAATTTCTTGAATTTTCATCGTTAATGTTTCAAAAAAAAAGGCAGACAAACAAAGTTTACCTTATTTTTTGTGCCTCTAAAATTTTGGTTCCCTAGGGCCACAGACCCGCAGGACCGTGCGTTGATCAGGCCCCCTAATTCAGCAGCACTAAGTGCTTTCAGATAAGTTTTCAGCTGTGGAGATTGAAAAAATACAGCAACAAGTTGCTGTAAGAGTCACAGCATTTCTAAGTGTGCGAAAGAAATTACATTCAGATAGTGGTCTACTACAAAAACAATATCTGATGAATTACAGTTCTGATGCATTTATGGAAAAAATAAAGACTATCTGAACAAAAAGACGATACACTTGTGCCAAAAGTACCTTGTACTTCCTAAATAATAAACTAAGCCGTAAAAAAGTTATCCGTAAGAAATGTAAAAATCCAACTAAATATAAGTTAGGGCCCTGTTCCACATCAACAGAAAACGCGACCGAAACCGAAGGCAGAAACCGAAAATCCGGACACTTTCCATAGGAATACCATTTAATCCGTTTTACGTTTCTGCTTTATTTTTCTGCTTTACGTCAATGTGGAGTAGGGCCCTTACTTTTTAGCTGATTAAGAAGTAAAGCGCATTCAAACGTTAAGGTATATAATGTCTATTTTAATTGAAATTTGCCAAACAAATTAAAGGACTACATAATCCAATAAGGAAGAAATACATAATGCAATAAACCCTGTAAATGTCACGTAACACCAAAGTAAATATATAAAGATAAAACCAAATTTCATTGCATTGAAATTCTTGTGAAACATATTACAAAATCCAACAGATCGGAAACCAATAGAATTGAAATATGTTAGAATGCCATTTAGTGACTTTGGAATTCTCGCTCCAGATAACAAGTTCTTGAAATAATGGTTAACTGACTATTACTCCAATTAATAACGTCTTTAGGATTACATAATTCGTGAGAGGGTTACATATTAACTTTAACTGTATTTCCTTTAAAAACAATTTGATGACATGGGGTTTTTATGAATTTGCAGAAAATGGAGAACAGATGCGGTTAGAATTTTTTAATGGCTTTGACTTTGCATAAACAAAATTTACATAGAAGATTTTCAGGTTATTGAAATCGACTTCTGACTTCCAATTAATTTAAATCTCAGTTTTGCTTCTGTCTAAGCTTTTGATTTCCTTAATAAAGAAGAACTCGGTTTTTAAAATCAAATCACAATTATTGAGGAGATTAAAGCCGAAATGTTTATTAATTAAGAATCATACAAATGCAATAATATCATAAATGTAATAGGCAATAAAGAAAATGTATGTACTAGGATTAAATATATGTCTTTGTGAGACAGTCACAGCAAATTTTATAAATTTGTGTTACATGTTTTTATAAGAGGCTGCTATGTACACATCTTTCGAAAAAAGTTCACTGCAAAAAACGAATTGTTGTTTTGACAGTACAATAGAAGTAGTTCCAATTTAAAACTGTAGAATGCATTGTAATTAACTGTAAAACTAGCATTTTTACAGTTTCTTACTGTAAAATTAGCAATTTTACATTTTAGTTCTGTACATTTAGCTATTTTACAGTTTATTGCCATACAATTTAGCAATATTACACTGTAAAAGCAACAGTATAACACTGGCAGCCGAGGTTCCAGTTTTAAACTGTAAAATGCACGGTAATAAACCGTCAAATTAGCAGTTTTACAGTTTATTACTGTAAAATTAGAAATTTTACATTTTAGTACTGTACATTTAGCTATTTTGCAGTTTATTACTGTAAAATAAGAAATTTTTGCAATTTATAACAATAAAATTAGCTGTATGATACTGTAAAAACAACATTGATTTTTACAGTGTATAGCAGTAGCTCGGTAATAATAGTATATGTATAAATATATATATATATATACATATATATATATATATATATATACATATATATATATATATATACACATATATATACATATATATACATATACATATATATATATATATATATATATATATATAATATATATATAAATATATATATATATATATAATATATATACATATATATATATATATATATATATATATACTATATATATAATATATACTTATATATATATATATATATAAATATATATATATATATATATATTTATATATATATATATATTTATATATATATATTTATATATATATATATATATATATATATATATATATATATATATATATATATATATATATACAGGGTGTCCACTCCAATCGTGGACCAATAGCTAATTTCTAAACCGTTAGAGATAAGCATATAGTTTATTTAGGAAAAGATCTCCAAATTACGAAAGGAATTTTGGGTCTATTCAATGTTTTTCAAAAAATCAAATTTTGAAAGAGTTACGAAATTTAAATTTTTATACAGCCCCCAGTCCTATCAATCATATTTAATAAAACATTCTTGACACTGTAACGTTTAAAACTAAAAAAAAAATCACTCTTCTACTACAAAAATTGACCGAGTTATGACGTTTTGAAAAATCAAGATTTTGCATTATTTCATGACGTAATCGAGAGATCGCTTAAAGGACCGTATGCGAAATACTTCAAAATCTTGATTTTTCAAAACATCATAACTCTGTCAATTTTTGTTGTAGAACAGTGATTTTTTTTTAGTTTTAAATGTTACAGTGTCAAGAATGTTTTACTAAATATGATTGATAGGACTGGGGGGCTGTATAAAAATTTAAATTTCGTAAATCTTTCAAAATTTGATTTTTTGAAAAACATTGAATAGACCCAAAATTCCTTTCGTAATTTGGAGATTTTTTCCTAAATAAACTATATGCTTATCTCTAACGGTTTAGAAATTAGCTATTGGTCCACGATTGGAGTGGACACCCTGTATATATATATATATATATATGGGTGAAATGTGAAAATAAGATATTCTACATTCAATCAGCGCATAATTGCAGCTAGAGCATTAAATGCATTCTAAATATTTAGGTGTTTTTATATGAGGTCCGCCCTCGGGCGTGCACGAAGTCAGTGTAAATAACAACAATTAAAAAATATTTGAAAAACGTCTAGAAAAAGTTTTGAAAAAACGTTAAAGATTCAAAATGCAATACGACAATTTTTCATAAACAACTAGAATTTCAAAAAATATCTGGGTAAGTTACTGCTTCGTCTACGGAGAGCGGGAGCAGTTGGTGAAAATAATAATTTGCAGGTTTCTGAAGAGGTCAGCTGCACACGAGTTAGCATAACAAGAAAGGATTTTAAGTTTTGAGAGGTCCAAAAGGACGAAAAAGTGAAATATTACTGCCAACTCATGAATACAACCAACCCCCCCGCTCTGACCTGCAAATAAAAGAAAGACAGATCACTTACCCAGTATTAGAAAAAAGAAGCAACACCATTATTCGTATTCCTCTTGCTCAATCCTTTTCCGTACCAAGTCGATGCGGTTCGCAGAGCTCGCTTCCATGCAACACCTCCCTCAAAACGGGTTTAAGTACAGCATATCATCAGAGTTGAAAGGAAACCGTTGCCAAAACGTAGTTGTTTGGGTGAAAAAATTATCGATTCTGCCGAAAAGATTTATTAAACAAATTAAGGTAGTAAAAGATAAACTCTGCAGGATAGTTGTTTTGGTAATATAGACCAGCAATGAATTTGTAAACCTGTTTGTTAAAATGTTTCTTATCGTTACAGATCTTGAAAAATCTGCAGAGTTGGCCGATTATGATATTTATAAAAATTTTTTTATGTAAATTACTAAACCAATGAGGCATGCACTTTGCATGAAAGTTGAAATGTTCTTTTTTATCGTAAAGATCTGTTGAAAGTTGAGAATCTCTAATTTTAAAGGAAATATCTAAAAAGTTCGCAGAATCAATTTCTTCATTGGCCTTGTTTAGTTGTAGTGTTTGTGGGTAAACAAGTTTAAATTCTTCTTCCATATTTTTATTAAAGACGAGGATATCGTCGATATACCTGAAAATGCTGATCCTTTTATTATATTTAACAGTATAGTTAAATTCATAGTAAAAAAGATATAAGTTAGCAGCTGTGCTGGAGTAATTTGTACCCATGCCAATTCCATGTATTTGTTTAAAAGTGAAATTATTAAAAGTGACAAAATTGTTGAAAATGCAATAATGGCAAAGACTGTCGAAAAAACTTCTATCGATACCAAGTTCCACTCCGATATAAAAAGAATCGTAAATTTTCATGAGAGTAACGTATAAGTCTTCTAGTGGAATGTTGCAAAATAGATTCTCAAAATCAAAAGTATATATTGATGTGGGTGATGAATTCATTTTACTCTTGATTTCATAGCTATTATCGATGCACCAGAAATAGCTCGAGAGCTTATATTTGTTTTTCAAAAAGGTGTAAATTTGCTTCAACATAGATTGAAGTTTGACGTTAATGCTTTTTCCGAAACTGTTTGTGGTTGAACAAATAAATCTAAATTTGATCGGGGATTTGTGAAACTTGGGAGTCATAAAGATAAATGGTGTAGACTGAAAATTTGAAATTGAAAAATTAAATGCGAACCTCGATTTGCAAAGTTTTTTAAAAGCAATAAACTGCTTTAAGACGATTTCAGTGCTAAGGTTAGACTTACTATAATAAAAAGATGAATTAAGTTCTTGTAAGCTTGTACTTATATAAAATTGTTTTCATATGATACCGTAGTTATTTGCTGCTTTATCAATGGGAACAAAAATGAAAAGATCTTTTAATTTCTGTATATATTCAACATCATGTTTGTCAAGTTTTTGATACTGATATTCATTACTGTTTATTTTTGCAGTTAAGAAGGTTTTAAATTCAATGATAACATTGTCCTTCCATTCTTGAAAGGCTTCAAACGGCGTTGAATTTGCGTAAGCAGTATTTTTTATGAAATTGTCCAAGTTCTGTATGAAAATCCTAACTACCTTATTAAAATTACATTTGGTGTTTAACCTGAATTTCGTTCCGAAATTCATGAGATTTTTAACGTTTGTATTTTTTATAATGTTTAAATTGCCAGTGATTACGTGTTTATGAACAGGATCAGAAAAACTAATAAAATCATTGTCCATACATTTACAAGGAATATTGCTTGGTGTGTTAGAAAAAGCTATTTCACGGTAGTTAAAAATCCTTTTGCAGAAAGGTTTTGGATATTTAAAAGCTGCAATAATATTTTTATTCTGTACGGGAAAAAAGGTAGTTGAATTGTTTAGAATTTTACTAAAAGGAATGCTTTCGAAACTTTTCTGTTGAAATAATATTGGAAAATAAATATTATTCCTTAATGGCAATTCAGCTTTAATACGATAATTAATAAGATCAAAAATTAAGTCCTTACATTGCTTATTTACAAACTTGTATTTCGAACAACTTGTTTTCAATTTCTTCAGAGTGGAAGTTTTTAATTTAAAAATACTGTTCTTAACTTGACCGACATTAAAATGGTTTATGAAATTGCTTTCTGTTTCTTTACACCATTGCGTTAAATTGATGTTGTTGATGCGTTTGCTGTTTTTGTGAGAGCCTCTATGCCCCCTATTAATTACGGATTTGCTGTTGAAATTTCGAAGTAATTTGAAGACATTGATAATATCGTTTGTATTTAAAAAGTTAAGATTTGTATTAAGACCGTAAGGATATAAGGTTTTATGCTTAAAAATGAAATTATTTTCAGCTTTGAGTCGTTCGTCAGTGTCTTCTATTAAATCTAGTATATCAATTTTTATATTATCAAAGGAATGTAAACGAAAATGATTAATTTCAAATGATGGATGGACAGCTTTATTAATTGGAAGGATTGGAACTTGGTATCGATAGAAGTTTTTTTGACAGTCTTTGCCATTATTGCATTTTCAACAACTTTGTCACTTTTAATAATTTCACTTTTAAACAAATACATGGAATTGGCATGGGTACGAATTACTCCAGCACAGCTGCAAACTTATATCTTTTTTACTATGAATTTAACTATACTGTTAAATACAATAAGAGGATCAGCATTTTCAGGTATATCGACGATATCCTCGTCTTTAATAAAAATATGGAAGAAGAATTTAAACTAGTTTATCCACAAACACTACAACTAAACAAGGCAATGAGGAAATTGATTCTGCGAACTTTTTAGATATTTCCTTTAAAATTAGAGATTCTCAACTTTCAACAGATCTTTACGATAAAAAAGAACATTTCAACTTTCATGCAAAGTGCATGCCTCATTGGTTTAGTAATTTACATAAAAAATTTTTTATAAATATCATAATCGGCCAACTCTGCAGATTTTTCAAGATCTGTAACGATAAGAAACATTTTAACAAACAGGTTTACAAATTCATTGCTGGTCTATATTACCAAAACAACTATCCTGCAGAGTTTATCTTTTACTACCTTAATTTGTTTTACAAATCTTTTCGGCAGAATCGATAATTTTTTCACCCAAACAACTACGTTTTGGCAACGGCTTCCTTTCAACTCTGATGATATGCTGTACTTAAACCCGTTTTGAGGGAGGTGTTGCATGGAAGCGAGCTCTGCGAACCGCATCGACTTGGTACGGAAAAGGATCGAGTAAGAGGAATATGAATAATGGTGTTGCTTCTTTTTTCTAATACTGGGTAAGTGATCTGTCTTTCTTTTATTTGCAGGTCAGAGCGGGGGGGTTGGTTGTATTCATGAGTTGGCAGTAGTATTTCACTTTTTCGTCCTTTTGGACCTCTCAAAACTTAAAATCCTTTCTCGTTATGCTAACTCGTGTGCAGCTGACCTCTTCAGAAACCTGCAAATTATTATTTTCACCAACTGCTCCCGCTCTCCGTAGACGAAGCAGTAACTTACCCAGATAATTTTTGTAATTCTAGTTGTTTATGAAAAATTGTCGTATTGCATTTTGAATCTATAACGTTTTTTCAAAACTTTTTCTAGACGTTTTTCAAATATTTTCTAATTGTTGTTATTTACACTGACTTCGTGCACGCCCGAGGGCGGACCTCATATAAAAACACCTAAATATATATATATATATATATATATATATATATATATATATATTATATATATATATATATATAATATATATATATATATATATATTATATATATATAATATATATATATATATATATATATATATATATATATATATATATATATGGGTGATTCTACAAAAATGGGCAAATTTGTGTTCCATACTGATTGCTCTTTTTGTTTTTAATTTAATAAAAAACTATTTTGGGAATATTTTTATGCGTCTTTTGTTCTATAATTTCCGTTATCAACAATGTCAATATTTAATTATTATTCATTTAAAAAAATGGATATTAGATTGAAATGTCATCCACATGCCCTGTCCCATAGGTGCCATTTTCACAATCAATGGAATATAGATTAAAAAAAAAATAATTAATTTTTTTCTCAAGAGTTTTTTATTTATAAATATGTATGTGTGCAAGATGTAAATAACAAAAAAAGCAAAATAATATGAAAATAATATCTCTAAAAGTTAATCTAAACGTTGTCCCAGCGATTATCAGTCATCCACATGTCTAAAAAGTATAGATATTTTTCTCTGAAATGTTATATTTCAAAATCTGGCAACACATCTTAAAACAAAGCATGGAACTTTGTTATTCCTGGATGATGATCAATTTTGCTGTTCTGCAATTACTTTTTGATAAAAAGCAAGCTAAACTCAACTTTCAAGGCAAGTGTTTTTTATCTTTGTCATTAACATGCCCCACAGAATGCATGTAAAATGTACATGTAAATAAATTTTGACAATGAATAATCCTAAGGGTTACATTTGTGAGTTCTAATTCGAAGTGAAGCCGAAAAATATTCAGATATGACTTTTTGAGAACACAATTACTTGTGTTTTGTCATTCACGTGCCCTTTTTCGATTGTCATTCACATGCCCCAATATAAGGCACGTGGATGAATCAAAAGCCAAACTATGACAGTACAATGTTTAAAAATTATGTCTAACAGTTTACTGGTTAAAAAATTTCATTAATATACCTATTGTGTTTGTGTTATTCACATACTTACTGTGTTATATTCACATACCCATTGTGTCATCCACATGTCCTTTTTATCATTCACATATGCCTTCAAAAAATAAAAATGCAAAAATACAATAAAATACAAACATTTAAGCTCTGCTGATATTCTATTTTAATTATGTAACTTATCAAGTGCTTTGCTGATTTTTTTCAGATTTTTAATTTTAAATTAATTTTTTGAGTTCTACATGTTAGAAATATTCCCGTATTTGTAGAATCACCCATATATATATATATATATATATATATATATATATATATATATATATATATATATATATATATATATATATATATATATATATATATATATATATATATATATATATATATATATATATATATATATATATATATATATGTTGATTTATATCTGCATCGATCGATTTAGCTGAGAAGTAAAGTGAAAATAGAGTCATTTAGTAAATAATATCACCCATTGAAAAGGAGTTGAAGAGAAATACAGTAAGAAGATTAAACAAAGTGCAAGCAATTTCAGCAAGGCATATTTCCCCGTTACTTTCAAGTTGAGAATCAATTCAGTACTCCGAGTGTTTAAGCTGAGTAAATAACAAACAGGATAAAGAAGATTTCGCAGCAGTAGACGGTGAAAAGGGATACCAAAAAAAAAAAAAAAGAAAAGATGGTAGTAGGGAGAAAAAAAATAAATAAGCGAGAATTCTTACAATTTTATAGTGATACATTCTCTGATGCCGTAGGCGGTAAGTTTTCGGGGAAGAAGATTTTCTTTCAAATATTTTGTTATTTATTTTACTTTCATTTACGATCAACTTTGAGAAAGCCGGAAATTATTTGCATCGTATTGTTACAAGTGGTAAATCGTTTCTGAACATAATGAAATGAATAATCGAAATCATGTTAAAATATGATTACAAAATGTTATATTGCTTGCAAGTATTTGCAATAAACATAAAATACTGCAGCTATTGAGGCCTTTAGTATAAAAGCCACAATCTGGTTTCTGTCAGCAGTTTTTGACTTGATTGAGCTGCAAGTACTCCAAATCGGTTAGAGGTTTAATAGTAACCACACTAGCCCTTTTTTACTAGGCCAAATAGAAAAAACTTTTTTCGGGAATTCAAAATTTCATGTTGATGAAACGCTTCCCCTATATCCTCATATGTCCCACAAAATCGTTTTTCCAAATTAAATAATATTTAGATACCCCACAAGAAGCTTGAAATTCATAATTTTCTTCAAAAAATAGCTTTTTCCTAAGTATTTTGTAAAAAATGAAAGATACATTTTAAGAAAGCATCAAGATAAAAAAATATAAAGCATAAAGCATATACTTAGAGCTTAATATAAACTTTCTCTCATTTTATATTTTTTCTCTCACAAAATACTCAAAATTACGGTTGTTTCAAGTTTTAAGTTACATTTTTCCATACTAAAGACTACATTTTTTTTATTATTTAGCTACAAATGCTGATTTGAAAGTATGTTTTTCAGGGATTTTGGAGCTTGATATTTTCTTTAAATGTATCTGTAATTTAAAATAAATAAATAGTTAAAATAAATAAATAAAGAATATAAAAAAGACAACAATTTATTTATAACATACATTTACAACAATTTTTTTCTATTACAGTAAAAAAAACATTATTGAACATACTTTCGTTTCAATGTTTGTTTATTGCACAGTCAGGGTATATCTTTCGGTACTCTTGAACGCAACGTTACAAAAATTGTTTTTGCTGCTCATCAGCTGTTAGCAAACCATGTACATCCAGCATCATTTTTACCGCTCTTTCAGCTGTATCATTTACTGCTCTAAACACTGAATCTGACTATCTTTTCCCCTTCAGGTAATGAAATGTTCTTCACCGATAAAGGACTCTCATTGAGAAAACTATCATCAATTTTGAGCCTAGTAAACAAAGACTGGCTTTTGACTGATATGAAACTATCAATTGTTTTCTCTGCAAAATAATAAAGTAACAGGTAACAAATGCGTGATATGAAGAAGTACTTAATTAAACAATTAGTAACTTCCTCCCCCTCTTTTTTTTTGATTCGGCTCCCCGTACACAAGTACAAGTTTACACTTTCAATCAAAAGTCGGCATAATTTGTAATTTTTGAAATTACAATAAACATTTTCGACGATCATATTGATACTAAATGAATATTTATTCAATTTTTTAAAAGAAATTAGGTCCCCAGCAGGAGGCTTAAAATTTATATATTTCTGCATTTGATTTTTCTATATATTTATTGCATCATTTATGAATTTTAAATTCCAGATACACTTAAAGAAGATATCAAGTCCCAAAATCACTAAAGAACATACTTTCTAAACAGCAATTGCAGATGAATAATAAAAAAATGTAGTTAAATGAAAAATGATCAAATAAGCTTTGTGCTAGAATATAATAGTAGTTAAAAACCAAAGTAAATTAAGCGCAAATTAGGTAGAAAGTACAGCGTGTACTGTGTACATGTTGTACTTTCTAGCCAATTTGTGCTTCATTATTATTATTATTTGTGCTTACGTTGGTTTTAACTTCAATTATTAAAAAAAATGTAGTATTTAAAATGGAAAAAATTTAACTTAAAACTTGAAAAAACCCGTAATTTTGAGTCATTTGAGGGAGAAATAAATAAAATATGAGGGAGAAAACCTTTATTTTGCTCTAGTTATATACTTTATCCTTCATATTTTTCATCTTGATAATTTCTTAAAATTTATCTGTCATTTTTTACAAAATGCATAGAAAAAAGCTATTTTTTGAAGAAAATTATGAATTTTAAGCATCGTGTGGGGTACCTAAATATTATTTACTTTGGATAAATTATTTTGTGGGACATGTGGGGATATAGGAGACGTGTTTTATTAAAATTAAATTTTAAATTTCCGAAAAAAGTTTTTTCGATTTGGCCTAGTGAAAAAGGGCTAGTTTGCACTTTTGGACGCAAGTCGGCACGGGTTACCGTTGTTCAAATCGTATATTTTTTTTTACAATTGTTTTAATGTAAAAGGAAAAAAATGAGGGGGTATGCGTTAAAAAATTCCGACTTTCGTTTTTTTTTGGGACACCCTAATATACACTGCTCGACATTGAAAATGCAACACCAAGAAGGAGTGGTTAGAAATTGATGAAATTTGGTAAGAAGACAGAGACAGCATGGAACAATAAGTGATATTTATTTCAAAATAAATAAGCAAAATTTAGAACGAGGACGGCGTCGGCTCAGTAAGAAGTAGAACCACCGCGGACAGCGATGCACGAAGAAACACGTCTAGGCATGGAGTCAATAAGCCTGCGAATGGTGTCCTGAGGGATGGCACTCCATTCCCTTTCAACCATTTGCCACAGTTCGTCCTCTGAACGAGGCAGTGACAGGTTCTGCAAACGGCGTCCAATCACGTCCCACACATGTTCGATTAGTGACAAGTCAGGAGAGTATGGTGGCCAGGAAAGCATCTGTACACCTCGTAGAGCGTGTTGGCTGATTCGAGCACTGTGAGGCCGGGCGTTATTCTGTTGAAAAATTGCATTTGGCAGACCCTGAAGGTAGGAGATTGTCACCGGCCGCAGTACATTATCTACATATCGTTGGGCCGTCATAGTGCCCCGAATACGAACTAGAGGTGATACGGAATTGTATGCAATAGCGCCCCAAACCATTATGCCATGTTGTCGCGCTGTGGGGCGTTCCACAGTTACTGCCGGATTCGATCTTTCTCCACGTCGACGCCACACACGTATGCGATGACTATCGCTGGACAAACAGAAGCGGGATTCATCTGAGAACACTACGGTTTGCCATGCTGCCATCCACGTCGCTCTGGTCCGGCACCATTCCAAACGTTGGAATTTGTGCTGTGAGGTCAATGGCAGTCTTCTTAGCGGGCGCCGTGATTGCAGGCCACGTGCAACCAGTCGACGGGAAATGGTTCTGGTCGACACAGGAACATCCAGGGTACCTTGCACGTGCTGCAGAATCGACGTATAAGTGTCCTGCGGGTCCGCCACAGCTTGTCGGTGAATCCGTCGATCCAAGCGGTCTGACGTCATTCTGGCTGCACCTGCACCCCTCAATGTGGCTACATTTCCTCTTTCCAACCATCTCCGACACAGCCGATGCACAGTGCTTGCATCCATGTGGAAATCAGCTGCAATTTGACGTATGGACCAACCTCCCCTTCTCAGTTCGATCACCATACCCCTTGTTAAGTCGTCTATATGCTGGAAGTGTCTTCGTTGAGGACGGCGTGGCATTTCCTCCTATCACACGTATCCTTCGAGACAAAAACCAAATTTCTCCGATAATTAGTCTGGCAGAAAAACCAACATGAACATAGCCCACTTTTCAACTTCATTCTTTTATATCTTACTTCACGTGCGTCGGAGAGCTGCGCATTTCATATCATTTGCATAACTCAGTGACGTGCGTCTACGGTAAAATTTGCATGAATTTCTGATCACTCCTTCTTGGTGTTGCATTTTCAATGTCGAGCAGTGTATATATATATATATATATATATATATATATATATATATATATATATATATATATATATATATATATATATATATATATATATATATATATATATATATATATATTAGGGTGGAATTTTTTTTTTTTGCTACGGACCAAGGCGCACCCTACTTTTTTTACATTTATGTATAAGATCACCCTCCTAAAATTTAAGCTCCCTACTCTTAACGGAAGATGGTACTCAAACACCCTTCATTTTTACGCTTTTTCATAATTTTCACAATTTTTGAGTTTTTCAGACTAAAGAGACCATTTTCTGGGAAGAGATTTTTTTCTCAATTATTCTCATTTTCCAACGCATAAATATTAGTTCAAATAATGGGAAACTTTCTTAATCGTTTGAATCTATATAGCAAAGTTTTTGATACAATCGATTATTTAGTAGATCGCAGCATACAATGCAGATTGCAGTACTACTTGTCTACATGTTGTGCTTTGATTTTCAAAACTTACACTTGCCAAAATAGAGTTGTGAAAGAGCTGTGCAAAATGTTTTTTATGTTTTTAAAGCAGTTGGATGTAGAGAAAAAAATTTCAAGATTTAAAGTTTTAAACTAATACTGCGAAGAGTATCACAAGAAGAATGAATTAAATTATAAAAACTAATTGCAGAAAAAAAAACTATTGTAGCTAGTCTGGCATAGAACTAATCTGAAATTTAGGCAAAGATATTTACTTCATGCTTATTTTGGTCATCATATTCCCAAAAGTTCTAATATTTTTAATAACTTCAAAGTGAAAAAATGTTTGGCAAAGAATTAAAAGAAAAAAAAAAGAATGTTGCACATAGAACTTAAAAAATACTTTAACAAGTTTGAAACTTCAACTGTAAGAATTTTATAAATCTACAATTAAATCTATAATTACTCTTGCTGATTATAAAGAGATAATTGAGGTATTATTAGTCAATTCGGGAGCCTTTCTGAGAAAATCCAGTCTCTTATATGCCTCAAAATATTTGTGTCCCTATATAAGAAAGAGATTTTTCATTTAATCATGAGCGAAAAAACCTAGGTGCAACACTTTTTACAATTTCAGCGCCTTTTTGCACAGTAAAACAGATTGAACATTAATAAATGCTCCATTTTCTATTAATAATCTTGGAAACTTTGGAATATCTGAACTTGGAAAAACCTAATAAGATATGAACGACCTAGAAATGGAAATAACAACTAGGACAGTTTTGTTAAAGTACTTGTGACACCTTTCTGGTAAATTAATTAGTTTGATTTAGTTTTTCGCATCAAATTCTAGTCTAAAGAAAAGCAAGCTATTACAAGAATAAAGATGTGAAATATAACAAGTGTAGTATAGAACAATTGGATTTTTTTAAAACATGAATGTTAGAGGTTTTTTTCTAACATTCTTCGTCCTACGCCCCAACGATTGCAAATATAATATCAATCACAGAATTGAAAGAAAAAAATTAAAATAAACAAATAATGATGAATAACGTTGCTGAGGGAAATGTTCAAATTACTTAAGAATTTAACAGAATTTGTGTTAATAATGAAGACATTAAGCAGTTTTTTTACCTGCTGTTGAAGCAAATTGAGTACTTATCCTTCCTGAGACAATAAAATATTCAATACTAAAAGTCTTTTTCACTCAAAAAAAAATCTACATATAAATATACATAGAAAGTTGAATTGCATGGCAAGAAGTTTAAATATTTTGGCTTTAATTAAAAACTTCTAGCAAATATAACAGCACCGCTATAGTATAACAACACTGTTCGGCACAAAATGAACTTCAAATGTATCTGACACTATTCTTGCTGTTTCTTATGTAAAATGCCTCACTGAATCCAAATATGATCTTCGTTTCCCCTTTCACGGTGATCGCTCGAAAATAACGAATGAATATAAATAATACCGAAAGGCTCTTTGCTGAAGGAAATCTGCGGTACGACTCATATGTAACATGCGATGTTTCCAAGGTTTAAAAAAAAAAAATTACAGCTTGAAAAAGTTTTTAGACTTGGGAGTTATAGAAGGCAGTCCGATATTATTGTGTTGCACCAAAATATAAGTGTAAAATTTTGAAGCTGGAGAAAATGAGTTGTTGATGATACGTTAAATATTTTACGGAGGGGAGGGGAAAATACCCCCATGAGTCTCCTAACTTGGGAGAAGTGTTTATGATTTTGAACTTTTCACCTCTCTAGCCCTATAGAAGAATGTTAATGGTAAATATAATGCTTCCTTCCCCTACAAATAATATCTATGAAATTGTCGAAAACTGATGAAAATAGGAGGGGAGGGGGCGCTATTTTCAAAAAGTGGAAGACAATGGGAGAAAAAGGTGGCCATATTTGGATTCAGGGGATCATTGAACAAAAGAATCAGCAAGAATGATAGCAAAACACCTGGATTTTTTTTTTTTTTTTTTGCTGCTCAACCGAAAAATGCTTGAAATTGACAAAAACTGGAGAACTAATTGAGCTTTGAGCAACGTCTTTTTATTTAAGTAGGAGGTGGAAATTTTGGCAGTATATTAGGGTGGATAAAGGTAAAAAAATGAGCCACCGCCATGACCTCTAGGACAATTTTTTTTTTTACCATAGGTTTGTGAACCACCCTAATATATATATATATATATATATATATATATATATATATATATATATATATATATATATATATATATATATATATATATATATATATATATATATATATATAGGGTGAGTTCGATCGAATCTGCCATACGAAAAGGGTTGGTAGAAGAGCCCAAATGGAGTATAGAACCGCCCATTAGCGGTGTCAATTCGTAACCGTAACCGAGTTATGGTATATTTAAGGAAAATTCGCAAAAAAACAAAATTCTGAGAAAAAGACCAATTTCTGAAGTTCCTGTTGGGTCTACGCACAAAATAAGCACATATTTCGAAAGAGCAGAAAAAATCCTTTAAAATGACATCTTTTTCATCAAGATAGTCGCACTTTATAACGAGTTACAAGCTTTCAAACACTGGAAACACTCAAAAATGAAATTTCATCAAACTTTTCAGTCAAAAATTTCAGAAACAACCCTATGAGCCACAACCAGTCAAATGCACCAAAAACTTTCCCATTTCACTAGCTTTCAGATGATACAACAGAAAATCATATTGGGCTTCAAGTTCAGCAGATATTCTGGCTTTTGTTTGAAACAGTATGAAAATCGTCCTTTGTCAGAATATGGAAACCAGCAAAGAGTCAGACTTTTATGTTCTAAATTTTCTATTTCATGTAAGTGTACTGGTTTATTTATTCGAGAAAAGGAAAATTTTATAACTAAATATTAAATTGTAACACTTTATTAAATTAATAATCACAAGAGAAGATAACAACACGTAGAAACAAAGGCAGCATTACTTTAACGCGCTTTTCACAAAAAAAAAAAAAAAAAATCAAAATTAAATGAGTTACACTAACATCTATGAGTACATTTACATGTAAGCAATCCTCAAAATTTCCCAGAGCTACTGGAATTATCATCCCTCACACCGGATAGATGCCCTTGGCCTTTTAAGAGCGAGAACTACCGTCGCTCTCTATGAAATTTCATTTCATAGAGTCCATTCATCCTGTCATTTGGGTCCTATTCCTTGGCCACCTAGATCACCAGACCTGACGCCAGTGAACTTCTTTGTTTGGGGATTCTTGAAACAAGTAGTTTACTGCTCAGATGCAACCAGTTTGCAGGACTTGCGCATTTGGCTTGATGGAGCAGTAGTAAAAGTGAGAAATGAAATTTCATTGAGAGCGACGGTAGTTTTTGCTCTTAAAAGGCCAAGGCCATCTATCCGGTGTGGGGGATGATAATTTCAGTAGCTCTGGGAAATGTTGAGGATTGTTTACATGTAAATGTACTCATAGATGTTAGTGTAACTCATTTAATTTTGAATTTTTCTTTATGAAAAGCGCGTTAAAGTAATGCTTCCTTTGTTTCTACGTGTTGTTATCTTCTGTTGTGATTATTAACTTAATAAAGTGTTACAATTTAATATTTAGTTATAAAATTTTCCTTTTCTCGAATAAATAAACCAGTACGCTTACATGAAATAGAAAATTTAGAACATAAAAGTCTGACTCTTTGCTGGTTTCCATATTCTGACAAAGGACGATTTTCATACTGTTTCAAACAAAAGTCCGAATATCTGCTGAACTTGAAGTCCAATATGATTTTCTGTTGTATCATCTGAAAGCTAGTGAAATGGGAAAGTTTTTGGTGCATTTGACCGGTTGTAGCTCTTAGGGTTGTTTCTGAAATTTTTGACTGAAAAGTTTGATGAAATTTCATTTTTGAGTGTTTCCAGTGTTTGAAAGCTTGTAACTCGCTATTAAGTGCGACTATCTTGATGAAAAAGATGTCATTTTAAAGGATTTTTTCTGCTCTTTCAAAATATGTGCTTATTTTGTGCGTAGACCCAACAAGAACTTCAGAAATTGGTCTTTTTCTTAGAATTTTGTTTTTTTGCGAATTTTCCTTAAATATACCATAACTCGGTTACGGTTACGAATTGACACCGCTAATGGGCGGTTCTATACTCCATTTGGGCTCTTCTATCAACCCTTTTCGTATGGCAGATTCGATCGAACTCACCCTGTATATATATATATATATATATAATAAATCCGTTTACAACCAGTCATTTTGTTGGAACTTTAACTAGTTTCTGTCCTAATGTGAGTAAACGGTTTCATTTGATTAAAAATTATGCAAATTTCTGTAGCTTGAAAAGTATTTAAGTAGTCAACCGCGTGTTTGGAAGTATGTTATGAGTCGATTTCCATAAGTACGAGAAATATGTTCTATGTTATGTTGCATTATAAATAAGTTTTTATTTAATTTTTGAGTATAGAATAAATAAATATATTTTACACCTGGAATTTATTTCTAGTAATACTACACCAGTTAAGGACATTACGTTGAAACTTTGCTAATTATTTTTGGACGCATTTTGTATTGCGGAAAAAAAATCGTACAAATTAAACTCAAGTTTAAAAGACTTCATTGCTTCCTCCAAAATAGTATATTTATAATTTCAAAATAATGCTGCACTTAAATAATTATGAATTTCGCTCTGAAAAAAGGTAACTCTTACCAGTTTTCTTTTGAAACATTCATTTTTAAGTTTTATATTTAAAAAGCACATGTTTTCTAATCCTTGCTTATAAAGCTTAAGCTGGTTTTTGTTAGCTGAGGTTTCATGAAAGACAGATATTATGAACTTAAAATCAAGATACATATTTTTTTTCTTCTCCCATGTACATAATTAAAAAGCTGTTTAAAGAGAATGTATTTTCGATTTATAAAGATATATTACTACAGACATAAAAGATGTAATATTTTTTTACACTCGTTACTTATTCATGAATTAAAAAAAGGACAAATTTTAAATAATGCATTTGAAAATAAATAAAAGATTGCAAATGAAATGAATTTTTAAATATCTTTCCAAATCTAAGTACATATTCATTTGTGCAGCAATCAATACTCTTTTCTTTAGATGTGAAGCTCAACTTTGCTCATAATTAAAATATTGTAATTATTTTTTTCTCTCGGATTTCTTAATTAGCAGGATTTTTTCGAACAAATTTTATTTCATTCTAGACTAAAAAAAAAAAGACTAAATTTCAAGCGAAATCGCTATTTAAGAAAAAACGAGTTATCTATTATTAATAAATTAATGTGTAACGTTTAAACGAAAGAAAATAGTTTTTTGGAAAAAAAACCGATGAAAATGAATTTGAGCTATAAAAAATAATTAAATGTTGAATAAAATTGTTCCTAAAATGAAAATACCCATTTTTGATTTCCGTTGCTAAAAATAGAGATTAGATACGCTGTACAAAAAGTACGTTTGATTGATCCCAGAAACCACATATGGAAGGTGGGGAGATGTAGGGTGTTGGGACCTACGGTCACCCTTAAAGTGACCCTTAAAGTGGTCCCCCTTAAGTGACCGTAGGTAGTTTAAAACTACATTGTTGGAACACATTTCGAAATCCCTAAATATCCCTGTAAGGGTCATAAGTTGTTTATGCTCAAAAATGACTAAGGGCCCCTCATACACCACGCCCTTCGAACTGTACTTGGTTGGCTATAATGTTAGGAGGCAGGTTCTATAAGAACCGGGCAGAAATTGGGAGCCCAGCTATACACCATTTTTGATTATGCTAAAAATTTTATGGTGGATTATCCTAAAGATTTTAAAAGACGCGTATTTTTGGGGGGGATCTGAAAAAATTTGTAAAGTTAAGTCCTACGGATTTGTTTTGCAACTAATTAATCGATTACATATACAGGGTGTCCACTCCAATCGTGGACCAATAGCTAATTCCTAAACCGTTAGAGATAAGCATATAGTTTATTTAGGAAAAAAGCTCCAAATTACGAAAGGAATTTTGGGTCCATTCAATGTTTTTCAAAAAATCAAATTTTGAAAGAGTTACGAAATTTAAATTTTTATACAGCCCCCCAGTCCTATCAATCATGTTTAGTAAAACATTCTTGACACTGTAACGTTTAAAACTAAAAAAAAATCACTCTTCTACCACAAAAATTGACCGAGTTATGACGTTTTGAAAAATTAAGATTTTGCATTGTTTCATGACGTCATCGAGGGAGCGATCTCTCGATGAAGAAACATTTACATGACATTTTTTTAAATAAATATTACAATACAGTCCCCCCCACTCCCCCCTCGACTCTGATTCAGATTAGCCCTCTCTCTGTTTTTACTTCCTTTTTTTTTAATTGCAACACTGAAAATCCGCTGTAGTTATTTAGACCGAAGCCCGGGCCCGGAACACAGCTCTGATTCCATTGATTCTACAGTTTAAGCTGACCTACGGTGGGCATGATTCCCTTGAGAGCCGTCTCCCGACTTGACGCTCAAGGTGGTCCTTGAGGTCCTAGCTTTGACGGTGCCTTGGATCCTTGATGGTTTCGTGGAAGCCAATCCCTTTAAAGTTGTGAGAAGGACTTGAAGCTTTTCTTGGTATAAAGAGTTAAGATAGTGTTCATTAACATCTGTCATTATTTATTGAAGCTATTGGTTATTATTAGTTTCTTCCACTATTATATGAATCAGACCACCATGGAAGGCGTATGGGAATATCTAAAAGCCTATTGAAGAAAATACCACACTGTTATTAGTCAAAGCTTTATAAAGATCGAAAAGTTATTTTCTTAAGATAAACCGTTTCGTTTGTCTACAATTTATTTATTTTTTATAATGGGGTTATTCCATATAAAGTCAACAAGTGGGCCGTGCCGCACTATTTTTGATTTTGCTGATGTTTGGTAGGTAATATGCACTAATATTCTATACTTCCAAACTGCTTTATTTTTTTCTCGAATTTTTTTTATTCTCGAGATATAGCCATTTTTTTGCTCCACATATGAGCAAAATTCGGCATTTTTGATCTTTTTTCTAAGAGCTCTGGTAAATTTATTTAAAATAGTAGAAAGATCAAACATGGCTTATTTTAAAGCTAAAAGAATGAAAGTTGATTTGTGCATAAAAAGAAACGGTTTAAGTTAAGCCTAAATTTAAATTTTCCCGGGTCAATTCGCGGTTCAAAAAGTGCAGTTTTCGTCATTTCAAGCATGAAAAAGTATATGAAGGACTGACAGTGGGGTTCCAATTTTTTTTCTCTTGCACCCAGATATAGATACTAGAAGCACAGAAAAGAATAAGATGATACAAGTAGTCCTTCATTATGAAAAAATTGCTTAAACTTGAGAAAAAATGAAAATTGGTATTTTTCACTCCCCAAAAACGGCCTGTGGAACAGGTAGTAAAAATTTACAAAGGCATGGAGTAAGAAGGTGTTACATTGCCCTTTAAAATGAAACAAAAACTGTCTTGTTATTCCAAGGCATTAGAGAGATATAAGCTTTTAAACTATGAGAAAAAATGAAAAATATCCTTTTTCACTCCCAAAAACGGCTTGTGGAACAGGTAGTAAAAATTTGAAAATGTATGGAGCAAAAAGGTATTACATTGAACTTTAAAAGAAAACAAAAACTGTCTTGTTATTCCAAGGCATTAAAGAGATATAAGCCTTCTAAGTAAGATGATTATTATAAAAAAAACCTTAAACTTGAGAAAAAATGAAAAATGGCCCTTTTCACTCCCCAAAAATAGCCTGTGGAACACTTAGTAAAAATTTGCAAATGCATGGAGGAAGAAGGTGTTACATTGCCCTTTAAAACGAAACAAAAACTGTCTTGTTATTCCCAGGCATCAAAGAGATAAGGCCCTCTGAAAATTGAAAATTCATGCAAGATTGTTTTGGCATAAGTTAAAGCAATTATGAACATAAATAAAGTCTTTTCATGCAAGAACTCTAAAAATATGTATCATCAAATATATAATTCAAAATATATCGTAAAATGGTTGTAATTTATTTGTAATGTTGACACATCGGAAAAAGTTGTACTTAAAACCAGTGATCCGAATGTCCACACATCAATTAAAATTGGTTTTAAAATTTAATTGCATGTCGCTAAGAAGTTTCTAGTTTTACATTTACATTTGAATGAAATTACAAATTTTTTTACAAAAATCCGAAATTTCTACATACTTTTCGAAACAGCTACAACTAAAAGGGATTTTTGCTAATTGATTATTTGTTAGAGTTTATCTTCATAATATTTAGTTGTACATCCATTACAAATTAAAAGAAAACTCTGATAACAGAAACACTAAAAAAAGTTTTAAGTACTAACTTTTTCAGATGTTTCTACGTCACATATAAATTAGACGTTTTACGATTTATTTTAAATTATATATTTAATGGGGATACATATTTTTTCTCTTGCAGTTCTTGCATAAAAAGACTATGTTCATAATTGCTTTAACTTATGCCAAAAAAATTTTTTTTGCGTAAATTTTCAATTTTTAGAGGGTTATATCTCTTTTATGCCTGGAAATAACAAGACGGTTTTTGTTTCCTTTTAAAGTTCAAGGTAATATCTTCTTGCTCCATGCATTTGCAAATTCTTACTACCTGTTCCACAGGCCGTTTTTGGGGAGTGAAAAAGGATATTTTTCATTTTTTCTCATAGTTTAAAAGCTTATATCTCTCTAATGCCTTGGAATAACAAGACAGTTTTTGTTTCATTTTAAAGGGCAATGTAACACCTTCTTACTCCATGCATTTGTAAATTTTTACTACCTGTTCCACAGGCCGTTTTTGGGGAGTGAAAAATACCAATTTTCATTTTTTCTCAAGTTTAAGCAATTTTTTCATAATGAAGGACTATTGGTATCATCTTATTCTTTTCTGTGCTTCTAGTATTTATAACTGGGTGCAAGAGAAAAAAAATTGGAACCCACTGCCAGTCCTTCATATACTTTTTCATGCTTGAAATGACGAAAACGGCACTTTTTGAACCGCGAATTGACCCGGGAAAATTTATATTTAGGCTTAACTTAAACCGTTTCTTTTTCTGGTCAAAGCATAGTTCATTCTTTTAGCTTTAAAATAAGTCATGTTTGATTTTTCTACCATTTTTAATAAATTTACCAGAGCTCTTAGAAAAAAGATCAAAAATGCCGAATTTTACTCATCGGCGGAGCAAAAAAATGGCTATATCTCGAGAATAAAATTTTTTCGATAAAAAAATAAAACAGTTCGGAGGTACAGAATATTGGTGCATATTACCTACCAAATATCATCAAAATCAAAAATGGTGCTTCACGAAAATTTCTGAGCATTTGTTGATTTTATATGGAATGACCCAATATCAATTATTGGATTAGCTTATATCTATTTACATTGTATAAATGCATAATTTTGAACTAAATTACAAGTGTAGTTGTTGTAACTACTCTACTTTGGTTCTTCATGAACTGTTATTGACAGTGAAGTTACGTTTTCTTATCTTAATATTTTTTACGGTCCAACGTTATTTGAACCATTTAATAATATTAGCACTTTGATTTATCAAAACCTGTTGTTTGGAGATTGTTTTCTGCATATTAAAACTTTTGAACATTTTTTTTTTTCAACTAACGGACAACTCTGAAATCAAATATGCGGAATCACCATGAATTCAAAATACTCGAAAGTGGGAAAAATGGAAGAAAAAAAAATAATAACAATAAAAAGGTCCACCCTCTTACCTCAAGCCAACCATAGGGGGTGAGGGTCCCAGTACAAAGAAGAAAAGAAGAGGGGAAAATGGTCTAGAATCTACAATTGAATGAGGAGGATGAAATTCCACATGCTTCTCCGGAGCTCCATGCAAAGTGCTTTCTAATATAGCCTGATTTTTTCCCCCTCTCATGCGGGCTTTATTGGAACGCTGGTTTTTATATGAAAAAGAAAATTTCTCTTTTTATTTTTCATGAAAGTAGTCAAGGGCGGCAGCACTTCGCTGCATTGCAGTGGTTTGAAAAAATAGTCATTTTTCTATGATGTTTCTATTATGAATACCTGTGTATGCATCACAAGTATTGTCGACATTTTTCCAGCTTGAAGTGACTGGTATACCCCATGGATCATAAGCTGTTTCTTTGTAACGTAATGTAAGGAAGTTTATTATGCATTGTTGATGTGCAGAGCGTTGATAAATCAGTGTTGTTCAGTGAATTTTGATTGATGTACGCTGAAAATAAAATATTTTTGCAATGTGAAATTATATTTACCTTGCTTGAATTTAAAGATGTTGATTCTTATAGGTTTCTAAACAAAGAAGTCTGATAACAACATACATAAAACTGATTTTTTAAATTGACGATTTTTGGTTAAATTAATTTTTGGTTTCGTTCTTTCGTTTGGTTATCCTTATATTTCTTTCCCTCTTTCTTTCTTTCTTTATTTATTTTTCATGTAAATAGTCAAAAGCGACTTTTCAGCAATGGCCCCTACACCCCCCCTCCAAAAGGAGCCAAAAATAATTATTATTCTATGATTTTATAATTATGAATATCTATATATGCATTACAAGTATTGTCGACATTTTTTCCAGCTTGAAGTGACTGGTATACCCCATGGATCATAAGCTGTTTCTTTGTAACGTAATGTAAGGAAGTTTATTATGCATTGTTAATGTGAAGAGCGTTGATAAATCAGTGTTGTTCAGCGAATTTTGATTGATGTGTGCTGAAAATTAAATATTTTCACCGTGTGAAATTATATCTTTTTAATTTGAATATATAAAGATTTTGCCTCTTATATATTTGCAAATGATGAAATCAGAAAACAACACACATGCACGACTGATTTTGCAAGTTGACGATACATTTGGTTTCATTTTATTACTTAGCAAGACATATGGATTTTTAATTATTTTTATTTTTTTCTTTCATGCCAAGAGCGGCAATGCTTCGATGCAATGCTCATGTAACTCTCCAGAATTATTTTGAACTTCATAAAGGAAAATATACAGGGACGCCGCATTGGAGAAGATGCCGTATAAGGTGTTTTCCCCACAAGAATCAACAAAAACAGTTATACTACACTTCAACCTTTCTTAACAACAACATCGTGACGTCAGCGTGACGTTATCCTATGAAAAACAAGCTAGATAAAACGTCATAACCTACTTGGCGAATTAGAGGAGATCGCTGACTGCTTGTGAGCTCATATTGGCTCCGCCCGTAGTGACGTTCAAAGTCAAGTTAAGTTGCATTTAGGTATAGCCAGTCAGTTAAAATGAAGGAGCATGCATTTTAAGAGTATACATAAATTGGTTTTGATTTACCACTAGTTCAGCGATGTTTTTATAGTTTTTTGCGTACTCTGATGAGTACTCGAATAAGTGTTAAATGCTTTGGCTAAGACGCCGCATTTTCTTTCGGGGAAGATGCCGTAGCTTTTCGACACTTCCTAGAGAAAACAATGATCCTACTCGAAACAAAAACCTAGACAACGTCACCGAACCGTCGAAAAAAAATGTGATTCGATAAAATGCATTGCGTGCAGTAGTTGGAGTAAAAAACTCCTATACGGCATCTTCCCCCTACGGAAATTGCACTAACGGCATCTTCCCCAACGATATGGGAAGATGACGAAATGAAAGGGTTTTGTAATCATTAATTTTCGGCGGTAAAAATATGTTCTTCAAAGTGAAAACAATTTTTGACCAATCACATAAGTTCATACTTTGTGGACAAATTAGGTTTTGTAAAGTTAAACCAATGCGCTATTTATATAAATTAACATTGAAAACTACGGCGTCTTCTCCAATCTACCCTACCCAAAAAAAGGAAAAATTAAATACTTTATTTTTTTGCTCATGATTTATTCCAGCACGTAGTTCTGTATTTTTTTCTTTGAGAACATGATGAAGGCTATTTTGCTTTAATGTAATCTAGTTTTAAAAAATGTATATTGTTAAATTTTTTTATAATTCCAACAGAAAAATTTATACAGTAAAATAACTCACAAGTTTTAAGCTAGTTTTTCTTTCTTTTTTATCTCACTCAATCTCTCCCCCCCCCTTTTTTTTTTCAATAATGTAGTTAAATTTACCTACTAGAGATAAGGGAGGGAGGACCTGAAGTCCTTAAATGTGTATAAACTACCATATTAAGAGCTGTAGTATCTATTAAAACCAAGATTTATCTCTCAAACACTGCTCTCTTCCCCATTGTTTTCTTTCTTTATTTCCTTGTTTTTCTGTTATTAGCAAGCCAACTTCGTGCGCTTTCTTTACACTTGCATAATACCTCCTGCAAAATGAACAAAATTTGAATTTGAATATTTAATGAAATTCTCCATTTTAAAATCATTATTTAGCTGGAGTACTTCAAAACACAGTAATAAAACTCTTTTCTTCGCCGTAGAAGCGTGATCAGAAATGAAATAATTCAGACTTTCCTGGAGATAATTATGCAAATGAATTCTAGAGTACTTGATTGCACGAGATTAACTACTTAATCAAATAACTTGAACTGATTCAAGTAAATATTTCTGGTAGTTACGACTTCTCTAAAATTACTACTTACTGTAGTTCCCAACTGAAGTTATATCCTCTTTCTGCAGAGCCGTTGAAAATTTTAAGTTTAACCGTGAAAGATTACTTTTCCGAGTGTAAAATATCATATGAAATTTTAAATACTAATGATTTCATGAAATCTGAAATTGGCTTTGAATATTTGCTTCGAAAGTTTGCATACAAATATTTGGTAATATACTTTTAAAATTTTCTAAATGAGTTGTGATGAGCAAGATACTTTGCTTCTCAAGAACTATATTAGTTAAAAGCCAGTAAATCGATATCAACAAGACCAAATTTCCCAGTTTAACAATAAACCCAATGCAACCCCAGGGGAGATGCACAAAAATAAGCCCAAAGAGAAAATAAGAACAATTTTGTTGCTCACAGAAACCAACAGAAATCTTACCAAAATTTGAAAGAAGAAGAAAGTTTCCTGTCCTAGCTTTAAAAACAAAACAATACATTTGCCGAAATGAAACACTTTCAAAAGAACGATGCAATGTCGCAATTTCTACGATATTTGCTTAATCTCTGTGCTTTGGGTACCCCTTTCTCGCTAAATGGGCGATAGACGAGCCTACTACTGTTTCCAAACGTTGCCAAAATCAATATTGCTGAAATGCGAAATCTATGAAAATGAAAAAAAAAAAAAAATCCGCCAAATCTTTTAATTAAGTCATTAGTATATTGGAAACAGGGTTGCCAGAAAAATACTACTCTCCTTATTTGGGCCAAAAAAAAAAATACTACCGTAGTATCAAAAATACTACGTCTGGCAACGCTGGAAAAAGAACGAAACAAAAATAAGTATGAACACGTAACCATGGTAACAACATGAAAAGTTGATTTCCGTTGATAAAATAATTCATTTCATCTCTATTTTCAAACAAATTTTATTCTCGAGCTTAACCATTTTAGAATCGTTTGGCTTGCTTTACTGAAGGTAAGCCTTGAATTCAGGGGTTCTAAAAACAATTGTTACAGCTCTCTTGATGATTGTAGACACTTCGAAAAAACTTCATTTTGTGCAGAAAATTTCAAGCTTTCGAATGACGTAAGACTTGAAAATGTGTATGAAATATTTCTTCCCTATTTTATCGAATTTCCGCTAAGAATTCGAATAGAAAAATAAATGGAATTTTCGAAAAATCGCTTCGATGTGCGAAACTACATGCTACGAACTAATTTTGTGCCAAGTGTCATGAAAATCGACCGAACGGTTTTGGCGCTACGTACGTAACAGACAGGCGGATAGAAGATGTATCCAACTAGTTGATATCTTTTATTATCGAAAGTGAAATTATGCTAATAAATTATGCTAATAAGATTAATTTTCGAGTTTTAATTTCCGAACAAGATTTTTTTTTTTTAATTTTCATTTTGCTTACTTTATAACCTTTTTTTTATTATGCGTGAGGCAGGTTTAGAAATAAAAATTGATACTAAAGCCAAATGTAAATTATCAGTTTAAACTTCATGTAACAATCACCTCAAAAGTCCAACCTAACATATCCCCCGCCTCATGGGGTTAGCTCCCAATTTCTGTTCGAAACATGAAATATTACAAAGCTTATTTCTCTCAACCCATGCTTCAATGTCTCCACAGGTGGCGACACGATAGGGGGTGACCTCTCTCACTCTTTCTTTGGGGGGTATATGAGCTCTTGGGAGAACAATCATTTATCAATAAGCCTGAGACTGAAGTTTCTCTAGTTACTCATCTGCATTTTATTCCTTTTGAAATAATAATAATTAGATAATAATAGTGTTAATATTGACTATATACACCCTTGTATGAACGAAATTTTTATTCAATATCAAAGTAGAAGTAGAGTTTAAACTCATAGTTATAAATCATTTTATTTATTTCTTAAATTAATCTCCCGAAATAGAACAGTGAGGCTTTCCAATATGTATAATTATCATATATTGCTCAGAATGTACAAACTTTATCGACGTACTGAAATAAAAAAGGACATAATTAAGAGTTCCCAAATCAGTTTTCGCATTAATGCACTTAAAAATACTAATTCTATAGAATATGAGGGTCGCAACATTGTGAGGCAGAATTTTTAAAAACAAACTATGTTATGTGTTTTGTAGTTGCAAAGAACTAGTTCGTCACTATATGGTTTCTCCTGTAATCAATAGCTTCGAACCTCTTTTGTCAATCCAAAATGTTATCGTCTTTTAGATTGAAGTAATTATAGACTCATAAATATGATTGCAGTGATAAAACAAAATAAAAACCTCAAAACATGTGCGAATTATTCTGATCTAGTGAATGAGTGCACCGCAGTTTCTGAACCTGAATCGGTTGAATATATTTCAATTTCATTTATATTTTTAGTTTCAAAATTTTTTCTTCAGATTGAATGGGCAATGTTACTTTTGCTTAGTATAGATTCAAATAAATAATATCTCAAATAATTGAATCTGGACTGCATAAGCAAATGTATTATCCATCAATAGCTCCAAATTTGCATCGCTTATGGAGGACACTTACACAGAATATATAAAACTTTCAGAACACAATTTTTAAGTCACCAAAATATAAATTGATATAGCATGGAATCACGAAGTAATTAAACTCCAGATAAAACTCAAGCCAGATAAGAACTGGTGATTTTAGCAATATGATAAACTCACTCCAAATTTACTGTACTTTCTAATAAGGGAGTACCAATGTGTGTGTGTGTGTGTGTGTGTGTGTGTGTGTGTGTGTGTGTGTGTGTTTTTTTTAATTCTTGCTTTCGACATCGACAGACTCTGTCGGAACAAGTTGTCTAACAATTGATCTGTTGTGCTATGACCAGAAACAGTGGTTTGTGCTGCAGAAGCTTAAGCTATAAGAAATGATCGAAGTTAAAATTGTCCATGCCAAGGGCTCTTTCAACTTTTAATGCTCCCATCGAAAGGTTGATCAACCTCAGGGACGTTCTCATCAAGTGCTGGCTACTGTCACCCCTTGATGAGAGCTTCCCGTGTGAACTTCATAAATTTATATTTAATTCATTAAAAATATTTTTAATTTTTATAAAAATGAATAAATAAAACGAATTACGAAACGGCTAAACAACTCAATAGTGGATTTACCATATCGCAAATTTAGCAGAGTGAGATTCCTTATGAGTACCTAAACTATCGTGTTACTGTTAGCATATATGTTAGATCCAAGAGATGTGGGTGGTCTGACTATCACTCGGAATCCCTCCCCCCCCCCCGCTAACCTCTTTACAGCACTGCTGATATTTTTTATACATTTTTGACATTCTTTGACTAATTTTCTTTTGTTTATTTCGTTTAAAAACTCCTGATTTCAATAGTTTTATTAAAATATTGCGTTCAAATTGTTTGTTATTGGTATTTATTTATTTATTGTACGGTATTATTACTATTATTATTTCAATAACATAACATAAACAATGTCAATGATGTATTATTAAATTATTACTTTTATTTGAACTTTCTTACAGAAAAAAAAAATCAATGTGCCACTCTTGTCCATTGGGAGAAACTGGATTAAACGGAGCCGAACGGACAAATGCAATTAACCACAATAATTCGTCTTTAACTTGGCCACCATAACGTATTCCAGTCGGTATTCATTCTTTTTGCACCAATTTCTTTTTACAGGGGGTAGAAAATCTCAATGATGAATTGAATCTGAGAAAGTCTCTTGAAGCATTTGATACCCGATAGGGACAACAGCACACAATTATTACTGTCATTATCATCATTAACATCATCATCTTCATTATTATTAGCATTATCATTATTAATAAATTAAATTTTTTATCATTACATTATTATATTGTATTATTATTATTATTATTATTATCATTTATTATTGTTATTAGAATTATTATCATTAGTAGTAGTATCATTATAATTATTATTCTTATTATCATTATTATTATCATCATTATTATTATGATCATTATTATTATCAATATTTACATCATGCGAAAAACTGCCCCTAAAGTATTATTAAATCATTATTACAATTCAACAGTGAGTAAAGAATTTATTTAAACTTTCTAGCAGATTTTTTTTTTTTTTTTTTTCATTTTCAATATGCCACCCCTTGACAGTCGCTTTGAGAGTTAAGGCAAAAGGCAAAAGAAGCAAGCTGCCCATTGGAGGAACTGGACTAAACGAAACCGATCGGACAAATGCAATGAACCACAATACTTCGTCTTTAACTTGGCCACCATAACGTATTCCAGTCGGTATTCATACTTTTGCACCAGCTTCTTTTTACCGAGGGGAGAAAAACTCAATGATGAATCGAATCTGAGAAAGTCTCTTGAGGCGTTTGATGCCCGATAGGCGACAACAATACGCGAGGAACTTTCTTCAGCAACACCCCCCGCCTCTCCCCACCCAGTAGAATCTTCGACCTTTATGCTGTTTGGTGCTGAGGGGGGAGGGGGTCTGTTTGGAGGGAAAGTTCTTGCAAGTATGTAATTCTCCACGGAGGGTTCGTTTTGAGTTGCTTGCCGTGAATGTTTTGTTCCCGGAGCTTTTCCGTAAACAGGGCGTAAAACTAAGCTCCAAGTTTAGTCCGTTGAAAAGAATTCAATGTAGTTCTGCTTTATTGGGATTTCATTTTGCCGTTCTGCTTATTTTCTCCTGAGGGTAGTATTTATTTTAAATAGCTCGAAGCGAAAAGTGAACGCTTATAGATCGCTGCTTTAGTTTAGGGATACGCAATAGATTATGGTTGATTGTGTAACATCCTTGGAATTTCCGGTGAAAGGGAGAATTTGCTTGTATTAAATACAACTGCAAATGGCGTATTATGCAAGTATGAAGTAAAGTGCCCTAAAGCTGTGACACCTCAAAATAGTTTCTTTTGCTGACATTTTTAAATAAAAAAATGTTAAAACTTAACTGAATCTCTAAAATATTTTAGAATGAGTATCTCTTTTTAAAGAATGACGAAAAAGTTATGTATAAAATTAGTATTTTATCCGTTATTTGTTTTAAAAGTGTCTGCTTTTGGGCACCTTACCTTTTTAAACTTTAATGTTTAATTTGCGTACCTCAAGTTACTTGAAACTATACTTGAAAAATATTTAAATAAGTTTCTGATAGTTTGCAGTTTGTGTAACAAGTGAACAGAAAAGTATTGTTTCGAAGTTTAAACTAAATCACAAAATTTGATTTACCTTCTTTCATAATTCAAAATCATTTGACGTAAATTTATTTTTCACACTTGAGCCCATGGAAATGACTTGTCAGTTTTCAGCGTTTAAAACTGCAATGAAAAAAATACGTACTGATCTAAAGTCTGTCGAATCTTGATTGAAATAAATTTTAGAAGCCTCATTTTAAAGTTGATACATCCAAGTACTTCAGAATCATTTATGACATTCGTGTGCGTGTCATCGAATGTCATAAATGATTGCTCGATTATTTCTTCTATTCAAGACTGCTTAGTAGAAGTTTGGCAGTTTTAACACTGAACGAAGAAAGATGTTTTTTTTATAAGGTTTTCCATGAATCATCACAATTTGTTTTTTTGTATTTTTTTTTCTGATTTTTTACTTTACACCTGCATCACTGCATGCACCATGCAAAGTAAATTGCGCTTCCTGCACAAAAATGTTTTTTTTTTTTTTTTTTGCGTATCTGGTGTACTCTCAAGTTATGCGAAACTCAATGACCTGCGTATGTCTTGTTAATTATAAATTAATAAAATTTATGTCCTCGAAGCTTAAAATGAAATTATACTGAAAAAGAAATATTCAATTACTCAAAACTGTAGATGATGTGGTTTGATTGCAATTGAAATTATTAACTTACTTAACCGTTTATGCTCCAACGGGACTCAGAAGTCCCGGTTATATTAGTTTAGTATTATGAATTCTAAATGACTGGAATCATGCTGAAGCTTTTAAGTACCACTCCTTGAACTTTGCTAAGATACCAACTGATGGTACCTGCGATGGGAAACAATTTTCTTAGACATCCTAAGGCGTAGGAGGCTTTAGACTTACATGACAAATGGTGTATTGACATTGTACATTAGCATGACAAATGGTGTATTTACTGCTTTTTTTTTTTTTTGTAAACGCAGTTTATCTTATATTGGACAAACTAAGCGGGCTCTTAAATTTAAAAGTATGAAAATTACATCAAAAGTCAAGTTTTAGAGCGTTATGCTGTTGCTCAGCAACGTCGGTCGCGTGGTCACGCTTTTGAGTTTTTTCTGCTAAAATCTTAAAAAATTGTTCGACTATTTATGATTTTCGGTTTCGGGAATCTGGCCTCATTTGGAGAAATCTCCAAATTGAATGTCTCTTTTCGTCTTTTTCCCTCCTTTTTCAGAAAAAAAGTGCAAAGATTTTGACGCTTTTACCTATATTAAGCTGTGTTAACAAAGTGAAACTGCGGCGAAAGTTTCGCCATTCACATTACGCTCTTGATCTGTGTTCAATATTTCATTTAACCTTTTATGCCCCGATGGGACTCAGAAGTCCCGATTATATTAGTTTAGTGCTATGAATCCTAAATGACTGGAATCATGCTGAAGCTTTTAAGTACCACTCCTTGTATTTTGCTGAGATACCGACAGATGGTACTTGCGATCTGAAACAGTTTTATTGGGGGCCCTAAGGGCGTAGGAGGCCTTAGACTCCCAAAATTATCAACTTTTTTTTACTCGATAAATATGTGTTTCGATGTATTTTCAACTAGAAAAACCAAAACAATATGTGAAAAAATCATTGGTAAATTAAGTTGAGACATAAAGGGTTAAAGAGGTATTAATCACAATAAGCACCAAAAGTTAAGTTTGTTTTCTGAGATTTTCAAATACCAGATAAGTTTTTGGCATGTTATCTGCCTTAATTTCCATTAAACCATATGCCGCATACTGCAAATTGTGCACAATGAGTAAAGAGGGCAAAATAAAACAATTTTTCCATCTTCCGTTACATTTCAGCATACAAAAAGTATTAATAATTTAAGGGTCATTCCATATTGACTAACGTAAAATTCAGAGCTGATTTTGTAACTGTTTTGACTTGTAACTTAAAGAATAAAAAATATTTTTAGCTATGCTGCTAGATTTACAATGTACAAGGTATCTATGTATTATTTCTGCTAAGAATTTAAAACAAAATTACTGACAGTAGACATTTTTTCAACCAAAATAGCAGCGTGACTTACTTAACATTTTTGCAACCCTGAAAATTAATGCTCATGTTGTGAGGCAGAAATTTCTCAAAGTTAAGCAAGTGTTAAAAATTGAATGAAAAATTTGAAAAATGTGTAAAGTTGGCTTTTAAAAACATAAAACACATTTGTTAAATCTTTATTTTTTTTAGTCTTAAGTGTCACTTTTACTCAAGATGGAGTGCGACTAACGTAACGTGACTAACGTAACCATCGAAAAACAAGCAGTAAACACACTAAGCTATTTATTACGGCAAATCTCAGTGATAATTACAATACTTTTTCAATTTTTTTAAACTTCTTATGTTGCATGATTTTTATTTATTTATTTATTTAGTTTTGGAGACTTTTTTCACTTCGGTGTATTTTTTTCTTCTGCTGAGGTTGACATTTCTATGGCATGACCCTCAAATAAATAAATAAACAGAACACCGCGGCCAAGAGTAAGTGTTTTTTTTTTTGTATTATCCAAGTACAACCTTTGAAGCATTTCTCCGTATTTTCTTGTAAATTCGTCTAATATTTTCTCTTTTTCATGTAAATAATTATAACATTAGTAAAAATATCTTAATGTTATTCAAAATAGTACTTATACTTGTAATACTTGGTTCACGTATGGAACATATAGAACATAAGTAATGCATCTTTCAAAGAAAACTATACTATACAATTAATGCTGCGTTAATGTCTATTTTTCCGAAATGTTATTTATTTTATATTACACAAAACTTAGATTTATACCTTTCATTATCTAGCTTTTTTTTTAATATCTGTAAAATGCAACTTTTAGTAGTTATTATCTTTTTGTTTTATTCATTATTTATATATTTTTAAACGATTAATACTTTGAATGATTTTGTTACCCATTAACTTAAGAATCTGTCAATATGACTTGAATTTAGACGCATCTTTTTAGATAATTCAAAATTCTTTATTGTAAGAGCTCCCTTTTAATGCATTCATCCAACAATTTGGTTATTTAAATTTCAATAACACTCGGGGGTGGGGGGTGGCGAGGAAAGCGGTTATTTTATTTACTGCAAAAGAGGAGTAAAACTTTTCATAATCACAAACTTTTTCTTTTCCCAGCCCTGTGAATATTCCGAGATTAATTAAGAATATCAGCTCCTCAAATAAGAAAATGTATTTTCTGCGGCATTGTGGACACGTAAAATTCGCTTCACGTGCAGTGACAAACGGTTTTTCTTTTCTTAATTAAGACTAACTTTTCCTTTTTGTCGGAAAAATCAGATTTCAATAGATTAATTATGGGGACTTCAAAAGAATGTAAAAGTATAAAAAGAAAAAGGAAAGAAAACTTTTAATTAACTTTATGCTTATCTCAAAATTTCCTCAAAAAGGAATAAATGCTGGTAATGAAAAGCAGGCCGGCGATTATAAAAGTAAAAATTCAGTAAATGTCGAATAATTGGATTCCACACTACCAAATAGAAGCTATTTTAGAGATCAGTAAATATTTATTTTGCCAGTATTTGTAATCCTTTCTAGTAGATCCCTCAATCCTTTTAAAATGTCCGACGAATTCGGAAACACTCCTACTCATTTTAATACCGTATTAAATCCTTTCACATTCTATTAAATACAACATGCTTCTTAATTCAGAACCAAAATTTGCTAAGACTGATGTAATTGGCTTTCAAATTTTAAGGAAGTATTCTGATAAGTGTAGGGCAAGTTTTGTTTGCTTAATATTTGACGGAATTAAATATGACGAAAGATAATTTCTAGCGTAGTTAATCTTCAATAGAGAGAGGGATTAATATTATATCTTTATGGTTCCATTTAAAGCCGTGATTTACGTCTCTTATTCAGAAATCACTTTTTTAGCCTGTTAAAATCAGCAAAAATAGATTGCAATCAATATTGCCTTTTTTTTATTTTTTAATTGAAAGCTTGGGAAAATGTCAGTTTGTTAATATGTAACTTAAACTCTCAGACATTTTAAAAATAATATGTTGGCACAGTATTTTTGTCTTTTCTCCTTTAGAGCTTTAATGTGTGGAGATATTTCATGACGAATGTACCCTAGCAGCATCATCTCATCGGCCAATGATCGGCCATTCATCGAAACCCGATGAAGTTCTCATCGGCCGATGATCCAATATGTCTCATCGGCCGAGCAGAATCCGAGCAGCAAAATCCGATGAGAATACGATGAGATTTGGAGCAGTTTACGAGCAGAACAGTCCCGTGCCGAGGAATTTCATCGGGAAACTTGATCGGAAGGATATCGTTTTCCGATGGAATATAGCTCATCTTATTTTCATCGGGAAAGTTGATCGGAAGGATATCGTTTTCCGATGGAATATAGCTCATCTTATTTTCATCGGGAAAGTTGATCGGAAGGATATCGATTTCCGATGAAAAGTAGCTCATCGAAAATCGTGCTCGGATACTGATCGGAACGATGGCATCGTGCGTTACAGGATCAGTTTACGAGGAGTTTGTTGATCGGCCGAGCAAAATCCGATGAGTTGATGCTACTTGGGTACATAAGCGTCTAGGTTGCAGTTCATGCAATGTTAACGAAGTCGCCTTAGGGGAAACTAAGGATAGTTGCGACAAAAAATTTAAGCTTTTTTCCAGAAATAATTACGGTGAGTAGTTTTATAAACTTGATTTGAAATTTGTTGTAACTAGTGTATACAGTCGATCTGTATACTTAAAAAAAATCGTTACAGCAATTTCATTTGTGAAATGTTATGTACGTTCATGTAATGTGTATCAACTTGCCCAACATTGTGTTGGTTCATTATACGAGGAAATTTGTCACATTAACTATTTCAATTCAAAATATTAAGTCTTTAAGCATAACACAACGTACGTTTGTTATTATTTTGTAATTTTTATAAGCAGTCAATATTTTGGTTTTCTTATCTTATGATTTTTTTTTCTTTTAAATGAGAGCTAATTTTTACTTCGTGTTTGCCGTGTTTCTAAATAAGATTTCAAAGCATTTTTGCTGATAAATCCGTTAAAATAACCTTCTCTATATATTTCTGCTTACGGATCACTTTTTTCTGCGTAGTTACAATCTATGCACAACAGTAACAGCTTGTCTCGTATGGCGACATTTCACATATAATTCCGTGTAACTGGCACAAACATACTAAAGGTGTATAAAAGTTTTAAATGGATTATTACTTACTTGAAGTGTAGACTATTATAAAAACTACGAAATATTATTCAGCATTATTTAGATTAATTACGCATCGAATTTCTGCATCATAAGAAGCCACAAAATCAAAGAAGTAGTCCTTTAATAAGAAAATTGAAATACCCTTTCCTAGCAGCATAATCTCATAGGCCGATGATCGGCCATTCATCGAAACCCGATGAAATTCTCTTCCGCCGATGATCGGATTCGATGAGTTCTCACCGGAAATTGCTCCAATGTGTCTCATCGGCCAAACAGAATCCGAGCAGCAAAATCCGATGAGTTTTGCTCGAAATACGATGAGGTTACGAGTAGTGCAGTCCCGTGCCCATGAATTTAGGATCAATTTTGGATGCTTGGCTTATTTTCATCGGGAAAGTTGATCGGAAGGATATCGCTTTCCGATGAAAAGTAGCTCATCAAAAACCGTGCTCGGATACTCATCGAAACGATGTAAACGTGCGTTACGGGATCAGTTTACAAGGAGTTTGATGATTGGCAGAGCAAAATCCGAAGAGTTGATGCTACTTGGGTTACAATTAGATTTGAGTCTTCGGTGTCGCTTTGCAAATAAATACATCAACACTACAGAAACTACCACTGCTTATTATGTTATACTTAAATCTTAGTTTAACTTTCAGAAATTAATTCATTTCTTCACCTTTCCCCGGGTAACGCTAATAATTTAGCAGACTTATTTATTCACCTTTATTATTTATTTTAGGTTGATTTTGTTTTCTTATCTTTTGAAAGCTCATACTTTGTAGCTTTATACGATTAAACTTAAAAAAAAAAAAAAAATACTGGAAATGGAAAGACATGCTACAAAATAAATACTTTGAACAAAATTCAAATAATACTTGAAGCTTCTTCTTTCTTTTTCTTAGCCTGTTGTATTTTTTTTTTTTCAAAGCATTTATCGTTTTACACTCCAGGTCTTACGTTGCAATCTGTTGCAGGTCAAGTTACACTAAAAAAAGATATTTAAATTTTTTTTTTGCAAAAAGACGTTTTTAAACTTTTGTTTGTTTTAGTTTTCATTTCTGCTTGAAAAGGTGTAAATTTTAACACCTGTGGAAGCTGTTTTCCTTTTTCTTTCTCGTTTTCTTTCATTTTCCCAATTTCTTTCTTTTTTTCTTACCAGAGTAGCTTGCATATAAAATTGAAGCTTATGTTGAGTCAGAATTATTCTTTTTTTAATCGAAACTGTACGAAAAAAATGTCAAGATTACACAATCTGAGTGAAGCTTTTGCTGAAAACGCAAATATACACTTTTGAAAATTCTGCACTAATATAGTTTTCATAGGAGGGGGGGGGGGGAGTGCTCTAACGGGTAGTCAAGGGGACATCTGCCTCACCACTGTTTTAGACATAAAATCAACAGCCAATCACATAACGAGTACTTATCTAATGACATTTTTCAGAAATAAAAATTCACTTAATTTCTCTCTAGTTATTATTTCTGAAGAAAATTAATGAGAGGAGGGGGGGGGGGTAGTTTACAGTGAAAATATGACCCGATTTTCGAGAACGTGTTCCGATTTTTTTAAAAGAAGATAATTCAATCAATCCTAACGTTAAAATTCAATTGCCCAGTTTTTGTTTATTTATTTATTTATTATTATGCTTGTTATTATTTTCAGTTTGCTTCAGAGTCTTCCCCTTCCACACTTTCCCCTCCCCGCCTACCCTTTGGCCCATTTACTTTTTTGAGCACCAACTGTCTATAAATGCATTATTCACTAAAAAAACAAAAGCAGACAATTTACTTATTTTTCTTGTTGTAACAGTATTTAGCATATACGCAGGTCTTATTACTATAGAAATAAAAAGTTAAAGGAAGTCATCCACAAGTCAACTTCTAGCTAATGCATGACCAGCTGCATTATACTTGGCGGTTCAAGTCGTTAATTATAAAGGATTACTCAGGGAAGGTTTCACTCTTCACTTCCAAAAACTACTTTTCGCAGTAATTCAATTTGAAAAAATTAAATCATTTGGTTCACTTCTCTTATTTCGAGAAGAAACAAAAACTGCTAACTCGTTAATACTCTCTATTCTATATTTTGGATGTAATGTAAAAAGAATATCATTTAACATAAGAATCTAAATCATTGAAATGTAAAACGAAACTAATATGTCTTGCCCCTTTCGCTCTGTTTCACCTCTTTAATTTATCAAATGGCTTTTATTCCTATTTACAGAAAGCTCATTTTAATGAATTGAATCTGAGAAAAATTTTCAATTTAAAAAGAATCGCTGAAAGAACAGATTGAAGGCAGAACAGTCTACGTATTTAAAGATGGGTTACAAACATTTCTAAAGATTTTTGTTTTGGATGAATTTAAAGTGCTAAATTTTAATTACAAGGTTTTCTACTTAGCCGAAACTTCCTGACACAACTAAAGGTTCTCATCAATTATTTTATAGGAAGCCATTTGTAGCGTGTTTTACACTCAGATATTTATTATTGTTATATTACACTATTAAGAGTGTTATTATTATTACTGTTTAATTTATTTTGGAATGATCTTCAAGTTTGTAAATATATTTCAGAAAACTAATGAAATTAGTAGACATGAGTTTTTCTTTGACGAATTTCTCGTCATAAATTAAACAAAAAAAAAAGTATGTTAAAAAGGCTTTATCTTAAAAATATAAATATTACACAATTACTACAAACAGAAAACTAATTTTCTGATTTTTATGAGTGTATGAAAATTTATTGATTAAAAAAAATTAAATAAATATGAACCCAAAAAGGGATAAATAATAAAACAATATTTCATTCGAAGTTAATACGCAGGCAAACCCAAAGAGTCCATACAATTAAAATTAAATATGAAAACCTCCTTAAATTCATACGACACATTAAATCTGCGTATGTACTTCGAACCGATCTTTTTTATGCCCGAAAAAAAGCATTTAAAAACATATCGACTTTACAGCTTCTGCCATAAAACTTCTTTCAGGAAACGACTTAATGATAGGTTCTCAAAAAAGTTGTCGTGAAATTGCGCAAAGTTATAAAGCAAATGTAATTATTTACATAAATCAGTGAACACGAAGCGTTAATAGGCAAGCAATAAATTTCCCTTTTCTAATAACACCTTAATGGATTTTGTTTCTTTATGATTTCAATCAATGTTTTTTTTTTCTCTTTTTTTTTATTATTTATTTTTCCTCTCCTGTGAAGGTACGATTGATATTGCGTTGATTTTTTTAATTATTTTTGCTTTGATTTCCATGTAATTGGCTAGAGATAAATGTATATTTTCCCTTATTTCTGACAGTTGCTGTAAAATTCGAACTTGAATTTGTTGCAGTTTTATTTTCTTGTTAAAAAATATGAAGATTTAACTCTCCCTTATTACGAAAAGAACAACTGACTTCTTTCTCTTGCTCAGTGTTTCTAATTTCTAAAAGTCTATATATTCTTGCCTTCTTTAAGTTAGTTTGTCGTTTTCTAATTCTAATATTTTAAGGCTTTGTAATAGAGAGTCAAGAAATAAGTTTGGTTACAGCTATAGTTTTGAATACACTCAACGTAAACAAAGATGCAAAATTTTACAAACCGCTCTAAGATCCTTGCAAAAACTATAGCTAGGACTCCTGGTAAGACTAAAACCATTAGTATCCCAAATTTAAAATGTATTTAAGTTGCATTTGCTGAGCATTTTTAACGGCTGCTCAGTGTAATACAGGGCTGCGGAGTGTGTAGTACATTGAGTCGGAATCGGAGCTGTGACGTGGAGTCAGAGTGAGACTGATTTTAGGGTACATTTGTGGGAATCTGACGCGATATTTGTGTAGATTCGTCCTTGCCGACAGTTTAAAGTAGCCGTTATTTCAAGAAAATTTCTGTGTCAAATGAAAGGAAAATTTCTGACATAATCCTGATTTTAGACGAAATATAGCACATAGAAATATATGCTTTTTATTCTTTTGTTTGCGAAGAAACAGTACAAAAGATGGAGTTAAACTGCTGTGTACTTGACAGGGACTGAGACCACTTGTCAGCTTAGTCGGAAGCAAGGGACGGGCTCTTAGGACTAGAAACCAGAGTAGTGTAAGTTCTATCAAGTTTTATTTGGGGACAGAGGGGCCTTCGAATACACTGAAAAAAGGCCGTATTTGGTCATGTATATATATATATATATATATATATCTTCTCTTGCGGAAGTTTCTTTCCTCAGTTAAAAATATCTCATTTAAATACAGTTGTTCTATGGAACATTTTTGAAAATTTTGATGTATTGATTTCAGTAAATGTTACAAGAATTGTATGTAGGGGCATTTCATGGTATTTGTGACATAGGGGTGTCCGTAACAAAACTTTTTAAAAGTTAAAAATGTTTATATATATTGAAAAAGTACATTCTAAAGTATATGAATATCATATTGTTTTCATAGTTCACTTTATATTATGTTTATAATTACACTCAGAACATTGAAAATGCAATTTTCACTATTACGGACTCTACATTGAATTTTTCTTTAAAAACTAAACTTTTATTCCAATTATTGTTACGGACTCTACAGTCATCATTTTCACAATCCATAATTTTTTATAGAACGCACTTTTTGATTAAAATTGTTAACTATATTAGAGGTGAGCTTTTACTTTATCTTTCTCAAGTACCAGTTTTGGATTAAAAATCGGTTCAAGCCAGATTTAAAGAAACATTCAACGTAGAGTGAGAATTGCATTTTCAATGTTCTGAGTGCAATTACAAACATAATATAAAGTGAACTATGAAAACAATATGATATTCATATACTTTAGAATGTACTTTTTTTAATATATATAAAAATTTTAAAGTTTTAAAAAGTTTTGTTAAGGACACCCCTATGTCACAAATACCGTGAAATGCCCCTGTAGTTATACTTTGGAAGAAACGTATTATTTTCGCACTCTCAATTTGATTAAATAGCCTACAAAATTAAAGACATTTCAAACAAAAGTTACATTATGTGTAAAGACTGAAAAAATATAGTTCCAAGATCTAAACAGTACATAATTACTCTGATTTTTTTATCATTCAGTTTTTACAATAAGACGTAAAAAATGCAGAACAGATCGATTAAATTAACTAAACCGAGTATAGAAGAAATTCGATACAGCGATCAAGTACAGGGTGCGGCAGAAAAACCCGGACAAAGATTTATTGTGATAATTTTATTAAATAAAAGAAATTAAGCAAAACAACAATTAATAATGTTAACATAGACTTCTTACAATAATATACTCAGCCGATTTTGAAGTGGCTTCCTCCAGCAGTGATCTAAATAAATCCAAACGTAACTTGTAATTTTCAGCGATGGGCCGCAGCTCTTCCAGCGACAATCGGCTTCATTCTCAAAGAAGCGACTGCTTCAGCGACTCCAAGCTTTTGTGGGGCTTAGCACAGGCCCTGGTCTCCAAAATGGACCACACACGGTAATCCATGGGATTCAGATCCGGCGAGTAGGGGGCCATTCCGTAGAGGAGATGAAGTCTGAAAAAATGGTCTGGCACAAGTCCTGAGTCGTTTTTGGCCTGTGAGCCGGCGCTAAGTCTTTCTGGACCATCCAATCCTCATCACCAAAGTACTGCTGGGCCCACAGAATCACGATGGCCTGAAGAATGTTGCGGTGATACCCTTCTTGGTTGATTTTGACCCCTTAATCCACAAAAACAAGAGGAGTCTTGCCGCTAGCGCAAATTCCTCCCCAGACCAGCACCAATTGTGGATTTTGGTGGTGTTCGACGATGGCCGATGTGCCAGGAGCTTCAGTGAACTAGATTCTGTCGTTTTGGCGGTTATGCGCCTGTTTGACAGTGAACAGCTTCACATCTGGGAAGAGGATGCGCATCCACCGCTCACCTGCGGCCCGACCTTTGAGCTGGCGGCATGTTTGAAGTCTCACGCGCTTGTTCTCTTCAGTGAGAAGTTGCACATTTTGAAGCTTGTACGGCTTCAGTTTGAGTTCTTGTTTAGCTATTCGCCGAACTGATTGGTCGCTGATTCGATCTCACGAGCGATTTTTTGAGTGGAGACCCTCGAATTTCGCTGCACTCGCTTCTTGATGAGCCTGCGGTTGGAAAATGTGTTCACGGTCCATTTTTTCCCGCTTCCTGGACGGCGTAAGTCATGACCAAGCTCTTTGTATCGGCTAATTGCATTGGAAACAGCCTGTCGAGGAATTTTGAGCAAACGAATTGACGTTTACCAGCTCGAAACAGTAAAAAAGAGCAACGCATCTTTCTGTCATTCTGCAAACAAAGCAACAATGATGAGTACAAAATCGACACTGCACTTCTCAATGCAGGAAAACATATAGAATCTTCTAAAAAAAGAATTAGCTGTATACGGTAAAACGTGTTGGTGTCAGGACATGACAAACTTTGTCCGAGTTTTTTTGCCGCACCCTGTATTTAGAAATTTTTTAAACATAAAAGAATGTGAAATAAACAACTTTTTCAGCAACTTTTTCTATCCCTTTTAAGTTTCTGTTGAAATTGGTAGTTGGTATTTTGCGTATACTCGGCGAGTTCCAAGAATGTTTCTTTGCGCACTTTGACTAAATACTTATCCCCATTAAATTTATTTTCTCAGAAAAGCACCCAATAATTAGGAATTTATTTTTCTGAACGTTTCATTGATGCATAATTGCAAAGCTTTGCTTACTTTTCTAGAATTTTATGTCAACGGAAGATAATTTTGTCATTTAAAACTACACAGCTTTTTGCGTTCTGCTTTTTTTCTACTTAATGTTTTGTTTATACATTTATCCTCCAAGTTTAAGGCAAAACAACCCACGGTTTTGTTTTTCTTTTTTATCCGTATCTCCATTTTCCCAGTTTTTATTTCTTTTAGTCTTTCTGCATTATTTTAATTCTTGCTAAACATTTCCTTTTAACAAATGTGGAAAGTGATTTCGTGATTTTAAGTGCTTTGATATTTATAGAAAAGTTGTTAAATTTGTAAGTCTTGTAATCGGGGAATTCTCGGAGATACAAACTAAAAATCAGAAGTAGTAACCGAATCTAAGTTAGGAGTTTTAAACTTTTTACAGTCAAATTAGATCATCAAAAGTATTTTTTCTTTTTTATACATTGACTGTGTGGTTTTGCATGAAATATTTGTATGAAATGAGTCATATAAATTTGTGCTTTGTGTATAAGACAAGACTCTCTGGAAGTAAATAGGTTGAAAAATTTGATTTTATGACTTCATTGGCGAATGTAATGTTTTTTTTTTTATCATTCGTTTACCCTAGAGTCTAGCGGGTAAATGGAAATACCCCATTTATTTCTTCATGAGGTTGAATAGAAAATAACAATATATAATAAAAATAAATACAGTATAATAAGTGGAGCGCAATTCGCATGCATCCCGCTTAAATATCCAGTTCTAATCTGAAATCCTTAAAAAAGAAAAATTGTAAAACAATTACATTGCACTGAAACATATGTAAAACCTGTGTTTTGAAAAAATGTGGTGTAGGTGTTTTAAAAAGATGATATTTGGGGATTCTACTGATGGTGTACCTGGAATATCGATTACAAACTCGATATTTACAATAAAGAACAAACCTGGCCTTATTTGATTGGACGCCCCTTGCAGCCTATGCCTTTTTAAAAAATATATATATATTTATTACTTATTTGGTAAGCCAAATATTTTTTACGTAAGTTTCGCATTCAAACTCAAACCATACATTTCCAATTATTTCTAAGCATGTACAACTATATTAATTTTTTTTTGAAATATTTTTAAAACATTAATCCATAACATAAGTAAAGCGTTTGATCAACATTAACATATATTCATTATTATGTTCTATTTAAATACTGATTACTACGTTGTTTGTTAAGAAACAAAACTGCAACGCCGCTTGCTTATTCGACGACCATTTTTATTTACCTTATCTTTTGAACCATCTATTTCAGAATACCATTAAAACTTTACACGTTTATCCAAAAGTAACGAGAGCCAGCGCATTCATTGCGGCACAAAAGGGGAAAAAAGGGGGGAATATCTAAAAATCAGTACAAAATTAATCAAAACAGAAAGTTCCAATCGAGCCAAGTTCCTAAATGCTTGAAAACCTCCACTGCTCCATTTCTGTCTATCATCCTCCCTCAGTCTATCTCTTTGTCAAAGGACACTAAAAGCGTATCCTCCTATATTTTATTTATGTTTTAGCTCCAAGTTTCAATTGGTTCTAAACATCTAAGAATTTATCTAACATTTTTTGAAAGTTTATTTACACATTAATCCATAACATGAGTAAAATAGTTGACCTACAATTAACATACCTTATATATTACTAAAATACTGATAACCACCTTGTATTCGTTAAGAAACAAAACTTCAACGCCGCTCGCTTATTCGAAAACTATTTTTATTTACCTTATCTTCTGAAGCATCTATTTCAGAATACCATTAAAACTTTACACGTTCATCCAAAAGTAACGAGATCCAGCGCATTCATTGCGGCACAAAAGGGGAAAAAAGGGGGAATATCTAAAAATCAGCACAAAATAAATCAAAACAGAAAGTTCCAATCGAGCCAAGTTCCCAAATGCTTGAAAACCTCCACTGCTCCATTCTGTCTATCATCCTCCCTCAGTCTATCTCTTTGTCAAAGGAGGACACTAAAAGCGTGCCCGTTTGTTTTAGGGCACAAGAGGAGTGGGGAGAGGGAAGTCTTTGCGGTTAGCGGAAAAGTGGATTTACGGAGGCCACGTAAAAGTGATTAAAGGTCGGTCCCATGTCCGGGGAATCAATTTACGGTTAATTATCGATCTCCGGGTCTTCTCGGAACGCTCCTGTTCTACGCCAGATGCTGAAGTAGCATTGGAATCTTGCCTGATGAAAGGGGCCGGGTGCATAGTGCGAATGGGAAGGAATTGAATGCTGTTGCATGTCGATCTGTTTGAATTGAAGGTTGCATAACTTTTGGTAGGGATTTTATGATTTCTTTTTCTTTCTCTTTCTTTATTTTCCGGTGCTTTCCATTGTCTTTTCTGTTGAGTTAAGTACGAAAAAGTTTTTACTTTCTTTTTCTGAAGCTTATGACCAGCACTGTAAGTAGTTGAAAAAAATATTCAGGGTGGAAGATTTCACTTTGGTATTTGGAGCAGGCCCGTTAGTTTGAATTTCACTGTAAAGGGGTATGTTCAATGAAATTATGTCAAAAACAGCAACAACCACCTGCACTTTCAGGAAAATTAATTCATGCGTATTACATGCATTAAAATCCCAAAACCAGAGGGGTGGGGGACAAATGACCCCCAACCCCCCTGGACTCCCTAAATGGCGGGAGTTTTTGTGGGGTCTCAAAGCAAGAAAAGTTGGTTGAGACCAATTTCAATTACATTTGCATTATTTTTACAATAAAAAGCAAATATTTCTTTTGATGGTGTCTCCCCTCCTCCAATCACAGCATTGATTATGACCGAATCAAATTAAGATATGCCTTTTTTTAATACTACTTAATAATGAGGAATGAATTTTTAAGTTCAATTAATTCGCTTGAAAAATCATAAGCAAGTTTTCCAACATCAGAACAAAGTCGAAGATATTGAAAAGTGAATATAAGTAACTAAATGCTCCATATTGTTTTTTCTGCTTTTTAAGAGTGATGAGAGGGAGGGAATACGATGCTTGTATAGAATATAAAATAACTCAAATAAACAAGTAATTTTGGCCAAGGTCGTATACTCTTGGGCAAGTAAGCTCAAAGAAATTTAATGATTTTCTCAATAAGTCCAGGAAATAGATTTAAAAAGATCAATGTAGAATACCATCCAAGGAGGAAACTGTCAAGGCTTAATTCTTAGAAGCATAGTATTAAGAAATAATTACTTAATTAAAAACACAATTGCTCGACTTTTGCGGTTTTTTGTATCAAAAATTCTTTGAGGCTTATTTGAGTTGCTATAGCAAATGATTAATTATGTGGTTTTTTTTTTACTTTTTAAAAATTTAATTAATTTATTTAGGCGTTTGTATTGAGCAGTTTTGTTTCAAAATGCTTTAAGACATGAAAAGCATGAACATTTGGCGAAATTTGTTTGTATTTGGTTGTTCAGGTGTTTCCAGGGACAGAATACTTTGAACAGGGTGAAGAGCCAACAAGAGGCCATGTCAGCCTAGTTTGAAACTAGGAGCTCGACCCTTGAATAGGCCTGGCTAGGAATCAGAGTGGTATGAATTTGACTGCTTTTAGGGAGGGGATATACCTTTCGACCCAACTGACAAAGGGCTAGCCATATCTCTCAACGGCCCTGCATTTGACCATAAAACAAGCATATTTATTGGGAAGACAAATATTGCACCTTGCAGCTCCATTTTATGATGTTATTTTTTACTTGTTTACTTCTTTAATCTGCGTGCATCATATGTTGAAATTTGAATTATGATACGCCTTTAGTTCAACCGAAAAAAAAAAAAACAAGAACCATTGATTAGAAAAATGCTTATCTCTTCAAATACTAACTTAAACTCACGAACCTATCAAAAAGGACGCCAATACAAATACTTAGAAAAGATAAAAATGTTGAAAATGACACCAACTTATATTAAACCCTTAAACAAGATGTCATCTTACTTTGCCCCCCCCCCCCTGAAAAAAACCGTTTGGCAAAACTAAATGCAAATAAAACAACGTTTACAGCACAAATAAACAGGAACACTGCAGACACGTGTTTTGGCGTTAAAAGGAACCCCTTTTTTCAGTGCAAAATTTTGAACTAATTTACAAAAAGACATTCGGCATTTTTTGTAACGCTGAAACACGTTTTTTCCCAGTGTTCCGGCTCATTTATGCTTTTTACGTTGCTTTATATTTTACATACTTTTATTAGTCAAGCAAAAGATATTTTTATATTTCTTATTTAGCAAAACTAATCTATAAAATGTTAAATGTGTGCAAAGGGATGGCGTGTTTAGAAAAAAGAAATACTATTCGATAAATGTTAGCGGTTATTATTACTCAACTTGTTGCTACAATAATCACTGAACAGCATATTTTTATGAACATTTCTTGGCAATCAATCTCTGCCACTTTACTATAAGCTTTTACTAGTTTCATTCAAACTGCATAGTGCTCCAAACATCTTTATTAATTCTCATCGATACACAAACATCGCTCGCTAAATTAATGAATTCTTGAATTGTTACTGAATTTTGCATATCTGCTGCACTAACTATCGCAACAACAGCATCCATCTCAATAAGTTTTGCATTTCAGAAAAATGAGAGCTAAATTTTAGGGAAAAGATATGTAGAAGATGAATTTTCTAACTTCCTGAGGGAAACTTCTAAAACGTCGAAGACTTCCATAAATCTATGCTAAAAGATTGTTTAACGTTTCAATGATAGATGAAGAGTGGGAGTACCAATAACGATGAAAAGAATGCATCATTCATTTATTATTCATGTTCTGATCTGGATCCGCTAGTTCAATTGTTTAATTTTTCTAAATCATTTCAAGGACATGTTACAATGCTATATATAGGCCGGAGTGCCCCGAACTTAGTTTTGGAAGGACGAAAACCTGCCGAATAAAACTGTGCATTTTGCTGAATGATAAAATATGGTCAAACGTACGAAGACACCTAGATTTAATTAGAAAAACCATTCAGTATCATTGCATGAAATACATTATTAATATTGTAATTATAATTAATGTTATTATTATTATTAGTTTGTAGGGTTGGTTAGGGTAAGTGGGCCCCCTTTTTAGAACAGTTCGTTTTTAAAGCCTTATGCAACAGCTTTAAAGCAAAAAAAAGTTTAAACATGCTGACTTTTTTTATCTTGGACATTATTAATAAATACAAGTTCAGCATTATTTCCTAAAAAAATGCTTTAAATATTTTTAACTATCGTATTCTTTAAAAAATGACTTGGGGGGCCCACTTACCCCCTAGGAAAGGGCAAGTGGGCCACCCCACATTTATTTATATCTAAAGTGAGCATGTCTAAAAAAGGGGTTTGCATGTCCTACCTGATAAAGTATGTAACATTTTAGTGGGAAATACTTTTTTGTAAAAGTATCCATTAACGATATATCTATTTACATTAAAATGTGTATGACAGAAAATTATAAAGCAGAATACAAAACAAGTGTGTCTGTGAGATTCATTAAAAGCCGTTAGGCATATTTTTTGCTTTTACACATAAATTAGTGTTGAAAAAACATAATAGAGTCGATTAAGATCAATTTTGGTCAAATAAGAAAACATATATAGGTAGAAAAAAAATGGAAACACTTAATGGCAGCGTCTGTTTGAAGTTTGTTGAGAGAGAGAGACATTATCATTTTATCTTCAGTTATAATTCTAAGATCACTTACATCAAACCAATAAAAATTGTAGATATTTCTATTCTTTCCATCAAATGTAGCAGCATTTTTTTCATTTGTATCATAATGTAAAGTTAGAACTTCATCATACTTTATATTTTTCTTTTATGCAAGTTTCCCAAATACATATAGTTACCAGCTTTTGCATTTTTTGTTTCTAAAGAATCAATTTTTTCTAGGTCTGCATCATTATCTTTCATTTCATCTTAGAAACTGCTTCATCAGAACTGCTTTTCATTTTGAAATCATCATTATTATAAAGGGACCCACTTACCAAAACTGAGAAAAACCAAGGGGTAAGTGGGACCCCTCCCATTAAACACTTATTGATAATACTTTGCATAAAAATTCTTATTGCAATGTGTACTTCAGGTTAAACTCTACAAAAACACTTGATGAACATAGAAAAAATAATAAAAGTTAACATTGAAACACTTCTTTGAAAAATGTTGCTCGAACTAGCAATTTTTTTTTTTTTTTGAAAAATTTTTTGACATAAATTATATGATACAAAAAAAAGTTCCATGAAACCCAAATGTATGCAAAACCAATCATTGTGATGAAATATAACATGATCAGTACAAAAAGTACAAAAATCATATGCGCATTTCAGTTTTAAGGGGGTTGGCCCACTTACCCCAGTGGCCCATTTTCCCGAACCAACCCTAGATTTATTTTTTATTTATTTTTTTAGTGTTATTTTAAAATAGTGTCTCCTAGTTCGTTATTCAAAATTTGATGGATTAAGAATTTTTCAGGAGGTCACAGTGACCCTTGAACCCCTGTCGGGTCCTCCTCTGTAGGTACCAACATACATAAGCATGCATTTTTCAAATTCCAGTAATATAGCTGATGCTCGCACATATGATTGAAGTAATAGGTTATCAATGATTAGACAAAATAAAATTCAACCGGGCTAAACTTAACTTGGCAACTGGAAGCAAAATGTGAAAATATGACAGAGAATGCAACAGGGACGTCATTTCGAAATTTTCCGGGGGGGGGGGGGCAAAGAGTGCATACACAATGTAAAATTTACCAAAAAGTGGCAAAAACCACGCCCACTTATATGCTAATACATTGATTTCCCAAAGTCAGTGGGGGCAATTGACTCCCCTGACCCCCTAAATAACGGGCCTGGAATGCAAGTACATAAATATTCTGTAGTAAGCGAAACGAAATGTATATTTTTCAGATTTTAACTTTTAATAATAATGCTAACGTACTGAAACTTAAATTTGCAAATTTAACACGGTAACAAGAACAAATTATAACCCAACCCTTTAAATATTTTTTTAAGTATCAATGGAAAAATAATCCTTTTGAAAAATATTTTCAGCCAGGGTTTAGTAAAAAAAACTGTTGATTATTAGCTAAATATAGAAGCGGCACAACCACTCCACTGTCTTTTAATAGATTTACTTATGTTACTAGACTATACAGGTCAGTACAAATGATTCAGTAGTTTTCAAAACGCTATCCATCCAAAAGCATTGCACGTGCAAAGATGAAGAATATATGCAACTAACTACAAAGCCATCTATATTTTGAATTGTTACCCAGGTGTTAATACGAGTGTAGTAGTTTGAAAATGGCGGCAAAACTGGAAAAGCTGCTCTTTTATGTATGTGTGTGTTATTTCCTAGTAGCTTCTATTAGTAATCAGGGCAAGGACGTATATAGGCGCTCAGGGAGCTCGGCCCTTCCTTAAATCAAGGAAATTAGTTTAAATAAAACGATTGTCGTTTGTTCAAAGAAAATTTTAGACTTAAGCCCAAAAGCAACAAGAGGAGAAAGCAGCTGAGCTAGAGGGGCCCAGCAAGTTTCAACATCTTCACCAGATAAAAAATTGATGTTCTTCAGTGCCGGATTCTATCTCCTTCCCTTCAAACTACCATCAAAGATAACATAAATTTTAAAATTTTCCGAAGCAGAGCTCCTTTTGCACCTTTTCTCTAATAATTTGATCAACTAAATCAATCAAAATTCTAAGAGTTTCTGGCAGAGATCTCCCCCCTCCCGAAACTTGTCTAACGTTTTCAAAAAAAAATTCCAAATGTGTTTTTAGATATATTTCTTAATTTAACATCAGTAAAGGTAATTTAAAATAGCATTTTTGAGTTTCAAAGCTGAAAAATTTCGGAAGAGCTTTCTTTATACGGAGATTGATGGCCTAACCATAACCAACCATAACCATCACTACCAGAACTAAGAAAATAAAGATATAGAAACAAGAACTGGAAACAGGATATACAAGAAACGAGAAGAGATCAACACATTTTTCCAGTTCGCAATTATTTCATTTGGTAGTAATCCCTATCACTAGAAGACGATCACAAGCAGAACTAAGGAAGCCAAGAGAGACAGGATATAAGGGGCTTTTCATAAAAGATGTCAGGCTTTGAGGAGGGATTTCAAAATTGTGAGTTTGTGACTAGAGAGGAGGGGGTAGAGAAGAATAACATCACGTAATTTTAATAAGAATATGTTAAGAAAAAATTTGGTGACATGTGTCAAAGACAGGAGAAGGTAAGACGAATTATGAGACTTTGTGACAAAGTACTGGTGAAATCAAAAATCTTGATAAAAATATGACATCATTAAAGGACATCCCCTAAAAGAAACGAACTAGAAAGAAGGGGCTTACAAGTTTTTCCAATTCGCACCCATTTAATTTGGTGGTAATCCCTTCTTTTTGGGTCAAAATAGAGCAAGACGGCATCACTATCACTATTATCTCGCGGCGAGACAGACGCAACAAACCTAACTTTGCCCCAAGTTCTAATTAATAGCTGTTATGAAGCTTTTTCTTAGGCCACTCGGGTGAAACTACTTAGGAAGCAAAAAATTGATTTAACAGCGCCGGAAGATAAAGTCTGAGAGGCAAAAACTTTTACCTTGCTTAAAGTTGGGGTAGATAATGTGATTAGCAACGGAATTATTGTCACATCTCCTTTAACCTGGATGCTTTTAGTTCTTGAACCTTAAAAAGTTGTCTAACGAAGAAAACTTTTTGTCTCTCCGAAACTTTTTTTTTTTTTGACGAATTTAACTTTATCTAATATTGGTCTAGATGCTTTTTTTTTGTCTTTTTAGGAAAATAAATAAGCAAAATAAAAGAAAGAAAAAGTCACATTTTTTTAAGTAAAAGATTTTAACTTATTTAACAAATCCTGTTCAGGCATGCATATTTCGTTGTCTTTCTTTAGCTTTTAATAATATTTCAGTTTTGATCTTATGGAAAAAATGATTAATTGTTATCTCAGTTATTTTCACAAAACATTTTACGGCATATCACGTTTAAATTAGTCAATAGTCTGCTCGTCGTTTTTCAGCTTAATTCTACATCATTTTAACTGCATAGTTGGAAAGACAGAAAATTTGCGGATTTGAAATGATGTTTGCAGACGTTTAAATATACAGATTGGATTTTCACTTGATTTTTCATAGTTGCGAGCACTGTTACGAGGACTTTGTGGTTTCTTAAAAATATTGGGGTTTTAATAAAGTCATGGTATTGCATTTGAAATCCTTTTATGATTTATTCTGAGAAAAGATGCATTTGTTAAATGTTTTACCGATAAAACATAGTAATTTTCCTGAAATATAGCTTTTTAGCTAACCAATTTCGGATGCTCAGGTTTAATTAAAAAAATAATAAGTTAAAAAGGGTAGAACAATAAATTAATAAACAAATCAATAAAAACGGATCTCCTATTGCCATGTGAATGTTATTTCTCTCTTTACGTTGCATGACTTATCTTGCACTATCTGCACAAAGGTATTAAACCAAGACATTGACAAAACGTTTTTTTTTTAACCCCTTCGGCCCTGAATTTTTAATTGGGTAGATACAAAATCAATGAGTGATTATATATGCTATAATGCATGTAAATATGCTAAATATGTAAAATTATGAGCGTTTCTACCCAATTACGGAACAAAATAAAAGAGTGTGACTAATAGAGTAGGTACACCTAGGCTGTAAAAAAGCTACAAAAATGAGGACCATATTAATATCCAGTACTATTACACTTATAAAGGCATCTCATCTGATCACACAAATGAATCCACAACTCCAATGCGCAATGAAAAAAAACAGAATACCCATATCACATTTTTCACAATAAGAAGTTGATAATATAGGTGCAACCATTTCTAATATTGCACCTTTTGCCTGTTTCGAACTCTCTCCACTCATGTGATATTATTAACTCAAACCTCACAATCTCCACCAGGGTCTAACAGCAGGGTATATTTATTTACATTAGATGGAGGTACAACAGGAACTAATTCTTAGATGGCCTCCCGTTTAGTAGGCCGATGTTTGCTTGAACTGGTGAATGCCCCAAACGTTACTGACACTACATCCAACGTGCCATCGAGCCCAAATACCATATGATCATTACGTGTAATTCCTCACGAAGCGGCATTCCAGTCTATACTCTGACCAAGCGTTTGTTATCGCCATACTGACAATAGTGGCAATCATCTCTTCATCAGGTTACAACCGTGCGGCAAATCATAATTTGATGGCTGCCATCATCATCAGACCCAGCTAAGTCTACATCTTCTAAATCAGAATCATCCAGGACTATTATGGCACTGAATGGCTTCCACACAAGGACACTTTTTACTTCGCATATTGGCTAAGCAAATGAAAATATTTCAGCTTGCGTAATTTGATATAAACAGACAATAATAGGCATCTACTTATTCAATAAATTCCTTAAAACATAAAAACTATAGTCATGAGGCATAATTTAACAGAAAGTAGTGTTTGTTTTAAACAAAACATGATTTTAGCACTACTAAGCATCTGATGTACTCTTATGGGAACACGAAGAAGAATAGGTCATGTGTGCTCCAAGGCCTGATGTCCTATTAGTAGAACAGATTTAAGAATCGCATTAACAATTAAATTTAGTTATTTTTTTTTCATTAAAATACTAAACTGGTCATAAGGGTCTATTTGTGCTGTGGAATTTCATAAGGTGCCAGGAAATTACATATAGTAGCATTGTAGAAATAATCAAAGCTGCATTTACCTTTGTGCTGCAAGTGGTGAGAAACCGACATTATCTTCTCTGCAGAACACATGCTGAAATCTACTGAGCAAAAATGGTACCATATATGAATTCTTACATGTATTATGAGTAAGCCGCTGGATTTTGACGTTCAAATTCTTAAAAAGGAAGAATGTAGAGCATTATGAAGATTTGTTCTAATAATAGAACGCCAGGGCCGAAGGAGTTAAACACAATTTTGTACCTCTTTTTTAATGTTCCGAGGAAATATTTATTAAAAGCTATCCATTTTCGCAATACACTATAACAATTTTTCTATTATTTTTTTAAAGATTAATAACTGATCAACTACCGTAGAAAACAACTCCGTAAAATTGGATAATAATTCTTATTTATATGATCTTCTTCAATTTGGAGAAGCTTATTAGCTTAAACTTGAGGTTTCTTAAAACTCCCAATGGCAGCACCAGTTGTGACAGAGCCTATAAACAATGCGTGGTTCCCTCTCTCCGAAGCCTTGGCATTGACAATCCAAGTATTTTTAAAACACGTATGGACCCCTATGAATCGACATCCTCTTCTACTAGAACGTTTATGTTGAGTCACGGGCTTTTACTACTAGAATGTTTTACAATAAACCAATATTTAATCTAAATATAAACCAAGTGATTTCGGTTTCTTAGAACTCATGATCAATACTTGTACTCCATTTTAGACTTCATAATTTACTGGAAGGGGAATTTTTGATTTTTAGAGCAGTTTACTTGTCTCTAAGGGCCCTGCTCCACATCAGCGGAAAATGTTACCGAAAACGAAAGCAGAAACTGAAAATCCGGGTACTCTCCATAGGAACACTGTTTAATCCATTTTACGTTTCTGCTTTATTTTTCTGCTCTATATCAATGTGGAGCAGGGCCCTAAGTTTTCGTCACAGAAACTGCCATCATGATCTCAAATAGGCTTGGAAGAAAAGTTTTATCCTCAATTTTTCTCAACTCTTAATTATCTGTAACATCGCGATTGAAGTCCGAGAGTTTACCAATCTTAAAACCCTTAACTACCTGTTCTCTTAAGTTTCTGACATTAAAAGTAGCTTTATCAATGCCACAATGTTTTCCAATTGTAAAAAGTTCTTGTTTACGTGACTAAATTATAATTTTAAGAGTTATTATTTATAATATAAAAATAGCTTATAATAAATTTTAATGCTTAGCTCAATTTCATAGTAATATGATTTTCATTGAAAATTTTAATTGCTACCGTACAATGCACACTACCGTTAATGCCAATATTTCCAAATGATAATTAACCTACAATTTATAACAATTAACACGTAGACTGTCAATTTAAAGCTACTTTTAAATTTTTCAACGAGAGACAAGCAATTATTTGTTCAATCGGGACAGTTAGCTTCTAGTATAAATAAGGAATCAGTGATAGGGTAAGTGCTCCAGTAGTCGGCCAGGCTCCAGTAGTCGGCCACAATGACATAAAACTGCTCATAAATAGTACATTCTTAATTCAAAATCAGATATGACGCATTCACACATTCATGTACCTATCCTCAATCATCAACCAGTGGCAGTTAAGTTTTGGGTACTTTTTTTGAATTAGTAATGAGTCATTTCATTTTGAATGGTGTGCCCGTCATCCAAGATTGCGATTCTGCTTATTTTTCAGCTAAGATGATTCTGTGGCCGACTACTGGAGCATTTACTAGTGTTGATAACAGCTTGGATTTTAACATAATTTTTTTTTTAATTTCTGAAACAAGTAGGTGATTCACTCTCAGAAAGGTTCATTCTAAAGTTTTACCTTGTTTTTGTTGCTTTATTGATAGCTGAAAGTTCCAGGTTAGCCAATATCAACAAAAGATCTCTTAAATGGCCGACTACTGGAGCACTTACCATATGTTACCAAGCAGATGATTCCATTAAAAGTGATCATGCTGTTTCTAAGATTTCATTGGTAGACAGTGTTTTTATGTTGAATTATTTGGTTATTTTTTTATTGTCTTATAATAAATTTTATCCGTTGAAAAATAAGTAGTGTTGTTCACCTGTTTAGTAAAGGTGCTTGGTTTAGGGACGAAATATAAACGGTATCCCAAACACAAGTGCTTCAACACTTTTCTAGCTTAGTGAATGCAAGTCGTTTTGTGTATTTTTCCTTGAAATATACTAATGTTTATAACATATTACTAGCTTTAAGGAATAGTTGAATAACATAGATGTAAAATGTGAACTAAAAATTAGGGTATCCGATTCTTTCAGTGGAATTATTTACAAATCCCTTTTTTATTTAACTCACATATTGTAGCTAAATAGGGTTAAAACAATGTTTCCCTCAAAAGACACATTTAGTTTTCATTAAACTTTTTAATCAAAAAAAAAAAAAATAAATAAATAAATAAATAAATAAATGAAAATTTAAATTTAAATTAAAAAAACATGACACCTTCTGCAAAACATCATGTCTGGTTACCAAATCAATCTATATAGTAGTTTTTAAATTTTACTGCTAAGACCTTCCCTAAGGAATTCAATAATTTTAGCATCATCATAAATTTACACACATGGCTATAAAAGTTAAATTGCAGGAAAAAAGAAATATTTTCAAAATTGATTCAGATTTATAAGTTAACCAGAAAAGAAATAAATCGTAAAACATATCTATAGTCCTGAGAGAAGGCTATTCAGATTGATTGCTTTTATAAAGTATTAATATACGAAATGTTCAGTCGTTTTAATCGTAATATTTTAAATTCTTACCTAATTTTAAGGTTTATTTTTACTACACGAGTATATGAGTGCACATCGCATAGCAAAGTTAATTTTTATTTTAATAGAAATTCCTGCAAAAATTCTGCAGTTTTTAATTAATTTTAGTAGATGAGATATAAAATGCACATAATAAAAGCACGAAGGTTAGATCATTAAAAATTAATGGACATACTTAATACCTAACAGCAGTAAACAAAAATTTAAAAAAAAAAAAGTAAAGTTTAAAAAAGAGCATTTCGTTGTTATGTCATTTTATAAAAACGCTTTCGCTGAACAAGGAGAAATAATGAAATACTTAAAAAATAGTAAATACCCTTAAGAATTTTAAGGTAAAAATGCCTAATTGCGGAGTCTAAGGAAAAAAATACACATATTAGAAAGTTGTTTTTTTTATTGATATTTTCCAGCATTTTTAAGGAGCGGATTCCACTAGAAAAAGGTGCAATTTTTATTTGTACTTTTTTTTTTGTCGATGGCTCAACTATTGTCCTAAACATTTTTTTCCCCAAGTTGATTATCTTCCGCAAGAAGAGACAAAGTATTAGAAAAACTTAAACTATTAGAAAAAGCAAATATCCAGCTCAAATTAATTTTTAAAGCAAGGAAAAAATGTCTGAGCATTTTATTAAACTTAATTCTGCAAAGAGCTGATAGACTGCAAAAACAATATTTTATTTTTTGCTTCTGTAAGGTAAAACAAGCAATAAATTACTATTTTTATTATACCATTTATTATATATATTAATAATTAATGATGGTGATAAGAACATTTTATTTCTAATGGAAGGTTTTCAAAATAGTAAAAGTTAAAAATTACAATATATTATTTTTATAGTAAGATATGGGTTTTGCAGAAGAGTCATGTTTTTAATTTTTAATTTATGTTTTTTTTACTCATTTATTTATTTTTTATTATAATTTGTTAATGTTTTTTCCTTAAAAAGAAATGCTGAAAAAAAATGATAAAATATGTTTTAAATTTTAATTATAATTATAAAATTTAGTTTTAGATCAGTCGAAGCTTTTTAGTTATAAGTTATATACGTAAACCAATAAATTGAATATTAAATAATAAATAAGGATACGACAAAACAATGAGTGAGTGACATAACGTATAATATCATCCTGTATAGATTTACAAAGGCTGATTTTAGATATTTTTCAAGATTTTAACTTAAAGAGAAAATCCGAACCATAAACAAAAACAACAGATGCTTCAATGATCGAAAGCATGCTAGTGCATCAGGAACAATGATAAATCTCCCGATATGGAATTGTAATATGAATGGCCTGTATTTTTATTGATTGAATGCTTTTATTTGAACACTCATATCCAGTTTGGAAGCCTTTGGGCAAACATCTTGCTTTTAAAGTTCTTGATTTTGAATCAAGATTTTCTACATGAGTAACTACATTCTCAAAAGTAGGACGCTGACGAATCTAAAACAATTTTTACGTTTTCTTTGCACTGATCAATAAAAAATATGGCCGCAAAGTTGTTATATATACGCATAAATATTTTTGATTTTCCATTTCTCTAAGTATTAGAATTGTTTTGAAGCTAACAACATTTTTCTAAGAATTTTAACTGCACAGTAAACGAATAAAAGTTTAAAATTATATTAAAGGAAGTTATAAAAAATCAACTAATTAAGAAAAAAAAAAGAATGAAAGAAGAAAAAACGTTATTCGCAAACTTAACTTCATATCACCTTTTTAAAATGGTAGTTTCCTCGTGAGCTTGACATTTTGGCGTGTTTCTTTGGTGTAAACAATTAACTGCTTCTTTTGGCTACAACAACAAACAAGCATAATCCCTAATTCCACAATGAAAAGACTTTTCCAAGCAACAATTATTTTCCAGTAATTAGAACACAACTGTAAATGGCACGTAGCTCACTAAGTTATTTAGAATTTCTTTTGATAAGACTAATTTTTACCAAACTCAATCCTATAGCCAACCATGCATAATTAAAAAAAACTAGCCGTGCTCATTATCGAAAAGCTAATGAATGTTGTTACACTTAACGTCAATTATTTAAACTTTTATGTATAAACATTTTAAGAATAAAATTCTCCTACGTCTCATATTATTGCCCATAATTTCACCATATTTTCCTGAGTTGTCTTGAATTGGTACTTTTTTGCATTCTTGCTTGTGTGTGTTCTTCGATCATCATGTGTTTTTTAGCACAACTTACGAAGTCGAGGTTGACTCTAAACACGCGTCTTCAATTTTTACGAATTTGTGCATTTGTAACTTTGTTTCTCTTTTCTTTTTTAATACAAGGGTGACACATATTTATTTTTTTTTTTAGTGCTGACTCTAAGGAGGGGTTAGATTTTACCTTGTAAATCTTATTCATAAAATAAGATCAATTTCTAATCAGGAACAATCCCTAGCAACATAATCTCATCGGCCGATGATCGGCCATTCATCGAAACCCGATGAAATTCTCATCGGCCGATGATTGGATTCGATGAGTTCGCATCGGGAATTACTCCAATATGTCTCATCGGCCAAACAGAATCCGAGCAGCAAAATCCGATGAGTTTTGCTCGAAATATGATGAGATTTGGAGCAATTTACGAGCAGTGCAGTCCCGTGCCGATGGATTTAGGATCAATTTTGGATGCTCGACTTATTTTCATCGGGAAAGTTGATCGGGAGGATATCGCTTTCCCATGAAAAGTAGCTCATCGAAAACCGTGCTCGGATACTGATTGGAACGATGTCATCGTGCGTTACGGGATCAGTTTATGAGGAGGTCGATGATCGGATGAGCAAAATCTGATGAGTTGATGCTACTTGGGATACTAATACATTCATTAGATACTTTATTGTGGTATTAAAGCATAACAGTTGTATTTTATTACGTTCACTTATATGAGATTAATTCAAATCTTTAATACGAAATAAAATGTTTAAAATCTAACAATTAATTTCTTAACTCCTAGATGGAGTAAAGTTTTACTCCATCTTTTTATTCAATTCTTCTTCTAATAATTTCTTTACTTTTACCAATATCTATACTCTTCTTTTTAGCTTTCATAGATGAGGTTTTCAATGAAATCATTCTAGCTCTAAAATAGATCACCATTAAGTTCAAAGTCGAAGAATTTCTTTCAACAAAAGTTGTTGTGGGTAAAAATAACGCCAAATATCTTTGTTGGTGGCTAAAAGTCATCTGTTTTTGTTCAGTTTCAGACACTAATCGATTTCTTGCAATGATTTTATTTTTGACTTTAGTCACACGATACAGCACGATTTGTTTACTCTCAATGCGACATATCTCGAAATGGGGAGCATACAGTACTTGAAGTTTTGAGGACTATTTGGTGGGATTATTTTACACTAGGGTGTGTTTAATAAAACTATGAGAAATATTTCTGGGAAATATGTTACTCTCCTTATTTAGTGGAGATGGTTTAAAGGAGTACTTTTTTTTCATTTCACACCTCCAGGGTCCCCCGTACCTACCACAGCTTTGTGGTTTAACCGGGATAGGGCCCTGAAGGGAGCTCTGTTCTTAATTTTGAACCAGAACCTAGGGTCGAGCAAACTCTAGACCCAGCACCCCCAGAGGTATCGTTTCACTTGGAGGACTTTGTGACCACGACATTTTTAACGCCTCCCAGCCACCATTAATCAAGACGGTGGATCTTTGATCGGCTGGGATCGAACCCGGGTCCCTCCGGACACGAGTCCGATGCCTTACCGATCGGGCCACCACGGCCCTTTTAAAGGAGTACTACGATGTTATTGAATGTGTTTCCTAATTCAGATTATGATTACAGGTAGTGGCATACTCAGGGGGTAGGTTGATATGGCTGCAGCCCCCTCCGAAATTTTCAAAAAGAATTTTAAAAATGTAAGCTAAGTTATTTTTTCCTAAATTTTCTTTTTTTCTTTTGAAATCCCAAATTAGAAAAACTATTAGAATAGATAATTAAGTATGGGACAAAAGTAAAAGAAATATATTTCTTTTTCGCATGTTTATTTAATTGTACGTCATGTTTCTGATTATCCTATTATTCCAGTTAGTTCTTTTTTATTGCAAATCTATGTTTTAGAAATGCCGATTAATGTTTTTCAGTCACCTAACTCTGTTAAATAAATTTCAGAAAATTGAATTGAAACTCAGTATTGGAAATAATAGTAAAATAAACCGCAAAATTAACATTATTAGAGTGTTAATTTGCCAAAATATTCCAAGTAACTATTTTAGCAACACCTCTTTCAATGAAGAAACTTGTTTTAATTTAAATTTATTATTCTCTGTATCCATCAAAAGGTTTTTTCACAAGTTTTAATTAAAAAAAATGTTTTTTTTTAATGATGTATTTTCGACTGAAATAGGCATTGAAGCACAAATTCCAGACATTTGCTTATCTTGGGTAATTCCTCCACACACTTTCAAAGAGTCTTGACTCAGGACCCCCCCCCCCTGATATGATATGTCTGCGTACGCCACTGATTACAGGCTTAGAATACTTAGTATGTAGGTAGAGTCTTGAACAAAGGAGAGACAGAGGGTACATGATACAGTTGTTTAAATTTATCAAACTAAATGTTCATTTTCATATGAAAAGCAGGGCAAGATGTCATTGTTTTAAGCTGTTCAAATCTCAGGCAAACCTATACCCAAGTAGCATCAACTCATCGGATTTTGCTCGGCCGATCAACAAACTCCTCGTAAACTGATCCTGTAACGCACGATGACATCGTTCCGATCAGTATCCGAGCACGGTTTTCGATGAGCTACTTTTCATCGGAAATCGATATCCTTCCGATCAACTTTCCCGATGAAAATAAGATGAGCTATATTCCACCGGAAAACGATACCCTTCCGATCAAGTTTCCCGATGAAATTCCTCGGCACGGGACTGTTCTGCTCGTAAATTGCTCCAAATCTCATCGTATTCTCATCGGATTTTGCTGCTCGGATTCTGCTCGGCCGATGAGACATATTGGATCATCGGCGGATGAGAATTTCATCGGGTTTCGATGAATGGCCGATCATCGACCGATGAGATGATGCTAGGGTAGTTTAGGAGAAACTACTACTTTGGTAGAGTTGTGGGCACCTCTAACAGCTTACCGGAAGAAGTTGTAATTAGCAAGGGAGTTACCCTAGTAGCATCATCTCATCGGGCATTCATCGAAACCCGATGAAATTCTCATCGGCCGATGATCCAATATGTCTCATCGGCCAAACAGAATCCGAGCAGCAAAATCCGATGAGTTTCGCTCGTAATACGATGAGATTTGGAGCAATTTACGAACAGAACAGTCCCGTGCCGATGAATTTCATCGGGAAACTTGATCGGAAGGATGTCGTTTTCCGACGGAATAGAGCTCGGTTTATTTTCATCGAGAAAGTTGATCGGAAGGATATCGCTTTCCGATGAAAAGTAGCTCATCGAAAACCGTGCTCGGATACTGATCGGAACGATGTCATCGTGCTTTACGGGATCAGTTTACGATGAGTTCGATGATCGTCCGAGCAAAATCCGATGAGTTGATGCTACTTGGGTAATAACAGCGCCATTTATCTTCATTGGAGACAATAAATTGATTAGGACAAGTCTATATGGGCCCAGAGCCTGTTGTTAGTCGTCACGTTTGTGATATATGCATATTTTTGTGAAAAATTTTAACAGTATAAATTAGTGTGTACATTTTTTATAAGGATAAAAACATCCAATTTATTTCCAAGAAAATTATCTTCTTATTACCATTACTTTCTTATTATGGTTCACTACAGTCTTCAGCATAATTACACTTTCCAAAATTCATGTTTGAAAAGTACAAAATGTTTGTTGTACTTGACAAAACGGCTTCATGGAAAATGTTACAAATTAGCTTTTAGTAAAAATAAGCGGAATATCATGAAATTTGAGCTTGAATTCCTGACCAGGCGAGAAAGGAATCATCCTAAATTTCGAAATTTCTCTTAAGATGGAAGAATTCTCAAAAGTTATCGAATCATTTCTAAGGATAATAGTTTAATAGATTCTGAAATTATTAGCAGCTGCAAACACTCAGAGTAAAATCTTCTTCGTTTTCTCTGATGACATTCGGGGAAACTACATATATTCCAAATCAATTCATACGTCATGAAGAAAATTTATTATAATTGACTCTTAATATCTATGATTCGTGGCAAAGCAACATAACCCTCCTGCACAGAATTTTCACTTTATTATGAGCGAAACTTTTGAAGAGTCCTCGTAATACACAGAGCAACAAAATTCCAAAACGCTATCCAAATTGATGTTCTGAAACTATTAGCTTATTATTGCAGATAATTCCACTTCTATCAATTTCTGTTTTCAATGTATGCATTGGTAAAATGATACATTGATAGATAAAAGTCCTTTTATCTTATCCAAAAGCAACTGAACACATTCAACACAGTCAAAATAATTCGTCTCAAATTGTGTTTCAAAATTCATAACACTTCTGCATCCATTCTCTATTTTAAAATCTCTGTTCGAGAGAGATAAAATTTACTATACAAAATTTCTCTTTCTCCGATGAATCATATTTCAGTTTAGGTTTGCCTCCGCTGGTAAAAATAATAATAATATAAACCTTTGGTGCTGCAGGAAAACTACCATTTCAGGTTAGGGAAAATGTCCCTCTACGGCATTTCATGCTTCGAATGTTACGATTTAAAATGAAATTTAATGGTCTGGAAAGAAAATAGGGGGTTTACCAGATTACATTTTTTTTTCGATAAAATTGGATTTTGTTGCTATGAAATAACGTATCGTGAAATTATGGTTCATTGCTATTTTATATTTTTAAAATTTGAGCGGTAAGGAAATACCAAATTCCACGCGGGCACATTTTAAGATGCACATGTGTTGAAGGGACATCAAAGATTATTGCATGTTAGCCATAAAAAAGGGTTTTTAAGAAAATATGCATAATAAAAATTGAAAAGCTTACATTTCAACTTTTATTGGTTACGATGTGATGATATAGAAGTTATGAAATTCTAGAATTCAGAGATGGAAATTATATGAATGAAAAACAAAGAAACAGAGTAATGTAAGCGTAACATAATGAAACATTATTGCTTATTATTCAACATTTATTTCTTCATTCAAATTTTTAAATTTTGCTTTTGTTAACTTATTTAATTTTAATTTATTAAGACTAAAAGTTTGAATGTTTCACTCTGCAATATTGGAAGAAAAATTACCACATTAAGCAATAATTTAAACTAGCCTGTAAAATCATCGCGGTCTTCCGCACTTTTCAGGCTAAATTATATTTTCAACTGCTTTTTTTTTTAACTGAATGTAGCAAAATATTTCGATTAAATTTGTCCCTTTTAAAGATATTAGGGGTGTCCATATTGAGAAAACTGTCTATATTGTGCACAAATACCTTACTATAAGTTTTGTCTACAGTTACCATTACCGTCAAATTTTCAAAAATAGACACTTTTGAAAAAGCAAACTTGCTTCATTTTCTCATTTTCAAAGTAAACGTGTCTCTGATTAGACGGACAACCAATTTAAAGCTACTTTCAAGTTCATTATTAAAAAAAAAATAATGAAACTAAAATAAAAGAGGTAAAAAAGTAATAAAAACAGCAAAATTTAAAAAAGGAAGAAAAAATAACGCATATAATTATAAACTATAAAACAAGGTACGGTTAAAAAAAAAAACTAATACTACTTCGGTTATTTTGAAACGAGATATAAAGATTGAGAAAAACAAAGGGACTTGCGTTTTGTTTTTTCAGGAGTGCAACATAAATTACCATTAGAAAAAACATGCGTTTTTTTTTGCTTTTCTGGAAAAATAAAACAAATCTAGCATTGCAACAATTGTATATGTTTCTGAAATAGAAAGTACCCTTTAAGAAAAAAAAATGTAACTAATTTCTTTACGTAAATATTAAAACCAGGAACAATTGCAATTACTTATTTTCAACAAAAAATATCATCATTCTTTTTTTCTACTTGTGCTGTATGAAAATTGCATTTCAAACAATTAAAAAACATCACACTGCGAAAATTGATAAACGTTAGAACAGAAGCAATTCGCTAGGACAAAGAAATTAAACGGAAAAGCAATAAAAACGGCTATCTTATTGATTAGTTTGGATGAAGAAAGGAGAAAATTAATTTCAATTGTTACAATTGCATACATAAAAAATCACGTTATACGTGCTGAGCTTTCTTCTTTCTAAGAAAGAGAAAAAACTGAGGAAACAACAATCATAATTAAATTAAAACATAAGAGGTGTCTAAGCAATTTTTCAAGACAAATTAAAAAGTTCTTCAGGTATTTCACTAGTTTCTAGTTGCTGAAAAACCTATTTCAATGAATTCAGCTTTAATTGTTGTTGTTTTTCTTGTTTCTTGCACGAAGTATTTTAATTAGACTAAGAACATAAATGAAAACAATTTAATGCATTTGAATAAAATCAATAACGAATAAGGATATTTTATTTTATTTAGCCTTTTTTTTTTACTGCTTTCAGATTAAAATGCATTGTTACAGCTTTTGTCTCTAGAGAACATTGTCTCAAGTACTTAAACAAATTAAACTGCTTGCTTTTTTTTTTTAACTAAAAATAACAGATTAGGCTATAGGTGGGGGCTTTTTCATAACAAATTATGTTTTCAGCTCAGGTGCAATAATATTTTTTTGTTGTTTTACTTGACGTAATTAAAGACACTTAAGCTTTATTGGTAGCTCTTTTTGGAATACGAAATCAAAAACGGGTGTCGATGAAATTTATACAAATTAATTGACGAATTCTTATTGTCAAAACTTTTAAATCCGGTTTAAAATTTTAAGAAACTTTAAATAGATTGACGTTCTTTTGGATATTATACTTCGTAAGTTAAATTATCTTAAATAAGCCAGGCACAAAGTAACAAATCATCAAAACACTTGCAAAAATATTAATTTTTTACCCTTGACAAATTTTAACTGTAATTTGTGAAAATTAATTAGCATCACTAGTATGAATGAAAATTAAGGGAGAAACAAAATCTTGAGCAGATATTCAAAATTCTTTAAAAATAACTGTTTAATACGGTAATGTAACTTTTGTGTCATTGAAAAAATTAGCTGTTTTGCAGAAACATACAGCGTTATTCCCTTTTCGAAAACCTACAGTAAGGCTATTCATTTAGAGGGGAGGGTCAATTGGCAAAGTAATTGTAACACTTAACGAATAAACTGAATATCAGTGAAGCAAAAGTTCAGTTCACAGCGCCCTCTTACATCTTGGCCCCTGGGGCAATCGCCCCACTCGACCCCCTCTTCAGACGGCCATTCTAACTAGTAGTTTAAAAGTTAGATCTTTTCGAAATTGTTAGTGTAATTAAATTTAACTTGAATAGTATAAAATGTCTAATTAAAAAAGCTTTTATTTAATAATCAGTTGTAATCAAAACAAGACTTTTGATTCACTCTGTAGTTTATTTTCTTTGACTAACATTTAAGTTCCCTACTGTGTTTTGAACCAATATTTTTCAGAAATATTACGTATTTAAATTCATCAAGCTACGCTTGTGCAAACTTTAAACTGTGTAAACTTTATGTAAATACTTCATAAACTTTTGCAAATTAAATGAAGAAACGAGAAAACTAAAATTATATCCGACTTTCAGTCAAAATACATTAATAATTAAATTACGTGCATCAAGATGATGCCGGCATTAAAAAAATATTATAATAAACATTTTCTTACTGCTAGTAAACTTCTTTAGACTATTTCTGTCTTTGATAAATACATAGACAACACACCATCATTTGAAAATAATATTTAATTTAAACACACACTTCAGAAAGAACACAAACAAAAAACCACAAATAGGGTAAGTGCTCCAGGAGTCGGCCATTTAAGAGATCTTTTGTTGATCTTGGGTAATCTTGAACTTTCAGCTATCAATACCGCAACAAAAACAAGGTAAAACTTTAGAATGAACCTTTCTGATAGTGAATCACCTACTTGTTTCAGAAATTTAAAAAAAAAACATTATGTTAAAATCCAAGCTAGTCAACACTAGAAAATGATCCAGTAGTCGGCCACAGAATCATTTAAACTGAAAAATAAGCAGAATCGCAATCTTGGATGATGGGCACACCATTCAAAATGAAATGAATCATTACTAATTCAAAAAAAGTACCCAAAACTTAACTGCCACTGGTTGATAATTGAGGATAGGTGCATGAATGTGTGAATGCGTCATATCTGATTTTAAATTAAAAATGCACTATTTATGAGGAGTTTTACGTCAGTGTGGCCGACTACTGAGGACTGGCCGACTACTGGAGCACTTACCCTATTTTTCAAAACACAACACTTATTTCTCTCTAGCCAATTTCAACACCTATTTTTTTTTATATATATACAGAAGCCATGAGCTTCGACATACATGAGGACTGCGTATTATGTGCCTTGCCTTCTGACAAGCACAGGACATATATTGACGGCACAGAGAGGTTGAAATAAAATAGATGGGCAAGGCGGGACTCGAACCTGCGACCTCTTGCTTACGAGGAGAATACTCTACCTCAAGGCCCCCACACCTCGTTTTCCGGTCACACACACCCAACACACACCTCTCTCTAGCCCTGTTGCCAACGTTCGTTCACGAGTAATTCAGATTTCTAGCAGAGTGGCTTTAATTCCTGTGCCGCCAGCATCCTGAGATCCTTACACTTGTAAAAGCAAAGAACAAGGATTTTACGCACGAAATATTTGCATGTTTTTCTCAACTTTCTAGAGATGCATGTGTCATTACTTGAATTTTTTTTTGTTCATCACTCTATCTAAAATTACATGCACGAAGTACAATATCTCCGAGTAATATTATTATTGATTAGTGATACAGAAATTTCGTGCATTAACAGCAATTTTAGTTTAAAATGGTTAATTACAGGTTTATTAGTTAAAGTTAAATTGCAACAGATACTCTTGATGACTTAATTTATCTCTATCATCCGATATTTGAACAAAGTTGTTTGCTAAAACGCAACTTTCAAAGTATAAATATGGTTCAAAGGATGATTGAGCCATCATTTCCAACACCGAAGTGCACATAATCAACCACAAATCTTTAGCCATCCACACTTGCTAAATTAGAACTTTTAAGATTACAAGGAATTCTTGGACGCAGCCATATTTGGTCAGTTGGTCACTCAATTTAACGTGCATGTTTCATTAATCTCTATTTATTTCTTATTTCTCTTTAAATATTCAAGTCATCAACATTACACAGCACATTTTCCTGAATCAGAATAATTCGAGCTTGAGAAATATAAATGCATATTGAGAAGCATGTTGAAGGCATCATGGGCTCTCTATTATCATCATAGAATCTTTGAAAATACCATTTCATAGACTGTCATATAATTACAACAAGCTTCATCTGACGGAACAGCATATATAAAGCGTAAGGAGAGTTTAATTCTACGTCTCATAAATGCTGTCAACAGCAGCTCATCATACACCATTTCAAATCCTTACAAACTTCTACAATCTTATTTATATCTTCTTGTATTCCAGCTACTCTTTGCAAAAGCCATCTGCTTGTTTATCCCCCCCCCCTCTAAAGTTACACATGTTATAAACTGAATATGTTTAGTAGATCATTCGGGTTACGGCACACAACATTGCTATTACATTAATTATTTACTTCATACTTATACAGTGCACTGTAAGAGAATCCCAGAATGTTGCGAATAATTTCCAAGTTACTTCCAGAACTACACGGGTTTCCTTCAGCTTTGTGTTCAAAACAATTAGTTTTGAAGCACGTATCCTGATTTTCCACTAGTTGTATTGCTACAAATTGCATGAATTCAGCTTTCTAACTCGCGGAAAATGCGTGAGCCACCATCATACACACCAGGGTCCCCCGTACCTGCCACAACACGTGGTTTGAACAAGATGGGGCCCTGAAGAGAACTGATCCAGACCAAGCGCCGAGCATACCCCTGGTCCAGTACCCCTAGAAGTATCGTTTCGCTTGGAGGACTTTGTGACCACGACCCGTATTTAACGCAGCCCAGACACCATCTGTAAAGACGGTTGATCTTGATCGGCTGGGATCGAACCTGGGACCCTCCGATCATGAATCCGACTACTTGGCGACCGGGCTAAAATGGTAGAGTTTTTTTTTTATTTCTTTTTTTTTAGCCACTAGTGTGAAAAAAAAATGTATTAGATGTTTCGTCCACAGCGTGGTTTAATTACGATCTTTCCAGATAAATTGAGCCCAAACGAGGTTGGAATGACGTATTCGGTAATTGAAACTTTGCGAGAATTACAGCTAAGCTAGGTGTTCAGTATTTGCTTGCGATTCTGTCTTAGTTACAGCAGCTTTTGCTAAATTATTATTTGCTTTTATTAAATTTTGCTAAAATACGTCAGGAGACTTACTGGTAAATCAGGAATATGCCGAGATTATTTTTAAACAAATCTAAGTTTTTTCTTTCCTAAAAGTTCCAATTTTTTAAGAAAATTGCCTGGTCTTTATTAGAAACGTTTCTAAATTCTTCAGGAAGTTTCCTGGTTAATTTCAGGAAGTTTGCTGACTAAAGGTGGGAAAGTTTTTTGGTTTTTGCCTGTTAAAAAAACTGGCTGAAATTAAGCATACTAACCATTATTTTTCCAGAAACTTCTTAGTTTGTTTACAGTGTAACTCACACAAACACAAGATTTTGAAAAATATTAAATTGAGGAAAATACATCGTTCACTGCCTCAGCAGTGAGATACACGCTCTCGTTCGTCGCAGATGATAATTAAAAAATGTAGTTCACACCATAGGAAATTAATTTTTGCGACTGAACTCTGGTATCATAAATAAATTATCTTTAGCATCTAAGATTGAAAAGGATCTATATTGAAAATTGTAATATCATTTTAATTTGCTGTTTACTTTGTTGATGAGAACCCATTACTAAATTTAAACGGGAGCTTACCGGGGAGATCAGCTGATCTATTTCTTTTCCATTGCTACTAAATTTTTTGGCATTATACGAACTTCAGGCTATTTAAAATAAGTGATAGAATATATAAGGTTTTGCATCTTTCTTAGAAATGTATTCTTCTCTTATCCTTTTTTAAAAATTTTCTTGTCATAAATACAATAATCTTTTAAAAAATAAACAAATAGATAATGCGTAAACAGCAATTAAGTTGCGCAGACACCGACACCACTTGCAGAGTCAGGTGTGCCCATCCCCCCAAGCTCAATGGCGCAAATTCCCCACTAAAGTTTTCACAACTATCTTGTGGTTTTTATTTTTCCCCCTCTTTTTTATTATTTTTATTTTTGCTTTTCAAATATTATTTATTTATTTTTTTAAATTATAACTATTTTTTTTAGATGTTATTAATTTTTTAAAAGTTCGAATTATGCGCAGAATATATACGCTTTTTTTCTCTTCCAGACATTCCAAGCACGCACACACACGTAGAAAAAATAAATAAATAAGTAAATAATAATAAGAAATAAAAGAAGTAGTTTAAATTAAAAACATATATTAATGAATAATTTGTATTGAAAAATCAGTAAATAATTTAAATTGAAAAATAAACTAATAAATAATTTAAATAAATAGATAAATTAGTTTTAAAAAAATCCCCCCCCCCAAAATTTTGATGGAGCAACTTGCGCCGGAATCCCCCCCCCCTGTTTGCACCCCTATGTAGTCACAATGCGCAAGGAGTGAGAATAAGTATGAAAAGACAATCGGCATGTTGGATATCTTTTCCTCCCTATGTGGAATTCCTATAGTAGTTTGTGAGTTTAATGCTGCCTTTGTATTTCAGATTAATGAATAATTTATATCAGAATCAAAATTTGAAACAATGCCTTGTGACGTGATTTTCTTGGATTTTGCGTTCTTTCAAAGCATTTTAAACTCACTTTCTATGGCAGAATTTTAAGTCTCACGAGACATTTTATGAACTGTTTACCGTTACATTTTAATTTATCGCTGAAAATAACAGAATAGAAATAACTATACTGGAAAATAAAATTGTTAACGTGTCATTGCATTTCCATAAAATTAAATTTTGTCAATTAAAAATTAATGTCATTAGTTTCGGTAAAATAGTTTTCTCTGTCTCTTAAATTTTTGCAAAGCATCCTGTTTCTGAATGTATTTAAAGATGTTATTGCGGGTGTAGGAGTTATGGAATAGATAACTTACAGAATATGTTTATGGATATTGAATCCGACAATCGTAATCATTATTTTATAGGCATAGATGTTTATTAATTAGTTATTGTTACCTTTAAATGAAATTCCGTTGCCTTTTGACTGCATTTGAATCAATTAAAATCTTACTCTTAGAAATTATAACTATAATATTAATATTATATTTCAAAATTTTAAAAACATTAAATTCATTTGAAAAATGTGATTGTTTCATTCAAAAGTTTTCATGTTCTTTTACATTTTCTGCATAAGTTTTCTACTTATTACAAATAGCACTTGTCACAAATAGCTCACATAACTACTCTTCTTCCAATAAAAGCCAAAAAAATTAGCCTCAGAATCGTATTGTTTCATGATGATTACTAGTTTATTTTATGAATAATCACTTTTTTAGCTGTCTACTTGTTTGCCAGTATTTCATGTGTCTTCAACTATCTATAAGGGAATATATTAAGGACTGTGATAATTTTAAATATTAAGATGATTATAAACAGGCATATTATTTAGAGCCACCTTTATTTCAGAGTAACAAAACGCAACTTAAAAACAAAACGCAAAACCCGAAATGCAAAAGGAAATATATAACTAAATTTGGCTCAGTGTAAAAGTGCTGTATAAAATGGTTAAGTGCATGAGTACTGTATTAAGTACTTTCCCCAAATAGCATTGCATTCTTTTAAAAATCAGCTGAAAATTATCATTTTACGTAATCATTTTTTCATACTCAACAGCAGCTGATAAACACGGCAAAAGTCCTCCCAAATTCTTTTCAGTAAACTTATTTACTTCTATGAAACTCCCATAAAATGGTACCATCACTTCGTGACCAAGGATCAAAGTGGCGTGAGTGATGAAGGAGACAAAAAACTTAAAATAACTAACTGGTTTCCTAAGAATAGTTTTCACTAAAATTTATTTTTACTGGACATGCTAAATTTGATATATAATTAAATTTGACTCCAAGTTGCTACATAAGCTGAATACCTACTTCTACACTGGTCGGAGACCTCGATAGAGCCCAGGTGCCTCCATCTCGTGGGGAAACTGGGCGTCAAAACTCTCGTGACAATGCATTCTGCCGATGGTGGTGCCACATGAAAAAGTGGGTGCCGTTCTTGGGGAATGCACTAGGTCTGTAAATGGCAAGAAGCTAAACGCAGCCCTATTTGAAACAAACAAACACTGGTTGGAGAATATTTTACACAAATAAGTAACATCCCCTTCCCGTCGTCCCACCGACCAAAAGTAGAATTTCACGTAATTATTTCCTGATACTCAACCACAGCTGATAAACGTGGCAAAACTCCACCTAGATTCTTTTTAACAAACTTTATTCCGACGAAACTCCCATAAAATGATACCATCAATCCGTGACCAAGGACCAAAATGGCGTTATGAGTGAAGATGACGACGATACCCAACCCGGGGGGGAATTCACTGAACAAGCCTAGATCCTACTCGCCGATAATTACCTCCAACATCACTTACGCCGAAGTATCATTGTCGCTTACGATGTCCCCAATATTTGCATCGAGTGATTGATTTCATCCACAACACTACTAAACCGACGTCAAGTTACATAATTACAGCATAATGATCATGCGAGGGAGGCTAATAGACAGCTATGGCTGTATTAATGCGAACATTAATGTGCGCCGAGAAACTTTGTCATTGAAGATTGACAAAGGCCGCTTTCAACTTTAGATTTAGCGATATCAATTAAAATTATGTAGCAGTCGTGTGGTATAAGCTGAAATATATATCTCTGGATGTAATTGTTACATTATGTAAAATAGTTTAAGATAGTTAGCTTGTGACCATTTACTTTATGTTCCAGACTTTAGTACTTCACATTGAATACTGTTAAGCATACTAACTTTTCTGAAACCAGAGAAATACTTGCCATTATATGAGAGGATGTTTTTTCCAATTTTACGCACAAAATTTCAAACTTTATTGTAATAAAAAGTTCTGAGATTTTAATGAAAAAAGAAAGGAAGAAAAAAATGTATGTTTTGACCTTTTGGATCCAGGCTGTTTTTTAGAAATTTTTCTTTCGACCCAGGTAGTACGACAGTTGAACCACAGATTTCTTTTCCATTGGAAAGAGAAGGTATAAACTGTCGTACCAGACGTATGAAACCTTGAAAAAATCCCCGGCTACAAAGGGTTCGAGTGAAAATCTCAACCCCGTCCTCTAAAAAAAATAGAGTTACGGTACAGCATGTGTACCGCCCGGCTCCTAAAGTTTAAGTGGGGCAATGTGAGAAAAAGTAATAATTTTTCAAAACAAAAATATATAAAATTTATTTTAAAAGTTACATAGAAAGAAAACGTTGTATTTTCTAGTGAAATATGCATTAACAATGCTTATTTCATTTTTTGGCCATAAATATTTATTTTTAAATGAAAGAGAAAGATTATCACTTCAAAAGGTATGTAATAAAATATGTTCTAATAAAATATTTTCTATTTTCTCCCTGATTTTTTTCGAAAAAAGAAATAAATAGATGAATAAATGCATGAAGTAAAAAGGTAATGAATAAATAAAAAAACTGAATTAATTAATGATGAAACAAATATGTAAGGCAGGCATACATAAGTGAATAATTAACTTAGTGAATGTGCAAAAATCTATCATTGGATGAATAAATTAATAAATAATCTTGAATGAACTCTTTAGAAAATAGATAAATAATAAAATTAGCTATTTTACTTTGCCCCACGTGAGCTTGATAGCTGTATTAAACTTTTAAAATTACAATTTGCTTTATATTAGTTGAACAGCTAATATCAGTAGGTATCAACTTATATTTGAAATGTTATTAACAGCGTTTTTTTATAATTTTTAAGAGCACATAATAATTTTTGACAAAACGCAAAATATAAAAATTTCATCATTAGATTTGAGCAACTTGTACTATCTCACACTTTAATCTTAAGATGTAAACATCTTGTGATTGGAACCGTCATTCCCATGATTTTTTTCCGATGTTTAGTTACTTATGCAAGGTGGATGTTTATTTATTGATGTATTATTATTACAATAATTAAATATTTTACATACAAATATTTCTTGTGAATTTTCCAAACATCAAGAGAAAATAAAACAGTTTGATTCTTCCGCATATTGTTTTCAAGTTTTATTAGTCCGTAAATAAAAATGAATAAATGAATAAGCAGCAGAATAAGTAACACAGGTCTGCAAAAAAAAAAAATAATAATAATAATAATAACAGATGCAGGGGAAGTATTGACTGATTTTAATGTTTTTCGGTGTGCTGAATCCGAATATGAGCTTCATTTTTTTATATATGCTATATAGAGGTAAAATGGTACATTACGACACTCAGTATCCACGTTTTGTGGAAAAACTATACGTGATGGCTGAAAACGGAAGTCATTTTCGAATTCAGCACAACGAAAGACATAAAGTACACTCAAAGTACCCCATGCAGTTTTTTGGTTGTAGACATGTGAATTAATAATGCAGGTAACATTTTAAAATCTCGCCGGTAATGTTTTTTTTAAAAATAAGTTTATAATCATCCAAATTAAAATGAAAAAGAAAAAATCTTGTCAAAATAAAATGGCTATTCGCCCGCATTTTGCTTCCAAAAGTTGTGGAAAGTCTGCTCGTGAAAAAGGATGAGAAACGCTGCACTATATTATCATCTTATCTGTAACACTATTTATAAAGTCAATCTGATTTTGCACACGTTGCAAATGATAACCTCAGCCGAAACTGTTCTTATGTAACATTAAAGAACACAACCTTAAACTTTCAAAACATGCACATGCAAAATAATACTTATACGATCTTTATTATTTTCATGAAATGCTAAAGTAAAACATAAGATAGCTTATACATCTTTTATAATTGGAGAAGAACATCATTTGAACAAAGAACACATCAGAATATTCTCCTCTGCAACCAGAAAATATTGTTTTATTATATCTGATTAACAATAATTAACTAAACTAAAACATGCAAAACTCTTAATAACGCTATGTTCCTAAGTAGCCAGAGAGTGCTTTAGTGATTTTAGTATATTCTGCTGCGAGGCTTGTTAACTACGCACATGTGGAATAATTATGTTGTCTTTTACACTAAAACCCCCATCATATTTTTTAACCTCCAAAACGTAATCAAACAACTATTTGTTCCATCAAAGGATACAATTTTTACCATAACCACAAAGAGAACGGGCGTTGTTGTTGTTTTTTGTCACTAATGAAATACCAACATTCTTTCGAATGCTGTCTAAACGTAAACAACACTAATTAGGTATGAGGAAAAAAAGTTATTTTGCTACTTAATTAGCTCTTGGTGCCTTTGTTGTCACATGGATATAACCTTTAGGTACCTTTAATCAATTACATTTTTTCCTTTAAGTAAGTGTACATTTGGGTGCGGTGCAAGATGTATTGGTAATTACGTTTTAATTCCTTTCAATCGCAGTCATCTGTCACTTCAAGATAGTTGATTGTCTCATCTGCAGAAGAATTTAATTACTCGAGTGATCAAAGCTACAGATACGGGGTGAGAAGCAATCTTGTGTACATTAGATAATGATTGCTTTTTTGATATCAGAAGGACGAGGAAATATTGCAACACCTCATTGATCTTTTAAATGAATAAAAAAAAGACAAGAAAAGTGTTATTAAAAGCAATTGGGGCGTTTTATTTCATGTGCAAACTGGTAGAGATAAAACATCTTTTGTTGTGTCAGTTTTATGATTCACTTTTAACTTAGCATTTCACGCATACAGTCATTCAAGGTGACTTTTATTCAACAATGTAATCTCTTTTTTTACTGAGCCACTTTTAGTTAAAAATGTTCAATTCATCTCTTAGCATTAAACAGAAGGAATATTTCCTATGCGCAGTCGAACTCGCAAATAACAAGCACGAAGGAACACGGATATTTGCTCGTTATAACCGAGTGAACTCCAGAAAACTTATCTGAAGAGAAAATAAAAAAACTCATGCATGTTTTGCTTGCTTGTTTTTTTATTTATGTACTAAAACAGTTTGTCAAATTGTGTTGAGCTAGTACAGCAATGTTTTTATCTTTTTCTTTTTTTTACTAATAATTTTTAAACAATTATTCTGAGCATTGTATAAGTTTAAGAGAAAATATATAAACGCGGCGTTGAACATTGTTTATAGAACCTAAATTATGCAATGATAGAAATATACTTATTCATAAATTCAGCAAACTCGATGGAAGACAAACTTTTAAGCTACTATTTTCTCAGATATTTAAGGTCGTTTTGGAAAATATTTTGAAATCATACACAACATTTTGTAGATATTTGTGAAAATAAAACTAAGGTCTAATCATACTCAGTGAGATAATATTGATTAATTAATACCAACTTGTTTTAGGTCAAAATAAATAGTATTATCCAAGTATTTTAGCCTTTTATATTAGAATATAAAGGAAAACTTAATGATTCTAAATCATTATTAATATTGATCATAATGCTATACATTTTATAAGCATCGTGTTCACTTAAATCTTTTCCGTAATGTGTGCTCATGCAAGAAATCCAAAACATCAAAACGAAGATTGTTATTTTCAATTTGTGTTCATTTGAATACAAATGTTACTTTGATCGTATAATAATTTGTAAATCTTTATATTTACATTAATATTTATTTTTTATCCAAAAAATCTGAGTGTATAAAAAATGTTAACAGAAAATACATTCTTTCTTCAGCCATAATTAATTTCATCGCATAAGAGAAGCATACAATTTTTTGCACGTAATTTGGTGAATACTGTTTTAATCTTGTTCGCACGGCGCGCAAATTCGACGACACACGAAACGCAGTAATGCATTTACTGCACGTTTCGAAAATTGCCTCTTAGATGGGAAGAAATATGAGTTTCCGAATGCTAGCCTCAGGTTCGAAGATAACATTTAGAATCTGTGAAAATGATGATTACACCCATGTAATAAAAGGACGCAGTGAAAAATGATGGTTTCCAAGACCATTATTGAAATCGAATAACAATTACGAGAATATTACAAATTCAAATATTCAATTACACAACACCTTTTGATATTCAGCAGATTGTTAATAACATACCGGAAATTTTATCACCATTAGCTAGGAAGTGAAGTGAAGAAAGTGAGCTTACTTTCTTTTGCTGGAAAATCGGATAGATACGTTGTGATAGGAGAGTGATAAATAGAGTAGAAGAGGGCATTGAATACATACTTAAAATATTAAAAATACTTTAAATGCCAAAAAAATACATAATGGGTGTTTAGGACAACTCTGAGATAGTAACTTTTGTAGAAAAAAAGGTTTTTAAATAGATAAAACTGTTTGTTATTTCCTCTAACATGCAGTTAATATTTTTTTTTCTTCAGTAATAGCTATTTAATGATTAATTTTTAAATTTCTGATGACAAATTACAATAAAATTGAAGATCATATACAAAAATAAGAAACATACAATAAAAATGAAGTTAAAAGAATTTAAGTCATTCATTTTGTCGGTGCTCAAAAACCATAAAGGTTTTAAAATTTAAAAATGTAATAAAAATTTTTACTCTCAAAAAGTCTTCTGCAAATTGAGGTGTAAAAATCTTGAGTACATATTCATGTACAGGCGTAAAAAGAATGTATATATTCGTGTAACGCTATAGGTTAAAAGATAAACCTAGGTTTTCATATTATGTACTCCCAATAAAAGTATTTCAAAATACGCAATAAGCTCAGTGAGCGCAACTCAGTGTGCGGATTCTAGCGTCCAAAGTCACTCGGGACGCCTAAATTCAAACTGCAAGTGGTAAGGCGAGTGGCAATGGCACTTGTCCTTCCACATTGCTGTTGATGAGATTGACAACTCCTGTCGATGAACTTAAAAACAATAACATTAGGAAAATTTGAAATAGGTTAATTAAACAAAATCGTAAGTTGATTTGTTCTTCGGGTATATTTTGTTGTTGTTACTAAAGGATTGATGTAAACACACCATGACGATCAACCGGACTTCTAACACCAGAGACATTTGGCAAAAGGATGCAAAAACGATCCAACTGTTATTTAAAGTGATATTTACTGCGAATTTTTAGGCATTTTTCCCATGACCCACGAATTGAAGCTTCAGAAATATCTATTAAGTTCGTGCACTAATAGGAGTTCTGCAGTGCGTCGCAAAAGTTTAAGCACAATGCAAATTTTTCAATAAAAAGAAATCTTTTCAGCAGAATGATTTCATATTTATACTGTAAGTGGCTACTATGATCCTAATTAAGTGTTTGAAGTTTTGAAAAATATAACCGCAACGAAAATCAGAAAATACAATATATATATATATATATATTTTTTTTTTGGCTGTAGCAAAAGTTTATACACAGATCAGATTTTATGCAAATATCTCTTGAAACGTGATGCGTGAAGAAAAAGTGCGGTTCTTTTGAATGAGTTTTATAGTGTAGCAATGGCTTAAAGTGTTATCAAGATGCCGAAGTCACCACAGTTCTCGTCTGAAGAAGCTGTGAAACTCTGAAAGCTGAAAGCAGAAGTTAACTCTGTTATGCAAATTTCAGTGATTTTAAATCGATCTAAATGTGGTATTTATAATGTTCTGAAACGTGGAAATCAATTTAAACCTGCGATTTGCTCAGGAAGACCGAGAAAAACTACCTCTCGTGAGGATAGAAGAATTTAAAAACTGGCCTTAACTGAAAATTTGTCACTTAATCAAATAAAACTAGACTTGTAACAAAATTATCACGTGATACCATAAGCAGACGATTAAAAGAATCAGGATTTATCAAAAAACAAAAGTTAGCTCACAAACCTTTTCTGAAAAAGTGTCACAAACAAGCATACTACTGGCGTGACTTGAGGAAAGATCCGAAGTGCGTATTCAGTAGGCAACATGGTGGTGGCTCAGTCATGGTATGGGGCGCTTTTTGCTTCAACGGACAAACTTCTCTTCGCTTTCTAAAGGGTAGACAAAAATCAGAAAGGTATCAACATACCCTGAGAAAGCATTTGTTGAAGCTATTTGGTGAAGTCCTAGATGGTCCTGATTGGATTTTTCAGCAAGACAACGCTTCAATACACAATTCCCGTAGTACGAAAGAATAGCTTGCTTCTGGACAGCACTCAGCCCGGATCTAAATCCCATAGAAAACATCTGGGGAATTGTCGCACGTGACGTATACGAGAATGGGTAGCAGTATTGCTCTGTTCAAGAGCTTAAATCTGCAATCGAGGAAGCCTGGTACAGACTAACTCCCGAAACCTTCCATAATCTCGTGCTATCTTTGAAAAATCGCATATTCGAACTCATCAGATGTAACGGTAACACCATAGACTACTAAAAGACTTTTATGCTTTCTAAAAATTATAGATTCCGTTTTTGTGCTTAAACTTTTGCGACAGCAAAATTTTGATTTTATCATGTAATCGTATTTTAATTTCTATGAATTGTTTCCAAATTCTAAATATGGATTTGTAAGCTGTTTGTTTAATTACAGTAAAAATTTCAAAGCTTTTTGGTGTATACTTTTCTTTTTATCAAAATATTTCGGTTGTGCTTAAACTTTTGCGACGCACTGTAGTATTGTTTCGGACTGGAGTGTTTGATGCCTGATTGCAATTCTGGCCTTAATTTTAAAATCTACTTAAATTTAGAACAGGTATTATTTCCGGAAAAATTGCGCATCAATGTTTTTTCCCTGTTGAGATTTGTTCCTAATTGGCCGTAAATTATCACTTAATTAACACATTTCCTTTTATGAAATCCTCACTCAAATCCACAGAAAAATAAAACTTACAGAAAAAGGAAACTCCAATTAGTTTTCACTTAAAATTCCTCACTCAGTTTCGCAAATCGTAACAAAACCAAAACATTTTACTCAAAATTAAGAATTATGTTCCGAAATAAAAACCTCAGTTTTTAAAACATTAGAGAGCAGGAAACACCTCATCACGCGCTTGCGTCAGAAGTTTCTCTCTCCGCAAAAACCGCTCTCTTTTCCGTCTGTGATAATTGGTTTATAATTGGGTGTGAAAACTCCCTTTTTTCCAGCCTCTCGCACAATCATAGATTTCCCCTCAGGATGCATAATCAGGATGGATGGTGATGACTGCGTTGTTGGAGGGGGATAAAACGGAGAAAGAAGGGAAAAAAAGAACCACAAAAAAAAAAGAGAGGGAAAAGTAACTTGAAATATTACAGCCTGCCATCCTAAATGAGTCCAGACATTCCCTTTTGGATTTGCCGCCATAACCATTGAAACTCCTCATGATACAATTTAGAACCGTTAGTCTAACTGTTTCTGGATATCACAAAATATATTTTCATGTGGAATGTTAGGAAATCGTGTAGTGAATAATCAGGGGCCATACAGTTGGGACAGGATCGTCCTCGTTAAGTGGATTTTTTTTTTTTTTATCGTTTCCATGTGCGGATAGTTTTGAAAGCAATTTTGTTTCCCCTGAAAATAACTATGTGTCAGTGGTGATTTTCTAAACGATGTCAGGAATAATTCCGCTGGACATATTATTTTCACTGGAAGTAATGTCTTATTTTACGTTTAGATGTAGGAATAAAATGCCAGCACGCAGAGTTGAGTTTTAAGCAAAGGGATTATATATAATGTACTTTTTTTGTTTAAAACAATTCATAGCTCATTTGCTAGGTTATTTTCTGTAAAAAACTCATTTAGACAAAATTTTAATCATTTATTCTCTTTCGTGGTTTGTTTGTTTTATTTACAGTGTCAATGGTGATTTTGTAAGCGAAGTCTAGAATAATACCGCTGGACATATTATTTTCACTGGATGTAATGTCTTATTTTACATTTAGATGTAAGAATAAAATGTCAGCACTCAGAGTTTAGTTTTCAACAAAGGGATTATATTAAATTCATTTTTTGTTTTTTTGTTTAAAAGAATGCTTAGTTCAGTTGCTAGGTTTTTTCTTCTGTAACGCAGTACGTTAAAAAATTAATGCGCATTTCCATTTAATTTTCTTTAAATCAAAAATTTTTATCATGATGACAGTCAAGCGTCTTTTAAGAAAAACACTTAATTGCTAGCATATATAACTTTTAAGTGGAAGTTTCTCCTTATTTTGAATATAAAATGCTGTCGGGTGTCAATAATACATAAAAATGGCAACTCAGAAAGAAAATATTATTTGCACTATTTTTAAGGAATTTTCTAAAGAGCCTGACCCATTTTACCCCACCTGACCCTACTTATTTATTTTGTTTTATAGTTTGTTTTTATATGAAAAAAAAACACTTATTTACTCAGTGTTATAGTTTGTCTTTATACAAAATATATACTTATGTAATCTTTCTTATAGTTTGCTTTTATGCTAAAGGTATACTTGTTTATTCGATTTCACAGTTTGTTTTATTCTAAATGCATGCTTATTTATTCTCTGTCATAGTAGTTTTATACTAAATGTGCAGTTATTAACTTGTTCAGCAGCATTTAGTCATTATTCATTAAAGTTATTTATTCATTTAGACTTAATGTAGTTACTTAAATTTTATTTTAGACAATTTAGTTCCGTTAGTCTAACCAAATTTTCGGATATCACAAAATATATTTTCACTTGGAATGTTTGGAAATCGTGTTCTCACTTTAAATTTCTCTTCCTATTAGTTCCTCTCTCATTCTGTTTTTTTTTTTTTTGGAAAACATTTAAGTTTACTAACGCATTACTATCGTATCGCTGTACTCATTACCTTTTAACGATAGTTTATTAAGTTTTCAAATCCAATCCTCTATTTAACATAATGTTTGTTGTAACCTACTTTCTATTAGTCCACAATATATTTTCAATTTTAATCCGATAAATCTTAAGTTGTATTAGTCTATCATTTTAATATGATTATACTCAATAAATCTTTCAAAAATAATCTCTTACTAAAAACGTGTATCAATTTTTATTTAAAAAATTAGGTTTTATTTTCATTAATGTTTCCTTTTGCTTTCTTAATTTTTATTCTGTTTAATATCCAAAAGGAAATATTTATATTTTGGCGTACTTAACACGTTAACCGCCGAAACTCGAAACCATTATTTGTTTTTGATACAAATCCTAAAAGTTATTATTTTGAGCCCATACAATAATATTATGCTGCAAAAAGAACAATATTTCACTTACATTTAGAAATATAGGGTGTTGCGTTGACGCAACGTCAGCAGAATAGGAATACGGACGCTAAGCAGTTTTATTTGATACAATTCTGCAGTTTCAATGCGTTTTAGCCATGTAAAATTTATATGAGCTTTGTTACGGTTTTGAAACGTGCAGAGAACTTTAGAAGACACTTTGATTTATTTTTAAAAAATCACATAATTTCACTTAATAAATTTTTAATTTAACAAAAACATGATTATCCTAGTTCATACATGATAAACTTTGTTGCAATCAGGTTTGAGAGCTACTTCACAAGCATTGCAATGATAAATAGTTTGACAATGGCAATACTTGCACTATAGTCTTTTAGTATTTTGCTGTCTGTAGACCTTACTGTAAAACGTCCCCCAGATACTGGTGTTGGTAAGCGAATTTGCTTGGCCGTGCTGTATCTGAACTTTTCTTCTGTGTATTATTATCATGAGGAGGAGGGGGGGGGGCTGTAAAAAAAAATAAGTGCAACCTCTCGTCTGAAATCCAACAGTGCCTTTTTATTTCCTTCTTCAGATAGTCTTGAAAGCTTCCAAGCATTTGTTTACGCAACAGCGATATAATCTGAAAAGCCACCATTTTCCTCTCGGACTTTACTTCTATAATTTGATACTAAATTCTCCCACAAATCAACATGACCTATTTTCATGTTATGTTGCTCAATGATACAAGCAGGTCTGTCACTTCAAGTTTTTCCCGGGGGGGGCGGTGTTCAAAGGGTGCAAATACAATGCATTTTTTTAGAAAACGACAAAACCACGCCCACTTATATGTAAATACATGGATTTCTAAATGCCAGGGGGGGGGGCACTGACCCCCTTGACCCTCTAAATAACGGGCCTGGATACGAAGCTAAGGAACTTAAACCTTAACGTTGCGTAGACGCAACACCTGCTTTTGCTTTCCTTGCCTCCCTCACAGAATCGGTTTCCGAGTAGAATTTTTTGATAAAGGTGACCTTGACTAAAAATATTTCACATATAAACCCAAACTTTGTTTCTTTTCTTTTTTTTTTGATAGAAAATTAGATTATAAATATAAGCAAAAAAAAAAAACATGTTAGAACAGCAATTTTTATTCCCTATGAATAGAAATGTTTGAGGCAATTTTTTTACTTAAAATGTTTCTATTGTTGTGCCTAAACTTAAAGCTGAAACCGATACAAAAATTAGTTAAATAGCAAATTTTTTTATGATTTTCTACAATGACCGTTGCATCAACGCAACACCAGCGGGTAATGGGTTAAAATAATTTGTTTTAAACATACTAAAGAATGCAACAGTATAGTAAATGAAAAACAATGCAATAACATTATTATGTTATCCAATCTTTGAACTTAACGTGTATATATAAATGCAAGGATTCAATGATCTATTTTTTCTTATGCAGGGTAGTTATAAATAAGGTGTTTGGAGCCCTCTAGCGTGTGAAGTACTGGGGGAAACATTGCCAAATTTCATGGACACACATATTAGACCATGGGATTTTTATTTCTGAAATAAAAAAAATAGTTTAAAAATCGCTACCTGGGGAAATTTTGGCGCTGCAAAAGTGTATTAATCTGATTGTTGAAGAATTAAATGCTACTGACAAAAAATATGCATCCATTTTATTTGCAAAAATAGCTTTTTTTTTTATCACAAAGGTAGTTCAATATGACCACCATTGTGAAGTTGCAAAACTGGATACGATGCACAACATTTTCCACGCAGCTCGTATTATATAATTGATTTCTATGAATTTTAATGTTACAATATCTTTTTAAACTTGCTGTATCAGAAATATGTCTTTGATACAATACACTTTTCAGCAATCCCAATTACCAAAAATCACATGGATTGAGATCGGGCGACCTTGGGGGCCATACCGGAAACTCTACGGCGATCATATTAAACCTCATTTGCAAATAACAATCATTTTTTCTTTGCGAAATTGCTTTGTACAGCAATTATTTTTATTCAAATTTAATTCGCGATATTCAGAGTAATACACTTTTACAGCGCCAAATTCCCCCCTAATGACGATTTTTAAACTATTTTTTTTATTTCAGAAATCAAAATCCCATGGTCTCATATGTGCTCCCATGAAATTTGACAATATTTCGCCCAGTAATTCGCGTGCTAGAGGGCTCCAAGCACCTCACGTTAATTTATAACCACCCTGTATATCATATTCAGTGAAAGTAGGTCGTTACAAATTCTTAATAATTCGTTATTTTACCTTCCTTCTTTGATTCACCAGTTTTATAAAACAGTGGGAGCATATTTGAGCAATAAATCATATCCTGCTTTGCAAATCTTTTTGAAATTTTTACTGCAGTTTCTTTGACCTGATTAAAATATTCTGATTATATTCAATAAATAATTCAATTGCAGCAAAAAAATTACAGAAGTTAATTGAAAACTTCCATAAAAAACAAAAATGTAAATTAAAAAAAAAAAAAGTCACGATGCGACTATAACTAGCAATCCTTAGTTACATTGAAGTGCCGCAACATAAAGTCAACCCAAAGGGAATTTACAAATCTAAATGTTGGGTATCCTTGTCTAATATATTCACTTAAAATACTGTTCACGTGCCTTAAAAGCTACTAATAAATAAAGTATTTTTCCGCTAAAATAGTTAAGGCTAAAAATTCCGTGTTAATAGTAATGCATGACACTCAAGGTGACATATTTCTTCTTACCTTTACACGCCGCTGAGCCTGCAACATTTGACTTTACTTACGTAGCTGCATTTTAATCGTATTATTAAAATGTATACAATGTATGAATTTTTAAATAGGCATAAATATTAATGAACTTTCACATTTAGGTTTTAGAAAAAAAAAAATCCTCTCAACAATACCACCGGCAGCAAACTGCCCCGGAAATCAGAAACCCGCGGCGAGCGAAAATCTTAAACTAATTAACTGCGATTCACTTTGAGAAAAAGACCGCAAACGCAAGAAATCAACCAAACCCTAATGAAGCAAGTTTAGAATTCTTAAAAAGAGATCATTAGCGGATCGTGAAACATAATCCGGGCTGATGCAATTAACAAATCTGCAAACTAGTCTCTCCCGGCGGAGAAAATTCTAATTTATTAGCTTTCAGCGCTAAATTTATCTCCAGATCGAGATTCAAAACAGATGTAAAAGCCAGAGAAAATCTCGTGCACTCAGATTTCGGTTAACTAATGCGAGTTTTATGGACAGTTGCTAAATTGGTATTAGTGATAGCAATTTAGCAAACACAGTAAAATATTTTTGATGATGAAAGTTTAATCTAATTTCCTTACTTTGCCAGAAGGAATTCGCTCTTTCAAAATGAGGCATAATTTTTGTTTATACTTGATACAATCGTGGTTGCATTTTCTTCCCGTTTTCAGATTTCCTCTGGTGGAGTACTAAGCAAGTGTCAGGCGCGGATCCATAGGGGGGGTCATGGGGGTCATGACCCCCCCCCTTAACCTAACAAATATAGCAAAAAATTGCCTTTTTGGGACTTATATTCCGAAAAAATTGCCAAAACCCCCCATTTTTCCACAAAAATTGCACTTTGACCCCCCCCCTATCCGAAAATGACCCCCTCCTTAGCCAGGAGCTGGATCCGCCCTTGGCAAGTGTGTCTATGTCCTGGTCTTACTTTGTATAGGAGCTTAAATAAGCTCATCTCCTGCATTTCTTTTAAATTTTAGGCAATTAACAAGTGTCTTTTAACTAACCTACAACTTTAAAATAAAATAACAAAGGCATTGTTGCATATATCGCAGCATTTTTTCGGTATTGAAAAGAACGCCGAAAAGTTAGTTAATGAACAATGTTGTCAAAGTGAAAACTTTTAGAAGCTAGACAGTAGAGCAACCTAGTTACAAATTTGCCAATTACGTAATCTTTCAACTGTCAAGTTATTTCGATAGTTAGGGTACATAAATGTTCCTAACTTTTCCCGAGAGAGTTTCAGATTCGACAAAGAGATGAAGCCGAAATAAACTTCCGCCGAGATATATTCGGGTATTACAGTGCGTTGTACTCAACAAGAAATTGTCCTGAGAAATACTCGGTATTACATTTTAAAACACCGTTGCTGTGTCCGAGATAATCTAAGGTAGAACAAATAAAGGGTTAATAAAAATTTATTAAAAAAAAAAAAAAATCAGTTGTTCAAATGTTAATCTTTAAATACGAGTATATGCAAATGAATCAGTAACGGTTTTCTTGAGGCTATTGAGGTTTATCGGCTTCTGTACACCAAGTCTTTCATGTGACCCCAAAGGTAAAAATCGCACGGATTCATTTTCAACGAATAAGGTGGCCAGTGCAAAGCAACCAGTATGGTTGTTCGGTAATTGATAAACAATATCCCGGGTTCAAAACACTTGTGGATTAATTACTTAATTGATGATCTTCTCCAACAGAAAAATTGTTGTTCTACACACAAATATTCTTGTGCTGTTTAATTTTCAAGTTGCAGGTTGATTAAAGGGCACCCTTATTCACAATAAAATGAAATTTGATAACTGTGGAGCTCATTCACTTTCTTTGTCAGAAAGCAAGCCTCATCATTCAAACTATAGCTAAATCATCTGATTGTCTGTCGAAATATATCCATCGAAACATAACTTTGAGATTGGAAGATGTCCGGAAAAAATGTTTTTTTGCCTGAACTTAATAAGTTCGCGATCCGGCAAATCGGTTTTAATACTACTTCATTTTTAAACTTGTAGAATGACATAAAACTTCCCGTTATATACATCTACAAATGAGTCAATGCAAATTTATAAATGAGGAAGTAGAAAAACTGCAGAGAAAATAAAATCAAGCAGTCTAATGCCAATAAACACTACACTGTTAAAAATTTTCCTGAAACTTTATGGTAAAAGTTACTGGCATCCATGTTGCCAATGACTTTTACCGTAAAATATTTTTTGCTGCAAAATTTTACGGGGGAGAAAACGAAATTAAAAAAAGCGAGATGCGAACAAGGACCCACCGGGGACCCACTTTTTTCACACTGCTTTACTATCCACGGTACCACATGAGACACATCAAGACAGCGGAAATAGGGTGTCATCTGCATCTCATAGTAAGTCATGTGGGGATCAATTGGCGCTGCAATTGCAATTTTTTTATCTGTACAATTCACTGTAAAAAAATTCTGTACGGAAAACGCTACATTTTGCAGTAATATTTACTATAAAAGCTTCCCGAATTTTTAAGTGTACAATAGAAGACAAAAAAAAAAAAAAAAGGATGAGGGGTAACAAGTTTTATCGAAAAATTAAATTAAAAAAAGACAAGTGACGACTAAATCGTAAAATATTTTGTCATACTCACGAATGTTTTAAAGTTATTTATAAACTTCAAATGTATTAGTTTCACAGAAGAATAAAATTGGGTTGCAAACTTTTTTTTTCATAAGAATGTACTATTTTCACTGTAAAAAAACAATACACATCGTTAAATAATTTTGCAGCACATCTTGTTCTTTCTATATAGTAAACTGACTCAAGATGACTGACAAAAAGATGAATTGCTTGTGCCGACCATCCTTTAAGTGAGAAATCGGACTTGGATTGCTACTAATTTTCCAGATCGTGAATTTATCCGAAATCAAGAGCAAACTCTGAGATAATGTAACGTTTTGGTTTCGGTGCATTTGTCAGTGATCTATGTGCCATTGTGAGGAAGACAAGTCACAAACTTTGGCAACAATGTTCATTAAATTTTTGCGGCGTTTTTCCGATTTTCAATACATGAAATACTCTTGCATGACAGTTTAAAGTATCTCTGCACAAATACTACGTCTTTTAAAGCTTAAAAAAAGTTCCTCCATCTGTACATCGGAAGGGGGATGTTTCCTTCAATTAAATTGTCAAAAGTACTAATTTTAGTCACTGATATTGATAACATTAGCAAAACAAATAAGTGATATTTTTTTTTTAAGATAGGGACGGAAAAAACTTTCTATTTCAAAACAGTCTATTTTTGATTTTTTTTAACGTCCGAAACTTTGGTGGGAAGCCAAGCCTAAGCATCAGGTAATTTGGGTCTCTGATGGCAAATCCAGCTCCGCAACAACGCAAGACCCTAAAAATGGCGGTTAGTTTATTAAGTGCCCTTTCTTGGAGCGTTTTTCCATTCTGTACCTCAGAACCAGACTGACGTAAGTCCATTTTCGTAATTTTTCAGTCGAGGGCGAAAACGATTGCCGAATACATACAAAAGATGGGAATCGTGTTCTTTTAATGCTGCTAAATAATTGTGAAGGAATTTGTTTTAGTGAATAACGTACTCGCGTGGGTCTATGCGGAATAAGATTCTACATACAATGAAGCAATGAAGTAAAAATCGCCATTTTTGGACTTAAGTTGTTTGGTTATGGATACAGAATTAGTGAAAATGAAATACCGACTGAGTGTCTTTTAAGACTAATTTTTGTAAGAAAGAGAATGAGTGAAAATTAAGAATTCAGACTAATTTTTTTTTGAAAAATTATAATCTCACCCACTTCCTAAGTTTGCCTTGTAGTCCTAAATATAAATGCTGCAATGTCAAAATAATATAAAATAATTATATTATTAAAAGTGAAAATGGAATACCGACTGAGTGTCTTATAAGACTACTTTTTGTAAGAAAAAAAATGAGTCAACATTAAGAATTCAGACCAATTTTTTTTGAAAAATTAGAAACTCGCCCACTCCCTAAGTATGCCTTGCAGTCCTAAATATCAATGCTACAATATCAAAATAATATATAACAATTATGGAGTAACTAACTGTATATGAAATGAATTAATACTTATACAAATAAGGACTTATAACTGCTAAGGTTCAGCTTGCTTACTTATTAAAGATACAAAATGCAAGCAAAGGTGGTTCTTTTCCCCTTTTTTAGGGAGCACTTTTCCAATTGAGGCCCTGAATAAAAGAACGCTGCAACAATTCCCTTTTTTCTGCTGCTTAACTCAGTGAAAAGATTCTTCAATCTAAATAAAGGGACGCTCGAAGAAGCATCGAACTAAGTTTTCTTTTCTTTTTCGCCTCAGTTTATAACCCATTTGCTTAACCTTTGTTATCTTAATTGATTAGGGACGCGAAGAGCAAGGGCCCAAACATAGGGAGCAATTTCCGTTTACCAACACTTGTTTCGCTTTTACAGGTAGTGCTAAGGAAAATATAAGGAAAATAAATTGATATGAGGATTGAATAATGCTTCGCCCTGATTTTTAGTTTCCGGCTCAAGGGAAAGGGAACTTAGAAATAGTTCAAAGTTTTGGTTTCTTTCTTTTTTTTTCTTTTATTTGTTTTAATTATGCACTTCTGCATTGTTTATTAATTAAAAGTATTTTGTTAAAATCCTAAGCAAACATGTATTTTTTTTAATCATTAAAAGATTTAACGAAAAAACTATGTGCCTCTGGTCATTTTTTTTTCGTCGGGTTTCTTCGTCAAGTCTCCTTTAAAGGTCCGGCACTTGGTGATTTTTTTTTTTACTTTTGGAAATTTTAATTTAACTGTCGTTATTTCAAACACAAAATATCGTCACTGGTAACATTTAATAACTGAAATTTCTTAATTCTAGGGTTATTATATACTTGTATTACCGTGCTAAGCACAAAAGTCGTATCTGCACTTTTTTTACAAAATTGAGGTATCGCCACCAGGTGATTCTTTGTGACGTGTTTTGGCTAAATACAAAATTATATGGTCATTTGAGAACGGGAAATATTTAAAAAAAAAAAAAATGAAAAAGTTTCATCTGAATCAAATACATGGTGGCGCAAAACTTTAAAAAGTTTTATCTCAGTTTGAGCTCAACTGCAGATACCATTTTTGCGCTTAGCAGGGCAGTATAGATATCGCCACTTGCTTTGAACACTTTTTTTCCTAGAAGCCAAGGCAGAAATGAGCAAGTCGTAGAACCAATTTATTAACTAGCATAATTTATTTGATTGTTAACTAAAGAATCTAAAACTTCTTATAGCTCAACAGTTTTTATACTGTATTTTGCTTTTTACCTTTTTTTTTTATCCAAATGGCAAAAAAAAAAAAAAAAAAAAAAAAAATCAGCTGTTCTGCTTTTTCTCCTTTACCATTTCGCCAGCATACCTCTGAAGGATGCGCAAGTAAACTGAGTGTCATTGAGAGCGAATGCCAATATTTTGCTGCCCAGGAGAACCACGAGGAGGTAGATCCACTATGCTCCGATGAGTTTAAATTATTCAATAGCGGTAAGACAAATCACTTCATATCCAATTACAAAATGAATATAAGCCTTATTTACAATAGAACATGTGTGTTAACAACAGAACAGCCATTTCGAATTTTTTCCACGGGGGGGGGGGGCAAAGGGTGTAGATACCATTTAAATCTGCTAAAAATGGAAAAAACCACGCCTACTTACACGTAAATGCATTGATTTTCCAAAGTCGGGGGGGGGGGGGGGCAAATGACCCCTCCTGAAACCCGAAATGACGGGCCTGATTAACAAACATATCATTGAATTGAAGCATCCGAAAAGCTTGCAGGATGTTTCAACATCAAAAAGTGGTGTACACTATGAATACAAAATGTAGTCGAAATAATATTTTGTTTGAGATTATGTTAGAAAATATTTGCCTCCAGCTCGGTTAATGCCGAGTTCGGAAAGATGAGTTCTGATAAGAACGAAACTGTAATTTCTGGATAGCATGTATTGCATAAGAAAGTTTTCCCAAAATTTCCAGCATAATTATCTGTTTTATATTTTCATCGAAACAGAAATTTTAAAAATCAACCAAGGCTGCTCAAGAGAAAACAGTAAATCTGTAAAATGCGCCATTCAATATAAGTATGGCTTACATACATTTTACGGCATGTAATAACATTTTGATGCGCAACGCACTGAAAAAAGATTGATTCGTTGTTTAACAGAAACGGATGCATAACATTTAAAGTATACGTGCAGACAATACATCGTTACAAAATTGAGAAGAAAGCCTTTCAAGTAAAAATGTTAGTGATTTATTTCTCTGTCTCGCACTTTTTGTAGCAAAATATTTGCTTTGTCGAAAGTTTAAATAAATGAAAAAGGAATGAAATCAAAACATTAAAATTGGTAAAAGTCATTTCAATCTTGCTGAAAGAAAAATGACCCGCAGGAATAAAATGTTTATTTTGCTGCATTACAAAGCGCCAATTCCTAAAAGACCACGTATGGTAATTATTTAAATATGGGGGGAAAATTCGTTTCAATTTTTTCCCTTTTACCTGGGTTTAACTCTTCCAAAGAATGTTGAGGTTTGTCAATCAAAACATATGTATGTAAACAGACTAAACTTTATTATTTTGTTTCTAATAAGTTTTCTTAATATGTCTTTTATATCTTGACAAACACTGTTATATCTATGGCAAACAAATAAAAAACTGACTAGAAGATTTCGTTTTAAGATTTAAGTATGCCTTGTAGTCCTAAATATGAATGCTACAATGTCAAAATAATATAAAATAATTATGGAATCGTATTTGTACATTAATATGATGCTACAGAAAACGCCAAGAAAGAGTACTACAAGCGGAGGGAAAACTGACTAGTTGTCTGATTTACTTAAATCAAACTTTGTCATTTTCAGAAGCAATAAACGTCAGTTTAGATTTTCGAAAGTCAACTTAGGGGTTACATAAACAGAACTGTTAGTTTTATTTGCCAAAAAATAAATTACGATAGCAGCGGAAAACGAGACTTAGAAAAACTAAAATCATCGTGAATTTCAAAGACAGTTACGATTTTTAGCAGTTGTAGCTGAGTCGCTTTACTAAATTTGTAAGTTACAATTGGGCCATTCCATGAAAAGTGAAACCAATTGGTCAAAAATTCATATTGAAGTTATGTTGCTATGTTATACATCATTTTAAAGCTTAAGATGTATATTTTAAGAATCCTGCATTGGTTTTTTGGTGAGAGTTAGAATAATACTTGTTTTCTTAGTTGGAAGTACGATATTCACAAACTTGTAAAAATCAGAAAAAAGAACACATTTTCAAATGCATATTTCTCATCGAAAAATAAAAACAAAAATAACTACTTGTAGCACAATTTTAACTACTAAGACGGTACTATAATAATATGCATTCATTAATTTCTTTTGAATTGATCTAAATGGTGTAATTGAAGTTTGAAAAAAAGAAGTTTGATGTTACGTCTGTAACAAAAAAGAAGAGAAAGTTGTCATTACGTCCTAAAAAATCAAAATTAAAAAAAAACCTCAATGGTCCTTTTAGCAAATTCTTAGAGTAATTGCCCACCATAGTTAAAACTATTGCAACTTATTTAGTTTTTAAATTAATGCTGTTACAGACGTAACATTTCGGACATAACAAATGGCTCTATGTTACGTCCGTAACAAAAGTAAATTTCCAATTAAATAGGTAAAAAGCACAGGATGAGTAATACATGTATATAGCATAATATGGTACGAGTACTAAAGTTTCTGGTATTCTGATTTTGATATTTTTAATTATGTCGGCATGTAATTGAAATTTATTTCTTAAGATTAATAAAATACACATATGGTATAACTGATTATAATTTATACCTCAACTGGCATTTTTTTGCTACGTCACATGGAAAGGGAGCTGTGCATGGAGTTGGGGTATGGTCAAGCACCAGGTTTGGCAGAGAGTAAGATCTAGAACAGCATTTGTCAACGACGCTCTTTCCTTTTTTCAGTGTGCAAACTTCATTGCAGAAAAAGTTAAAATTATTTATATGCCCCTGGAAAATGTTTTAAAGCTGACGCCAAAATTGGAAGAACGGTGGGCTAACATCGCGAATTTGCCAAAAGCCCGCGAAATGCATTGTTTTCGAACAGAATACGAAAATGCCGTTCGAATTTCGAGAACGTCGGACGAAAAAGGACACATTTTTTCATTCAAAAAAAAATTATCAAAATTGACTAACTGTCACCAAGAAGGTTAAATTTTAGTTTGGTACTAGTATTCTGCTATATCATCCAACATTTTTAAATTTTTAAGCTCTCCTAAGACCAATCACTGATTCCAGGGAGGAATTTACTTTAGAAAGGAATTTTTTTATGTAGCAGCCCCATTATGCATTAATTTTAAGAATACAAATAAATAAATTTGTGTGAAGGCCCTTCTAAACTTTTCTTGTGTCAATCTTTCTTGGAAATAATTGTCTTAAGATGCATTAACTTATTGTTACATATTGACATATCGGCATATGCTCTCAACTCCCCCAGACTTACCCAAATTTTCTAAAACTGTTACAGTATAACTTAAAATATTTAAATAATGTGTTAATTAATGCTATTGTAATGTTTTAGCACAAAAATCTTTGTTTATTCCTGCTTTAAAATACTGTTTTCTACTTTCAAATCAGAGATGTTACGTCTGTAACACCACTTTGTTTCGTCCGTAACAAGTTTATGAATTTTTTTCACAAATTCGGCAGTCAAAATCCACACAATCTTTATGATTTTAGAAAGCTTGAAGTCTCTAGCACACGTATTAAAAAAAAAAAGTTCAAAATTTCCGTACAATTCAGAGGAATATTGCAAGTTGTATGACATAGTCGAGTTTTTGCTATTTTGTGAATTACGTCTGTAACAGGCAGTTTTTAATTTCTGTATTTTTTTGTAATTAAGCAATCTGCACGCAAATTTAATGTAGCATAAACATCATCAAGTTACACTACAGGAAAAAAAATTGAAGACTTTCATCAGCCCAAACCAGAATTATTTGTGTTCAAAGTCTGTGATTGTTACGTCTGTAACGATGGAATTGCCCAATTGTGATAAAAAGTTAACATCAAGTGTTTTATAGATTTGATGAAAAGAACTTTCTTGAATTATGTAAGGGAAATGTATTAGTTACTTATTTCATAATAAGCCAGTTATATCTTTATGTTTATTTTTGATGCATTTCCGTATTTCATCTAAGCTGCTGATTTAGTTAATGACTTTTATTAAAACATTTTGCCTTCCAATTTTTTGCCTAAAAAAAAGGAAGTGTTTAGTTAGTGTTTTCCATGATTTGTTTCGCTGATTACGATTCAGTTTTGAATAACGTCTGCCTATGCTGTAAAAAATAAATGTTGTTTTTACAGTATAATACAGCTTTGCTAGTTTTACAGTAATAAACTGTAACGTTGCTATTTCTAACTTTTATTATTGTGAAATTTACAGTTTTAAACTGAAACCTTTGCTGCCAATATTATACTGTTGATTTTACAGTATAATAAATTAATAAACTGTAAAATTGTTAATTTTACCGTAATCAACTGTAAAACTGCTAGTTTTACAGTAATAAACTGTAAAATAGCTATTTTTACAGTAATGAACGGTAATATAGCTAGTTTTACTGTCTATTACTGCGTATTTTAGTTTTAAACTGAAACTTCTGCTTTCAGTATTATACTCTAAAAACAATAGATTATTTTTTGCATCGTATATTTTTCGAACAGTCATTACTTTGCAATAATAAATGAACTTTTCCTAACCCTAAAACCCGTGAATACTGTTTTGTAAACTACTGACCTTTTGTTTAAGTATTTCTTTTTTAAAGAGTTCATTGATTTAATTTAATTTATTCATCATTGAATTATGTTACAAAATAAGTAAATACCTGTAAAAATAAATTAATATCAAATCAAAATACATAGTAAAATGTTAGAAATATTTTTTCGGAAAGGTTTTCAAGCAAAAAGAGGAAAATGAACAGTACAGGAAAAAAAAGAAAGAAAAAGAGAAGACACAAGAAAAACAAAACAAAAAAAAATCGATTTGGCTATAATAACAAAAAAGAAAACGACTGATCTCAAAAAAACTACCGTGACTTTATAATTTCGTTTTCTTAAATGCAGATTTTCGTTTCTTGCTTCATTTTTTGCATAAAATTATTTTATCCATTTGTGAAGAATACTCTTGCATTTCTTTTTTTTAACATCAAGTATTTTATTTTTGTATTAACCGATTTAAAGGGGAATGTACGTAGGTACATCTCATGTTTTTAGTTATACTGTTTTACCGTGTGTTTTCTGCACAAAACAAGAGTAACAGAAATTTAGTATCAAAGTCGTGTATTTAGTAATTATTTAACTATATTCAGTGGCATATGTTGATTTAAAATGTACTTAAAATTTCCAGAAACAGGAAGGAATAGTATTCTGTACAAATTTAATACGAATATGGTTTATATAAATGTCATATTCTATGCAACCTCTGAAAAGCTCCCAACCATAAATATGCAACTCTCTAAAAGCTAACCAAGTGATACATACATTTTTAGTCAGATTTGCAGCATACCAGAAAAAAAGGCACAGCCGAGCAAAATCAAAATTTTCTCTCTGCAGAACTTTTTGCCATTTGCGACGTTTCCAATTAAGTATTACGCTGGTGGATTGACGTGGAAGACTCCGTAGCATCAAGAAAATTACGCAGCAAGTGATTGAAGTTGACGTAAATCTTGGCCCAGCAAAACTTGTTCAGAATTGCTTAGGAAGCGTTACTCTCAAGCGTAATTTCTTAAGGCGACACAGGGTTTCACTTTTTTAAAGACAAATGGTCCTGCGCCTTTTTTGGGGCGAGAGACAAGCTTTTTAATATTTATCGATGTCATGAAAGCTTCTTGTCTGTCTTTTACTCAGTTTTACTGAAATTCACGGAAAGCTGTAACTTAATTTTGAGTTTTAGTTGGAAAGAGACAATTTTTCCAGAGGTGCATTTTTTTTTTTTTTTGAAGTCGCATGCTTTTAAATTGTATTTTTATACATAAACGACATTTTTTTTCCTTATATGCATTAATTTTAAAAAAGATATATTTCACATGCTTAAATATTTAAGTGTCGAATTGTTATTTATGTATTAATTTTACAGGATTTATGTTAGTTGGATTTTTTCTGAAATTTAATTTGATATTTAGCATTAAAAATGCTATTAATACGAAAGGCAAACTTTGAAAAAAAAAACATAAAAAATAAAGAAAAATATTTAATCTTTTAATAAATACGGTATAAATAAAAATTGAATAATAATAACTCAATGAATTGTTTGTAAATTTAAAATATCTTAAAAAATACTAATATTTCTCGGGGACTCATTTAACGCTTTCGGTGGCAGAGTGTCGTGCTGCAGAGCATCATAAATATACTACTAACTATAATTCGCCTTTTTGTTAGAAAAACAACATTTGATTATTTTAAGCAAATACATAAGGCTCATTTTTGAAAAGCAAGAAACAATCCATGGGTGCAACGCATCTAAACGCGTCTGAAAAAAGGGCATAACCAGGAAAGTTGAGAGCGAAAACATTTTTATTTATAATTATTTTTAATATATTTCTTTCAAGTCTTTCTTTCGCTGTGTGTATGCTTCAATATGAAGTTAAAATTTAATTGGTTAACTATTTTCTTTTATAAATAATTTCTCATTTTTTATTCAAAAGATAAGTGCCACATTAAAATTTAGGGTCATTCCATAGTGACTAACGTAACATTCAGAGCAGATTTTGTAACTGTGTTTACTTGTAACTTAAAGGATAAAAAATATTTTTCAGTTATGCTGGTGGATTTACAATGTACATGGTATCTATGTATCATTTTTGCTAAGAATTTAAAACAAAATGACTGACAGTAGATACTTTTTCAACCAAAATAGCAGTGTGACTAACGTAACATTTTTGCAACCATGAAAATGAATGCCCATGTTGTGAGGCAAAAATTTCTCAAAGTTAAGCAAGTGTTAAAAATTGAATGATATGTTTGAAAACTATGTAAAGTTGGCTTTTACAAACATAAAACACATTTATTAAATCTTAATTTTTTTTAGTCTTAAGTGTCACTTTTACTCAAGATGAAGTGTGATTAACGTAACGTGACTAACGTAACCATCGAATAATAAGCAGTATTGACACACTACAAACTATTTATTATGGCTAATCTCAGTGATAATTACAATAATTTTTCAATTTTTTTAACTTCTTATGTTGTATGATTTTTATTTATGTATTTATTCATTTATTTTTTGATACTTTTTTCACTTCGGTATTTTTTTTTCTTCGGTTGAGGTTGACATTTTCATGGAATGACCCTTTACTTACAATCAAGTGAAAAAGTAAAAAAAAAATGTCATAGCATTGATTTCACATATTTTTCGTATAATGTATGAAAAATTTAAGATATTTACGTAATATCTCATGTCTTCAGTCAAGAGGCCGCCCTGATTTAGAGAACTTTCCCCTTCTCTAGATGGAACTGGGTCTTGTTTTGTTCCTTATAGTAAAGAATAGTTAAAAGAAAATTCTCAAACAAAGGACGGTTATTGATGGCTACAAAGAAATTAATTTCTCAAACTGTACGGCTGCAACTGAGACCAAATCAAAGGCAGTAACATCCTGTGCTGTATGGCATTCAAGGAAGGAAAGAGGGAGGGGGAGGGGGTTCGAAGAGTAAAAATGAAAACAGTTTGTAATCCTGACATGAATAAATGCAATTGTTTGTTGAGTGTTCTGTTGGAACATGGAAAAGTGACATTAAAGATTAATATCCGAAGTTTTTTAACTAGTTTTTGACTCACTGAATAATGATGATTTTATTCTAATAATGACCATTTAATTTTTTCGATTAAAAGCAAGCTGTATACGTAATACATGAAATGAATCATCCTAAACTCAATTTTATTGTTTTAACAATATTTATTTGTACATAACTACATTTTTTAAAAGTAAAATTGAAAATTAAATCGCATACAAATGTGTGTAAAACAAATTGTGAAGTAATTTTTGTTGAAGGAAAAAAATAATAATTTGGATTTTTTTTTCTTTTTTCTGCATTACTAGTTAATTCTTAAATAACTAGCTATCGATACAAATTTTGTGGATGTGATAGTTCGCAGAGGTTTTTTAATTTAACACAAAACTTTATATTTCTTTGCAGTTCCTAATACCTTCTAAACTCTTCTACGTTATAGAAACAATTTAACTATCAGGTAAAACTAACCTGTGATCCGCAAACAACGAATGATCATGATTTAAAACGCTTTATTTTCTTTTTTTTAACCAATAAAAAATTGCTATATGTTTTCTGTTTGGACCTGCAACGTCGTGTAGTCCCCCTTTCAAATTGGCAGTTTTACAATACTTCTAACCGACTTGGTGGCGTGGTGGTAGAGCGTCGGCTTTCCGCGCAGAAACCCGGGTTCGATCCTGGAATTGGCCAGTCGGTGGATTTTCGAGATGCGGAAAATCCTCGGCGCCCATGTCGTATGATTTCGCGGCATGTAAAAGATCCCGTGGGCTATTCGTTTGGCTTGGAATACCACTAGGAAAAATTAAATCCTATTGCTCTTTCGCATCAAAAAGATGAGGAGGCATTAAAGGTACCTCCATCTGGCGGCAATTGGGCGTCAAAATTGTCTGGTGGTAATGGCATTCCGCCGATTCTGGTGCCACGTGAAAGAATGGATGCTTAATTGGGGGATCGCACTAGGTCTGCAAAAGGTTGTGCAAAACATCAGAGGCAAAACATCAGAGTATATTTCAGTTGAATATTTTGAAAGAAAACTCACGAACTTTGTTATCTAAATTGAATTATTATTACACTTAAAATAAAATTTTTAAATTAAACATACATTTAAACATTGACCAAGATTTTTTCAAGTTAGTAAGTAAAACTTTTACAAAATGTTTCTTGGAATTTCCTCAAATAAAAATACAATCATATGCATATAACTATACTCTTACATTTTACTTCTTGTATGACAAATCGAATGTCAAAAGTTTTCAACAACTCAGTTACAAGCAGCAAAAGTTCAGAAAAAGAAGGAGAAAAATTTCTTCCAGTTCATATCATTTTCTTAAGCGGAAAATCTTTGTCAAATAACTTTATTCAAAGTTATTTGCACTTCACATTCAAAAGTAGTCTATTTATGAAAACTGAGGTAAAATTGCAACTAAGCGCTCTCATATAAAAATAATCTTCCGATTTTAGTTTCATTGTTCAGTAAACGTGAAATTTAGACACTTAAGAATAGCATTATCTGAAAGAGAAGGCATGGTATATTATGATAAAGAAGATAATATTTTTTTTAGTAGTGTCCATGTTCAAAGAACATAAACAGGGCTTAAAAATGGATTAAATGTATACTAAAAATAAAATGAACTACATAATCTGAAGCATTAATATTGTCTAAGACGATTTATCTGAAAAGTAACGTGTTTACAAAATGTTCCCTGAAATTTCATTTACTATAAATATGTATATCAGCATACACATATGGCTAACGCTTTTATTTTATTCTGTGTGTGATAAAACTGACGTCAAAAATGTTCAGTAGTTAGTTTACAAGCAAAAAAAAATCTCGCAAAAATCGGAAGCAAAATCGGCAACAATCTCACAGTATTAATTTCATCGTTCTGGTGTAAAGTTTTGTATTTTATAAAGCACTTCAAAACAGCATTATCTAACAGAAGAAGGCATGGAATATTACAAAGAAAACAAAATCCTATTGTTTCACTTGTGTTCATTTTGGAAAAACGTAAGCAGTTAAAAATTAGATTAAATTGATACTCAAAGCTCAAAATGATATGAAAAGTAAAAGCAAAAGCATTGATATTATCCGTGACATTTTTTTCCAGTTAGTAAGTTGATATTTTTGCAAATATGAATATGAATATGCACATTTAACTATCTATTTTACTTAATGGGTGACAAAGCTGACCTCAGAAGTTTTCAGCAACTCCTTTCCATGCAACGAAAATCGCAGAAAAATCGGGAGAAAAATGTCTTAAGGCTCATATTATTTCCTTAACATGTAATCTTTGTCAAATAACTTAATTCAAAGTTATCGGCAGAATAGAAACTCTGAACTTTCCGTTGTAAAATATTCTCATGACCTTAGTTTTATTGCTCAGCGAAAGTAAGCTTTACTAATTTTCACACTCAAAAATAACTATCTAAACTAAAAACACGTGGAATGTTAATCTGAAGAAAGTACAAATGGTTTTACTACTGCCCATTTAGGAGGAACTCAAGTAACTTTTTTAAAAAATGAATGAATTTATACTAAAATAAAATTGACAACAGACTTTGAAGCATTCATAATATCTAAGATATTATGAATGCTTCAAAGTCTTAATCGCAACATATTTGCAAAATGCTTCTTGACGTTTTAAGAAATATAAATATGATTATAAATATATACGTACAGTCGAGCCCTCTAAATAGAATAGCCATTTTGCTACAAAAAATTATTCTTATAAACGGGAAATTCCATTATCCGGATCAAAACAATGCATTGAAACGTTTTGGTACACGGAAAATGTATTATATTAAGCGGGATATTCGTTTAAACGATATTCTAATAAGCGGGCTCTACTGTATAAATAATTCTTACATTTTATTCCATATGTTAAAAAAAATAAACGTCAAAAGTTCTCCACAACTCCATTACAAAGTACAAAAATCTCAGAAAAATCGGAAGCAAAATGTCTTCCCCCTCATATCATTTCCTTAAGCGGTTAGTCTTTGTCAAATTACTATATTCAAAGTTGTCGGCCCTTTACACTGACAAGCTCTTAGCGAAAAATGTGGCAAAATAGTAACTCATCGCTACCTTGCAAAACAATCTCCCGATTTCAGCTTTAATCTATTAATGCCTAGCGTCCCTTTTTAAGGACGGTCTAAAAAAGGGTCTGAATTTCCCCAAAATGAACATTTCAACCAAATAATAGTGTTCAATTAGTACCTTGGTGTTGTTTCAATTCGTTATTAAAAGATTGCAGCACATAACCATTGTAAAGTGTGTTCTGTAGCAGTTTTAATATAATTCTTTATCAAAAATGACATCATTCACTATCTCAAGAAAAAAAGCTAAGTTTTCAAAGTTATTCCCAGCTTCCCAGTTTGTGCTAATTGCTGATTTTATTTCTTCTTATGAAATGTCTTTTTAAATATTATATCGTCGGCAGAAAAAAATTTTAGTAAAAAAAGTATGTACCCTCTGGGGTCTATCGTAACTTTTAAAGGCCGATTTTTCTTTCTTTAATAAAAAAACTTATTTTTTGCATATTTTTTTTTATTATTTTTCCTGTCAATTAAACACTGTTTGTAATCAGTATACAAAATATCTTTGGAAAAAAAATGTCAGGCATTAATGGGTTAATGTTCAGCTTTAGTATTTTTTAAAACGCTTAAGAATAGCATTATCAAAATGATAAAAAGGTTAGAATATTGTGATGAAGAAAATTCTAGGGCCGTTAAGAGCCAAGTAGGTCCTTCTTCAGATCGGTTGTCGAGCCTACCTCTTCTCATAAAACTTATAAATCTAAAACTACTCCGATTCCGTTTCGGGCCTTACTAATAACCGGGCCCCAAGATTTCGACTAGACTGACATGGCCTCTCGTTGGCCCTGGAAAATACCACTTGTTTTACTAGTGCCCCTTTTGGAAGAACATAAGTTGATTTTTTTTAAAAATAGATTTAATTTATACTAAAAATAAAATTTACAACAGAGTTTGAAGCATTAATTTCTCTGAGACATTTTTCTATAAAGCAACATTTTTACAAAATGCGTCTTCGATTTTTCTTAAATATAAATATGTATATAAATAGACACATGTAACTAACTCTTATGTTTTATTCTATGTGTTACAAAACTAACTTCAAAAGTTCTCAACAACTCCTTTACAAGCAACAAAAATCTCAGAAAAATCGGAAGAAAAATTTATTCCGGCTCATATCATTTTCCTAAGCAGCTAATCTTTATTAAATAACTTTATTCGAAGTTGTCTGCACTTAACACTGACAAGCTGTCTGCTTGCGAAAAATTTGGCAGAATAGCAACTCTAAACGTTCCCATCGACACCCTTGTAAAATAATCTCCCGATCACGGGTTTATTATACAGCGAACGTAAATTTTAATATTTCTTTAGACACTTAAGAAAAGCATTATCTAAACGGAAAAAAAGGATGGAATATTACAATGAAGAAAATACTAGGGCCGCCGAGAGTCAAGTCAGGGTCCTTGTCAGTCTAGTCATCGAGCTCACCTTCTCCCCTAAAACTTAATTTGTTTCGTGCCCCACCAGTGACTAGGCCCCAAGTTTTCGACTAGACTGAAACGACCTCTCGCTGACTCTGGAAAATACCAATTGTTTTAACAGTGCCCCTTTTAGAAGAACACAAATGAAGGGTCAGGGGGAAAAACCACGGTAGTCCACTTTTTGTTGAATTTAAACTGATGCTACCACCTGTTAGAAAAATAAGTGTAATTTCGTTTAGTATATGCAATATTCGTGAAGAAACACTGTAGTCCATGTATTATTGTCATTTTAGAACAAGTATACTGGGGAAGTTTATGAGTTCGTAAAGTTTAAATTTCGTTTTTCTCAAAATGAATCAAATGTGACTACCGTGGTTTTTTCCCCTGACCCTTCAAGTAGGTTTGAAAGAAATCGGTAAAATTTATACTAAAAATAAAATTAACAACAAACGTATCATTATTATCTAAGACATTACTTCTAAATAGCAACATTTTCACAAAATAATAATTAAATGCTTCTTGAAATTTTGCTAAATATTAACATGCATCTAAATACACACCAAAACTAACTTTTATGTTTTATATTGTGTGTGACAAAACTAACGTCAAAAGTTTTCAGCAACTACTTTAGAAGCTACAAAAATCTCAGAAAAATCGGGAGCAGCATTTCTTCCGGCTCATATCATTTCCTTAAGCAGCTAATCTTTGTCAAATAACTTTATTCAAAGTTGTCGGCACTCCACACTGACAAGCTGTCTGCTGGCGAAAAATGTGGCAGAACAGCAACTCTAAACGTTCCCATCCACACCCTTGTAAAATAATCTCCCGATCTCGGGTTTATTGTTCAGCGAACGTAAACTTGACTAAAGATTAAAAAGTGAGCCTCGCCGATGGAAGAAATAGTTTCGTTAGAAAGTCATATTAAGCCTGTAATTGTCACTTCTCGATCCTTGGGGCACAGGAGTTGGAATTACATGCATCACTGGTCAAATCTGAAACAAATGATCCACTTGGAGTTTTTTTTCCTCCTAACTATACGATTTCTGTTCTTCGTGGGGCATATCCATATTGCTGTTGCTCATTTGAACTTTTTGCTAATGATGTGGGAGCATAGATTTACAAGTCAGATTCTTAAATTTGTTAGCGTCTCCCTTTGCATTGTGCACTGTCTTGGGAAAAGTAAAAAAACACCTTTCTTAGGAAAAGGAGAACATGTTCTTATCTATTACCGCAAAGTGCGAGCTTACTTGACAGGTTGTTTGTTGTCTGTCAACGAGCCTTATCTACACCTGCTTCAAACAGGTTTCTTTATATTCATTTTGCTATTTAGTGAAGTGAGGGATTAATATGTATATTTCATCAACGAAATTCTTTTCTCACGAATCTTTTATAAATGAATACACTTTATGAACTGCAGGTTGTATTTATTGCATAATCTTTATCCTGGTATTTTTTGGGAAGTACTTGTAGTGTCATTATGCATAGCTGATGCGATGTTTCATTTTTTTTTAATATAGAAGAAAGGAATATAACAGCTTATTAAAGCAAAATTTCATCAGCAGCATAACGATTTTCAGATCATACAGCGACTACTATTTATTGTTCATTCATATCAAACGACTACGTGCATCTAATGAAATAACTTGCTTCATATCAGACTGTTTTTTCAGAAAAATAGTAAAACAAATTGGTGTTTATTAGCTGCAATACATATTCAGCTATAACAAGAATAATACTAGATTTCCATTATTTTTGCTGAAGGTTCAAAGTCCTGAAATGTAATTACCAAAATGGTAATTCCAGCACCTTGTAGGAACATCTTGATATTTCACAATGGGTGCTCAGAAAAATATTTATATCTTTACATTTCTAAATGTTTTCATGTTATCTACATATTAACGCATATATTCCAATTGTTTATACTTTTTTTTGTAGATATTATCGAATAGAGGAGCTAGATTTACGACATCGGTATTGTTTGTGATTCCGATATGTCTTGTTAAATTCATATGAAGAACCATTGAACTAAAATCCAAAGGACAAGTTAGTTTAATAAAGAATAAAATTAGTAAATTTTTCTGATTTGAATTCGACTCGTATTCTTCTTAATAGTTGAGCGTTTCTCAAAAATTTTAGACCCGCAGACCGGTAAAAATATTCGGAAAAAAAACGAACAATGGTTGTGTTTTTTACCCTTTTTTACTAAGTTAATTGAAACAATCCCTTTTCCGATTTGTTTAGAATAATATTGTTGTGTAAACACACGTTACTTACTATGAGGTGCATACACTAAGACCATTTCATAGTTAATATCTATTTTATTTGATTCAATTAGCTCCGACTTTTACACATTCATCTGCTGACTCGGAAAAAATGAGGAAAAACAATATATCGAGTCTAATTGTTAGTGTCAATTATGTGAGTTAGCAGTTTTAACGAAGAAATGTTACTTGGCTTTATTTGATGTCGTTCACTGATAAAGACAACTCTGGCCAAATATTTACACCAATTTTTAACTCAAGTACAGTTGAAGTCTTCAAGTCTGCTTGAGTAATTAAAGACAAGGAAAAAGTACTATCAAACTAAAAATAATTTTGAAAATATTTAATGTCAATACAAAAGCATATTAAACCTCATTTTATAAACTCACCTAAGTAGCATCCACTCATAAGATTTTGCTCGGCCGATCATCGAACTCCTCGAAAACTGATCCCGTAACGCACGATGACATCGTTCCGATCAGTTCCCGAGCACGGTTTTCGATGAGCTACTTTTCTTCGGAAAGCGATATCCTTCCGATCAACTTTCCCAATGAAAATAAGCCGAGCATCAAAAATTGATCCTAAATTCATCGGCACGGGACTGCACTGCTCGTAAATTGCTCCAAATCTCATCGTATTTCGAGCAAAACTCATTTGCTGCTCGGATTCTGTTTGGCCGATGAGACATATTGGAGCAATTTCCGATGAGAACTCATCGAATCTTATCATCAGCCGATGATAATTTCATCGGGCTTCGATGAATGACCGTTCATCGGCCGATGAGATTATGCTGCTAGGGCAAAAACATTAGTAAGAAGTCTACGTTGACTTCAACGGAGATGAGAAATATCAGTTGTCACATTTAGGGCATTGATAACACTGATAAGCAAGAAGTTTTTTCTTTGGAATTTTTTACAAGTAGCCAAATGTGTCGGATTAAGAAATTATTCACAAAATAGTGAAATAGATATTTATTTCAGAAATATCCAAGATTCAATGCATCGATTTTATTTTATTTTTTGCTATTAAAGTACTTGCTTTTTTTTTTTCTAAGGGAGGGGGTCCTTAATGGTCTACATAGTCTACTTTTTAATATGCATGAGAGGAAAACTTCAAGTAGTGCTGAATGAAAACTAAACAATTCCGTTGCAAGTGCTAACAAGTAAATAAATAAATAAATAAACAAATAAAAAACACTTTACAACTTCCTGACCACAAAATGGTCATCAAAGCAACAATATAACAACAATGTTGGTAACCAATTTATTTTTGCCTTCAAGTCTTTTCATTGCTGTCCATCATTCTTTTTTTAATTGAATCCTTTCATTTTTTAAATTATTATGAAGAATAGCTTTTCGTGTAATTTATTTTTACTACTTATACTGCACGGCTTAATGCAACAACTTGGAAAATATTTGCTAGAATTCAGATGTTTTTACGGTTTTCGATTTAGCTACAACATATGCAAGGAAATGCACGAAGAAGCGGGCGCAACCGAATGTTGACGTCACGAACTCCAGCGACTCAATGATTTCGTTTTCCGTGAAGGTTTCGGCCGAACTGGTTAAAAGTCCTTTAAAACGCGATTAAATTAAATGCCGCTATGGACAGATGTTTGCTTAGATTTCCGTGATATTTCTTTTAAAAGTGAGTTAAAAAATCATGCACAATTTCACATTCCCTAAATCTCATTTCTGTTTGTACTTCTCTAGTCCAGCTCTCATCTTTTTTTTTTTTTTAAACCGGGGAGGGGAAGTCATTAAAAAGAGGACACCTTTTAAAACAACCCTCATTAAAGTGTATTTGAGCTAATAAGTGTAACTACACCCAGTGGCGGATACAAGGGAGGGACGATGGGGCGATCGCCCCTCCCTTGAGGCCCATACATCAGTAAATTTTTTCTGTTGAAGTTCAAAAAACTTCATTTTAGGCAAGTTTTAATGATATTGAAGTAAGAAAGTTTTGGCTCTCCCCTGAAATTTTTTCGAAATTGAAGTTCGAAACCTGTGTGATCAATATTTGCAAACTGGTATACATAGTAAAAACTAAGTAATAAAATCAATCGCCCTTCCCTTAAAAAATTTCTGGGTCCGCCCTTGACTACACCGAATTAATTACATTTTTTTACAATGTATATAAGTGTTCCTCACCCCTTCAAAATTCCAGATCTATGAGGTGCCAGGCAGGAACCCTTTAAATAGGCTGTACTGCCGTGCTAAGTGCAAAAGTGGTGTCTACAGTCAAGCTCACACTGAAATAAAACTCTTTAAAGTTTTGCGCTACCATGTATTTGATTCAGATGAAACTTTTTCAGAATTTTTTAAGAAATATTTCCCATTCTCAAATGACCATAAAATTTTGCATTCAGGAAAAATACGTTATAAAAAGCCACCTGGTGGCGATAACTCAATTCGGTTAAAAAGTGCAGATACGATTTTGTGCGTCGCACGGTAGTGTAACTCAAGAGTGTTATTCATTCAATTTCCTCGTTTTTCCGTTGAAACTCGATAGGAAAACATGAAGGAAGATGAGTAAGAAAGCCATATTTAAAGCTGTTAAAAAAAAAAAAATCCAAACTCCCCCCCCCCCCAAATCTTAAATAATGTCCCTTTCCCCTACCTTCAAAATATCGGACCAAAATACACTCCACATTTACTATGGACCCAGCCCCCCGGCTCGCCCGGCACGGTTTCGGATCACTCCGGGGCACGTTCCGTTGGGTGGAACAAACGCAAATCGGCGGCGCATCACAGGCGATCGGAAAGTGACACGGAAAAGAAATCACAATATTTGCTCCCTTTTCTTTTCTGTCTCGTTAAATGGGCTTTAAAATTTACATTTTACGCGCCGGTTGCGCAGCCATCTTATTAAACTTCGATTGCTCACAAAACGACTTCCAGAGATGCTCGATTGTTCTTCGAAAGAATCGCTCGCGTTCGGAATTTATATTTCGCTCATGACGTTTAAAAACGCAGACGGCAGGAAAAAAGTGCAAAATCAATTCGTTTGGAATGCTTCTCTATCGGATTCTTTTAGTGTTTTAGAGAATAACTTTAGTTCTTTACATGCTTCTGCGCTGCATTTTATCCAGTGATTTTAATGATCCGATCCTTTGTGATGTGATATTTTGTTTTGAGCCGAGGGTTATTGGATAAACGTTTTTAGTTTTAATAAAAATGGAATCATCGGAATCTATTTGCCATTCTTGTTGAATTTGAAACGTAATGATTTTTTCCCATTTTGTTTAACAATTTATTTAAAACTCATATATTTTGATTTCGCAGAAAAATGTACTCTGCAAATCATAAAGTGTTGTTTTTACAGTATAATAATGGCAGCTGAGATTCCGATTTAACACTCTAAAATGTAGTACTAAACTGTAAAATTTGCAATTTTATAGTTTTTTTCTGTAAAGCAGCAATTTTACACTTTATTAGTGTCAAATAAGCTATTTTTAGTTTGTTGCTATAAAATTAGCAGTATTATACTCTAAAAACAACATCTATTTTTTAGTGTAGAACATATTTTTCTACTAGTACTTATTTAAAACAGTGTATCTATACCTTATCGGTACTTTTATTGTTACAGATGTAAGAAAGATAACTGAGCCAATATTTAGAAAAGCGCCAATTTGAAGTTGGAGTTTTCTGAAAAAAAATTTTTTTTTGCAGAAAAAAACTAATATTGGATTTCAAGTCTAAATTGGGTCTAAATGCATGAAAATAAAAGGGGGAGGGCAAGGAAGTTATTTACCCCCTCCTTTGATCACTCACTTTTAAGCCGTTACAGATCTGATGAATGTTACAGATCTGATGTTAATATGAGTTACATATTTGAGTTTATGCTTTCAGTCTTCGTTAACATCTTTAAGTATGATATCATTTCCTTGCATTTTTAACATAGAATTAAGATAATTATATTTAAATACATATATAAGGCTAAAAATTCAAATTTCATTATAGAAAAGCATTTCTTGGAAATAAAAATGAGCGATAAGGTTTTTAGATAAAATAAATTCTGAGATTACCAAATCCAAGATAATAAAACATTTGTTTTGTTTTGAAACAATACACAACTTCAACTTTTTCAACACACAACTCTGCTGCTTGCTTTTCTTTAATTAGTTGCAGGAAATTTAATTTCTTGATCAGAAATTCAAATTTAGCATGCTAGTTATTATCTAGTTATTTAGCGAAGTTATGAGAAATTGAAGCACCAAAAATAAATAAATAAATAAATAAATAAAATAATAATAATTAATTAACTTAATTTCTGCAGTGTCAATTTTTCTTATTTTACTAACTTCTATTGTTAGGTCATACAAACCACAAATTAAGCAATTGTACTAAAACTCATTGCTTTTCATTTTTTAAGAACAAAAATATTCAATATATATGGCTAAAACCTATAATTTTTGCTTTTTATAATTCTGAAACGTGTGAGTTAGTTCTGTAACATATTCGCTGTTTTTCAATGTTACCGCTCTGACTGTTACCGATCTGAAAAACTAACAAAGTTTTTTTTTTTTTATTTCCGAGTCGATCGCACTAAACCAAAATCAAACACGTGGTTTTTTCACTTGTAATAAAGGACTATACTTATGGATAAAATAATTTTTAAAATAATAAAAACAGCGCATTTTAGAGCGTGTTACCGATCTGATGACTCAAATGACACACATTTTATAAAATCACTTTAAAAAATCTTACCTACGATTTTAGATGCAGAAATGCAAATTTTTAATTACGATTCGATAAAACAACCCACCAGGTACTATCACGTGGTATAGGTGCAGGAAATGATTTTGGGAGCCTAAACATAGATCGGAAGTTATTGTTACCACTCTGACGGCGGAACTTGAGACACGCTTATTTCGCATCGGCTAGAAAATCAGAAATCGATTAAAACAAAAATGAAGTAAAATATTAACAAAGGGGTAAAAATAGAATCGTTTTTTGTGCAAGTGCGTTTTTTTGGGAAGTTAGAAAGTGCGCACGACCTGTTTGCATGCTAAACTTTGCTACTGGGGACACGTTACCGATCTGATTTTTGATGTATAAAAACAATATTTTCTGAAGAAAAAAAATTTTTTTTTTCTGATGTTATTAGATGAAATGAAAGGAGAACCTTGTCTTCTTTCTGGGGAAAATTATTTTTTTAACTAGTTATTGAAATACTAGTGAAAATTCACTTGGGACTCAAATTGGCACTTTTCTAAATATTAGCTCAGCTCACAATTATCATTTAACATTATTGTTAGTAATATTTTTTAGCAGAAAGGCAAGACAACACAGAACGCAGGAAAAAAGTGCAAAATCAATTCGTTTGAAATGCTTCTCTATCGGATTCTTTTAGTGTTTCAGAGAATAACTTTAGTTCTTTACATCTTTCTGAGCTGCATTTTATCCAGTGATTTTAATGATCCAATCCTTTGTCAGGTGGTATTTTGTTTTGAGCCGAGGGATATTGGATAAACGTTTTTAGATTAAATAAAGATGAATAATCGGAAGCTGCTGTAGTTTGCCATTCTTGCTGAATTTGAAACGTAATGATTTTTTCCCTCTTGTTTAGCAATTCATTGGAAAATCATGAATTTCGATTTCGATGAAAAATGTAGAATATACTTTTATAATACTTTTTGTAAAGCAGTGCAACTATACTTAATAAGTATTTTGATTGTTATAGATTGAAGAAATTAAATTCACAATTATTATTATTATTATTTTTATTTATTATTATTATTAATAATATTTTTATTTATTATTATTATTATTATTATTATTATTATTATTATTATTATTATTATTATTATTATTATTATTAATATTTTTATTTATTATTATTATTATTATTATTATTATTATTATTATTATTATTATTATTATTATTATTATTATTATTATTATTATTAACATTTTTATTTATTATTATTATTATTATTATTTTATATTATTATTATTATTTTTATTTATTTTATTTATTATTATTTATTATTATTAATATTATTATTTTTATTTATTATAATTATAATTATTATTATTATTATTATTATTATTATTATTATTATTATTATTTTACGTACGGGATCTTCAAAATACCGTAAAGTCGGGTTATTTGGACCCACAAGGAGGTTACTTGAGCCCACAGTAAAATGATAAAATCTGAGTTTGGTACTAGCATTAGAGACTGAAAAGTGCTTCTACCTAGAGGAGAAACGAGGAACTACGTGTAAGTCTTCAACTAATAAGTACCAAACCTAGATTTTATCATTTTACTGTAATGGGCTCAAGTAACCCCTTAGGGTCCAAGTAACCCGACTTTACGGTATTCAGAACTGTTTTTCATGCCAAGCAACCTGCATACCTTAAGTGATCATATACGTCCCGTTATGAAAGTTATAGTTCTATATTCAGGTATCATGTCACGTTGTCTTTGCAGCTACTGAAACGTCCCATTTTCTGAAATAACAGAACGGAGCACAAAATGCTTCAACCAAAAGTGCCTAAGAGGAACTCTTAAAGCATTTACATACCAATAAATTAAATCATGCTCTATTATTTAATAAATTTTATTCTTGCCCTGGCGTTATTTACTAGCAGAAAGTGTGTTTTTGCTTACTTGTAGACTAGTGAAAAAGAAAGGTTGCAACTCGCAGCTCTTAGCAATGTCGATTTTAAAAGAAAATTGCGTGACATTTTGTCAAGAATTTCATTCATATTCAAATATAATGCACAGAAAAAGCTTTTCTCGGATGTCTTTATGGTAAAGTTCAAACTTCTTTGCTTTGAAAATAAAAGTTTCTTTGTAGCCCCAAAACACTTGTCCACAACTATCTACAATTTTGTGCGTTAAAACGCTCAGTTACTTTAAACACGTTATGTTCTTTGATACAATGCTCAGTTTTTTTTATGAAACATTGAAATCCTGTTTACTTTTATCTCAACAAACCTTACTTACCATAGAAACCGGAAGTACGAAAAAAAAAGTAACACCACTAAAATTAATTTATTAACAATTTTATTACAGACATTTTTCAATACAAAGAAGTACTTATACATATTTTATAAAAATTTTTGCTTGCATAAAAATTCTCGATATCAGCTAGATATGTTAAGAATTATTATACAAAACATAAATCGATGTCTTGTGAGTCCAATTTTTCTAGTCAGAATCTTTCTACTTAAAAAGAATGATATACTTTCATAATTGCAAATCCAATGTTCCTCAGGAGACGGTGATAAAACCTGATTCATTCTTATCAGAACTTCTATTTTGGTCTTCGATTTTTCAACTTTATTCATTTCATAAGTCATCGACTTTTTTTTTTTTTCTCACGGGGATTTTTGCTCTTTCAGAACCACATTACTGTTAAACTGGCAAAAGGAAAACTCATTTTCGCGCTCAAAATATTACTATCGCAGTGTAGTAGAGGAGATAATCCTTTTTTCAGGAAAAGCCCTTGGAGAGAAAATAAAGGCAAAAACTATTGTGGCGCCATCTACTGTGATGATGTTGATCTACGATTTATAATCCCGGGTTTCTTTTTATATTTGGTCGTAAGAGCTCAAAAAATGGAATATTTTCGAGGGTGAAAAGTGGCACTCTTTGCTCTTCTGGAAAAAGTGGACGAATTTTTACCTTATTTTTTATTTTCTGAATGGATGAGAAATGAATTCGCTGTATATCTCACAAAAAAGAAACTTGATGTGATATATGTATGCATAAACGCATATTTTTTGCTGTAACTTAGCTGATTATTTTAAGCACATTTAGTTGGCAGTTTGATAAAGAAAAATTTAAAGGAAAAGTACGATATTACCTTTCAGTATTGCTGGAGATTTTGAAAGCATCAACGGTTAAATAATCTATATATGTCTTGGAATATGTAAAATCAACGATGTTATGAACCCTGGAATATTTTTACATGCCAAACTTGAAATGCATATAAATGAAATATTGAATTTTTCCCAGAGATTAGGATTGTTATTTTTAATATTATTATTATTGTTATTGTTATTCATATTAAAAAAACAATTGTATATTTAACTTAACAAATGTATAACTGCATTAGATTAAATTTTACTACTGGTACTTGAAAAGGATTGATAAATTGTTATATAAGATTCTTGTTGAACGTTAACAACAATTATATAACACTCAACGCGTTACGAAATAATGATTGGCCAAGGCAACCTGTTCTAGTTAGTCTTGTGCTCTTAGCTTTAAATTAGCAGCTTTGGTTTTATTTGCAACTGCGCCCGTCCTTTAATAAATATACCACAAGAGTTTGTAAATATTAAATAAGAAAAAGCAGCAATTACGAAATACATTTATGAAAGCTATTCATTAGAATTTTGCAGGAGTTCTGCTAATTGTAACATTTTTGAAAAAAAAAAAAAAATTATTTAGTCCTTTTAGCAAAATATATTACAAACAATTCTTTTGAAAACATTTATTTCTTCACTTTGAATTCATTTCTCTCAATTCATAAGAAGCACTGGTTCTCTCAACCCCTACTTTTATTTTCTCTTTAGGCTTGGTGCAAAATAAATATAAAGTAAAGCTCATGCTATTTTAATTCCGGCTTCTGTGCACTACTCCTAAGTCCTAAAAAAATTTTTAATTTCCGACATATTCACACTGTGATATCAAGAAAGGGAATATCGATGATTGTATTAACCAACGAATCGACCTATCACAAAAAATCTAATTTAGCAATGTGAATAAACCTTTGCAGTGGTGAAGCTGTCCACATCCTGGTAGATATTAAATAAAAAAAAAAAACAAAAAAACAGCAATCACAAGATTTCTATGATGAAAAACTCTTCATTAGATCTTTTCTCAATGATTTCAGTTAATGTCACAATTTTTCTCGGAAAAAATAGTTTAATTGCTTTTTATGAAACATGTTGTAACGATTTCTATGGGGATTTTTTTCTTAGCTTTGTATTTTTTTTCAGTGCACAAGCAGAAGTTTTCTTATGATTTTCTTCCCCTTTCATTTTCCTTCTTGAAAGATAAATCAGTAAATATCATGCCAGCATTTAAGATCAGTAGAGGTTATGCCATTTTAGTTCCGGCGTTTTACCTTTTTTATAAGTACCTCATAATGTTATAAATTTGCTTTTTATGAATTAACATTGCTTTTAATGAAGTATGTTATAAATATTTCCGTGACTTTCTTTTTTTAATAAGCTCTGTGATTTCTTTTCGAGCATAAGCAGGGGTTTTCACATCCTTTTCCTTCGATCTTATTTGCTTCCTTGCTAGAAAAAATATGCAGTAAAGATCATGCCGTTTTAGTTCCGGCTTTTTACCTTACTCATAAGTACCTCATATCTTTATAAATTTCCGGCATATAATAAGCACAGTGTGATTGCGAGGGTATATATCGACGATCACATTAACCCACGAATAGTTCTATCATAAAAACTATAATTTAGCTGCAAAAAACCCCTCCTCAAAGGTAAAGCTCTCAACATCCTTGAGCTCAAACAATACGCAGATGACCACCCACGCAGAAGTATAAGCCCACATTTACCGGCAATACCCATCCCTTGTGTATGTCATTACATCATCAATCATCCAAGGACAGTTAACCACATTTTCCTATGAATCCGAATTTTCACGCTTTGTCAATGTGCGCTCGGAATTAGAACTCCTCAAACGTCATTTGTGTTAACGCCATATCCGTCCGAAGGAAGATAATAAAAGGATTTCTTTCGGCAAAAAAACTAACATTAACTTTGCGTAAAATAATTGCATGAATCATGTGCGAGAAGTCGCAGTTTCTTGGAAGGAAAAAAACCGTCTCACCTTTGATATCGATACGAAGTGAAGAACTAATAGCTGGTTGCGTTAGGAAGAAGTAAAACGCTTGGATTATTCCGGAGATAGAATCAAGCAGGCACCCCTAAATTTAGGGGTCGTATGTCAGACGACGTGGCATTGACAAATGAGCTACGGGTACACGGTGGTTAGGACGGTGACTTGAAAAAAAGAGCTGAAGTTGAGTAGTGTTATTTATTTCGTCGTTTGTTAAAGATGATTTTGAAGCTCTAAACGAAGTGACGAAATGAAAGGTGACACTTTCGGAGGAGAATCTGCAGGGATGTGGAAAATTAGCTCTTAAGAATATTTTTTCTGTCTGACAATTAAGGTATTAGTAAACAGTTTATAGCACTTATTTTGCTTTTCAAAAATATATTCAATTACATTTTTTATCGAAACATATTTTTCCAATGCAGAATGGTAAGGTAAAAATTTACATTGAAAAGTAATTAATCATTCGGTAATCGTTTGATATGTTAAGAAATATGCTTCATTAAAAAAAAGTAATTTATGTACGGAAAAAATATTGAATTTTTTTCAGGCAATCTATTTTCTGTCCCCAAAAGTGAAAAAAAGGGCTCATTTATATTTTTTGCGTCCACCTCAATACACTTGGTCAAAAGCTTTATTTCTGAGGGATGTTCAATAAAGAATGATCACAAAATTAATTAAACCTAATTATGTAAACTAATCCTTCAAATGTTGATGGTATTTTTCGCAGCATTCCCTATTATATGAAATCCACCTGTCAGATATTTTTCCACGTCTTCAAAGACATGCTGGAAGCCAGTTTTGAACACATCCTGGAAACTTGCTCCCAAAGCTTCAGCCATTGTCTCTGAAGGAGAGAAACGCCATCCGGGAAGTGTGTTTTCGACTTTGGAGACATAAAGAAGTCATTAACAGCTCAATATAAGTTATATGAAGGACGGGAAACAACGAACAAATCTCTACATCCTCATCCTTTTCGTCGGAGGTGAGCATTTACGGAATCCTTTGCACACAAACGTCATGTCACTTCCTCTCCAAACGGTCACTTCAAAGTTGCATTCCTCCTAACTTTCATTCCAAATCGATAGCTCTGAAAGTTCTAGATCTGCCGTTTCTGGGGTCCTACCATGGTCAAAATACAGAGATGCCTTCAAAGCTCTTTCCAACCAATTCAAAGTACTTAAGGTAGTAGTCTGGTAACTTATGCCTATTTTCATGACTTCTTTGGAGGGTGGTTTTTTTTTTAGGAAAATAAAAATGAATTATCTTGAATATTAAGAGTGTTTTTATTTACATATTGAAAATATTAAAGAAACATTATTTGAAAAAAATAAATAGTTTATTACTATTATTATTGTCCCTCGAAGTTGGAACTTCAAAAAAAAAAAAAAAAATGCACATGGGTGGCTCGGGTGATTTTGGTTCTTGATGTTATCTGAAATCAAATATTCTTGATTATTCTTAATCTATAGACACGTCATTCTGGTCGAAACTACTGAAGTTAAATTTCAAGGGTAAATAACAAAATGTCGGAATTAAAAAAAAAGTCCTTTTATTTTAGCAAAGAAAGGGTTGTAAAATAAAAAGTTTGGGGTGAAAAAAATTGTCTTTAGTTCCGACGAGAACTATAAGTGTGTAAAACAGCCTGTTAAAATTTGAAAGCACTCGGTTCAGTAGAAGAAAAGTTAGGACCCGGGCCGACCAGAAAAACAGTGTTTTGAGAAAAACGCGTTTAAAGTTCAACAACAAACTCCGAAGCGCTCTAGGAAACTCGTTATAACTCCCGAAATTTTCGAATTTCTGTCTGAAATTTTCACAGTATATTCTCAAGACATTGTACTTTCAAATTAGGCAAAAAAAAAATCGAGTTTTTGAACTCAAGTTACCAGACTACTACCTTAAAGGTTGGTCTCCGAGGCGCTCTAGGAGACTCGTTCTAACTCCCAAAATATTTCGAATTTCTGTCTGAAATTTTCATAGTATAGTCTCAAGACATTGTACTTTCAAATTAGGCAAAAAAAAAATTTTCGATTTTCTGAACCCAAGTTACCAGACTACTACCTTAACAGGATACTGTAATTTAGAGTAGTGTATAAAACAGTAATTCACTATATACCACTCTCAAAATGAATAAATCCCTCAGCTGTTTGTAAAACAGTTTTTTCCACCATAAAGACAAGACTACTTAAACTAGCAGCTGCATTGAGAATTGAAAAGGACAGGAATGGGCAAGAGAAGATAAAATGAATCAAATGTTATCAACTATACTTTAAATTTTGCCAGTTCTCTGTACAACTACGCTTTGCTCGTAATGGTCTTACTTAGGGTGAAAACATTACGAGCAAAGAAATCGTTTGAATTGAGACAAGTCAAAACACATAAAATTTTGCTGACTCAATGGAGGGTCCGGAAATCAGTTATAATAGCTATTATTTTGGAGATAAAAGAAATCAAACCAAGGGCTATCACTGACCGCCTACAAATTAAAAAAGCAAAAAAACGCTAATATCAAAGTAAGCAATACTAACAGTCAATTAAAACCGAAAAATTAAAAGCTATGCAGAGTAAAATCTGTGCATATACAATGCAATTATTTTTAACGATTGGGCAACTCCATACAACCTGCAAGAGAAGGATAGATACACCCAAAAATACCAAAAGATCTTCATATATTTTCCGATCTTTTGTTACCAATACAAAGTTGAATATCATCAAACACTAGCGGAAGTTCTTAAAATTGCCTTAATGAATGCTTCCTTGACCGCTGCTATCTGTTGACCTGAAAGCGGAGCCATCAAGTCGGCTTCAAGTTTTCTAATGTTACTCATAATCCGGAAAACACAATCGCTTTATTTTCGCACGAAACATCAAAAAAAAAAAAAAATATCGTCTGTCTATCCAAATACACCGCCTATTTCATCCGCTTAAGGGTAATAATTGCACACTGGTTGCTGCTATTGAGACAGATGATACGCTGCAGTTTCATTCTTCTTCCCTTGAGCAATGCCGCCAGTGAAGGGGAAACTGTCAATCTGATTCACACCTATAATTTTCAACGTTTTTAGGTAATATTTCTGTTTCTTGCTTTTCTTTTGGGGATTGACATTGAAAGAGATATCAGTGTGTGGTAAAAACCAAACAATGGTGGAAACTTTTAATGGCAGATTGTTGCTGTCCAAGTCAGGAATTTGTAATGAAAGTTGAAGGGGACAGTTAAATTTATTTTTAGCATTAACATAAGAAGAGGTTTGCTTTAATCCAGGTAACAGAAACAGAGGAACGCTGCGACGTTCGTCACAAATTATTGACAGAATCTGCAACCTCGTAATTAAATGATTAGAAAAAGCCTGAAACTTTTTTTCAATATTCAATGTTTTCTAATGTAAATTTAAACCGCACCGTCTGAATATTATCCATAGGTACAGTGGCACGCCCATAGGAGGAACTAAAGGGCTTAATCCCTTCCTAAAAGTCTGAAGACAAACCCGATTGACAAAAAAAAAAAAAAAAAAAAAAGGAAACACTAAAGTTGCATTTTTTCGCCTTTAATTTTTTTTTAATTTTCAGGCAAATGGGTCCAATGGAGATTTCAATCCCCAACTTTTTGCCAAAATTTCACGAAACCCATTTTCTACCTGAAAACATAACATCATTTGTGAACGGTCCCTTTGCCAACAGACGTCTGACGACTAGAAGCAAAGGATGATATTTCATGAAACATACACCGCAATATATTTACTTATAAATAAAAGCTAAAGAAAGAAAAGAAAACATATTGCGCGTACTTTTTAATAAAATATATTTTTAATATTAATAATTACATAATACAAATGAAGTGATTTTTCGAATTTGTAGCAGCATATTTCATTTTTTCCTTAGAACACAGTAAAAACTCTTTCCTTACACTCCACTTTAAGCTTCTTTTTTCATAAAAACGAGTACTGAGTAACTAAGCTTTAAAAGTGTTCTATTTGAGCAAAAGTCTAACATTTTAACGCAGATAATTTCGAAAAAGTCTTCTTTCGCTAACATCTGTTTATTCAATTAATTTGCATTCGGACGAACATTCTAAGGCAACCATTCTTCAGAGGATATTTTTTCCCTTCCAAATCCCATTATATCACTTTACAGAAATTCTGAGAAAAATGGGGAAAAAAGAAACAAATTAAGTTAGGAGATGTAAAATTAAGAGACAAATGAATTACAAGATAGATTTTTCTTCATTCGTCACCTAGGAAAACTTAAAACGGTTTCATTCTTGCACAAATTAAAGGAGAAGCAGTTGAATTGTTATTGTCAATTCTTGTTACGAATTCCTTATTGTCCAACTGTTGGAAGAAAAAGAGTTTAGTTGTTATATGTGCGCGTTGTTTAAATCTGATAATGCGTTTCGAGTACTTTATATGTAAATGTTTGAAACGTCGTCGTTGAGGGAGAAAAACAGGAAAAAAAATTAAAGTAAAAAGGAGTTAAACTTTTGGTTGGGAAGTGTTTAAACATATGTAGTTTCGCAAGTGATGTAATTACAAGTGAAACAAAAAAAGCTTCGTCTGCAGCAGTAAATGATTATAAAATTTGTAAAACATATTAACTTTTTTTTCTTGGTGCATTTAAGATTTTTCAGATAAAGTGTAGAATAAGGATTCCTTGGCAGAATAATATACTTATTTTCAATCTAAAATTTCAGGATTTTCTTCAAGCATTTAGTGTGCTGACTAAAGTCCTTTCAGAGATTATCACCTTCTGAACGACTTTTGCAATGGAACCTATACACGATGCACAGTGGTCCAAGAGTGGAGAAAATAGACATTTTAAATTTCCTGGAATTACTTAGCACATGAGATGTAATAACATAATCCATAAGAGTTATTACTTCAACAAGGTCACAATTATAGAGATCTTGCTCTACGAATTTCTCCAATTATTTTCTTCATCTTGAAATTAAATTTCTACCGTTGAAAACTTTGGTAGTTAGAAAGTACTAAAATATAATACTAAGGAATAGCCAAAAAACAAGCTTGGTTTCGCTTACATAACATGTAAAAATCTTTTTGTTTCTTACCTTTTCAGTAATTGCTTACTGAAAACTAGAGAATTGAAGGAAGCTAAAAGCTGGTTAAAAGAAATATTTTTTTTATATTTTAGCCAACACTTAAGCAAAAGAGAGACATATAGCTAATGATACATATTTATTGTCAGTACCGGATCATACGAACCAGTTGTTGCATTAAAATTTAATAACTTAGCACTGATTTTCTTTACGTTTTACAAATAATACGATATATGTAGTTTGCAGTTTCTGACATACAAAAACGTAAGGAAGTGTATGAAAACTACTTTTCGCGTTTAACGCGCAGCTATTAAAATAACTTAACTGTTGTGTATATTTTTTCAACAACAAATAGAGTGGGACAGAGAGAAAGGTAGTTTCCTCCTTTTTTATCATTTCAAGGGAAATGAAATGCTTTTGTACTCCTTTCTGATATCGATTGCAATAAATTTTTAGTGCATCCACTTCTTTCAAAAATATTTAATACAATATGTCTATTTCTTTCATTTTATGACATGTTAAGTAAAAGTGTAGAAAAGGCACATTCTGCTTAAGTTTTGAAAAGCTGTAATAAAAAAAGCAATAAACGAGTCGTTTGCTCTTTAGAAACTTAATCTTAAGTACTATTTCTCTGTGATCGTTAAAAAAACCTCTAGCATATCTACTGTAGCTCTGGTCGTTTTTGCCATTCTTTATGTTATAAGCGTAGTAATCTTTTCAATTCACGGATTTTATTTGCTTGAGGACTGATTGTTAAATCTGCTGTAGTCCCAATGGTTTTCAAAACTTAAGATGATTTTACAAGTATAAATATTAAAATTCGTCACAGAAAAAGTCACATGATCTATATATATAAAAATGACGGTGTTTGTTCGTTTGTACGTTTGTAACCGCTGGCCAGAAGCCCCCACAGCACCCACAGACCTGAAACTTGGTCCAAAAGTTCGAACGTATCCCAGTAAAATGCACCTCGAACGCCAAATTTTAAGTTTCGAATTAGTTATTTTTAAATTAATTAATTAGTCTCATTTTTGGTGTATCCGCCATAATTGAGGGGGGAAAACCTTCCCCACCCCAAAACATTATATATCGCTGGAAAGGGTTTTTTTTTCTGAAAAAGAAAAGTTTTAGCACGTTTCTGTCCGTTAATTAGGACAGGAGATATTAATTAATCAAATTTAGTCAATTTTCAAGGCTTAACTATGTACGCAATACTGAAACACTAGGTCCATTTTCCAGATCAGCTGCTCTTTTGTCCCTGAAGTTACTTTGTGGTTTAAATTAGCGTATAGATTTAAGCCTTGAAAATTTATTCAATTTGATTAATTAATATCTCCTGTTACTTACTTAACTTTCTGTCTTTTATATTTATTTGGCGAATTGATTTAAACTTTAACATGACTTTAAGTGGAATTTAAAAGGTTGTGGAGCGCATTTGAACTAAAGGATATTATAATTTTTCGTCAGAGGGGATTCGAGCGAACTTAAATTTATTCAGTTGACTTCCTCAAAATTCGGTGTGACCGAAAAGGTCAGAATGGAACTATTATTGTTAACAAAATAGTGATGGCTATTCAGTTACTCTTCGTATTTGGCGTCGTAAAGTTTGGCCACAATCGAAAAATTTACCAAACCTCCCAGCCTGTGAAACAATAATTTCTCCAAATCAAAGAAAAAGAAAACGCTCTGGGAAGGAACAGTAGTTGTTTGCAGTCTAAAGCGTATTTTATTGCATGTTTAAAACATGTATTTAATGCCGCCATCACAAAATTTTTAACAATAATAGTTCCATTCTGACATTTTCGGTAACACCGCTATTCAGTTACTCTTCGTATTTGGCGTCGTAAAGTTTGGCAACAATCGGGAAATTTACCAAACCTCCCAGCCAGTGAAATCTTGCTTATTTGAGGGTCACTGTTAGATTGTAATCACTTCAAAGAGATGGTGCGAAAGACATTATATTTCTTGCCTTTTAATGTTCACATTAAAATCATGGAAGAATGGTTGTGGCTGAGCTACCTGACACAATCGGTTCCCTATGTTAATAAATTTAGATTTGGCGACCAATTTTACATTGAAATTACGGTTAAATCGGAGAATTATATTAAATTTCAAGGGCAAAATTGCTGTGGTCGTTGAGAGTTTTCGAAAATCTTGGCACTACAGTTGTGTCAAAAGTTCCATTGAAACGTAAAAATTTCGCTAAAAATAAATAAGTTCGTCACACGCACACACACACACGAAAAGAAGAAAAAAGTCTTTAAAACTAAAATAATCCTGCCATTGAACACTACAAACTGTGAAATGGCATTAAAAGTGTAATCTATCTATATATATAAAGATGACAGGCTCTGTTTGTTTGTTTGTATATTTGTAACCGCTGGCTAGAAGCCCCCACAGCACCTACAGACCTGAAACTTGGCACAAAAATTCGAACGTATCCCAATAAAAAGCATCTCGAAGGCCGAATTCTAAATTTCGAATTAGTTATTTTTAAATTAATTAATTAGTCTCATTTTTGGTATATCCGCCATAATTGAGGGGGGGGGACTTTCCTTCACCCCATAACATTTTATATCGCTGGAAAGAGTTTTTTTTTTCTGAAAAAGAAAAGTTTTACACGTTTCTCTCCGTTTATTAGAACAGCAGATATTAATTACTCAAATTTAGTCAATTTTCAAGGCTTAACTCTATACGCAAAACTGAAACACTAGGTCCATTTTCCAAACTGCTCCTTCTTCAGTGGTTTAAATTTGCGTAAGAGTTAAGCCTTGAAAATTGACTAAATCTCCTATTACTTACTTAACTTAATGTTTTTTTTTATTTATTTGGCGTATTGTGACTTTAACTTCAACATGACTTTTAGTGGAGTTTAAAAGGTCGTAGAGCATATTTGAATTAAAGAATATAATAATTTTACTTCAGAGGGTTGGAGTAAATTTAAATTTATTCAGTTGACTTCCTTTACATTTTTTGCACGGGCATCGCCGTGCGGGTACTGCTAGTATTAAATAAAAGAAATGTTTTTACAGTTGAAAGTAATTTATTTTGCATTAGGTTTATTGTCGTAATTTTCACTTTTTTCTATAGGCGTTTTGTGCTAAACATTGATGTTAAAACTAGTTGTCAAAAAAAAAAAAAAAAAAAAAAACTGATGATAAAATTTTTCGTTGTTGTTATCTTGAGTCAGTTGGACTGGCAGTTTTGGGGTGAGCTGCTTCACCTTTCCTACTGCTCCTTAATTTGGCGTGAAGTCCAACTTCCACAGTACACACGAGCCATAAGGACCCCTTATTGGATAGGCAACAATTCACAGCACATTCAAACAAAGGTAAGGGCAAGGACAGGAAGAACACATATGCCAGAGCCGAGTTTGAAACCTGGAATTTCCCCATCCAGTAAGACTTCTCTAAACACTAGACACAATGTTCTAAAAATGTTTCCGATGTGTTCTGGAATTTTACTGCTTCTTAATTTGGCGTGAAGTCCAACTTCCACAGTACACACTAGCCATAAGGACCCCTTTATTGGGTAGGCAACCATTAACAGCACATTCAAACAAAGGAAAGGGCATGGTCAGGAAGTACATACATGTCACAGCCGAGTTTGTAACCTGGAACTTCTCCATCCAGTAAGACTTCTCTAAACACTAGACACAGTGCTCTAAAAGTGTTTCCGATGTGTTCTGAAATTTTACTGATCCTTTATTTGGCGTGAAGTCCAACTTCCACAGTACACACTAGCCATAAGGACCCCTTTATTGGGTAGGCAACCATAAACAGCACATTCAAACAAAGGAAAGGGCAAGGTCAGGAAGTACATACATGTCAGAGCCGAGTTTGTAACCTGGAACTTCCCCATCCAGTAAGACTTCTCTAAACACTAGACACGATGCTCTAAAAGTGTTTCCGACGTGTTCTGGAATCTGCATAATTTTTAATTTCGCTTCCAACCCCCCCCCCTAATGGGTCGTTCAGTACTATCATCACAAAGGTAATAAAACTAAAAGACAATAAACATATTCAGCACCGTTTTTGTAGCAAATACATTACTTGAAATTATTATTTCTTCACTGTATATTAAACACAAAGTTAAAATCTTTATCTAAAGTGATTATTACTTCCGTTTCTCCTCCGATTTCACACCAGCTTTTTCTGATCCATTTCAAGATAAATTTGAACTTAAAAAAATATTCACTTAAACTAAGCATTAATTTTAATAATATATTTCAAACGAACTCAACCATTAACAAAAACTACTTCCTTTAACAAGAGTGATCTTCTATATCTCCCGAGTTATAACCGATTTTAATGCAATCCAGTTAACATTTGTTTCTTTTTCTTTAATCGTGTTCCATACATTATACCCGTCCACATTAGACTGGAGCTCCATGGGAGGACAGGCTGACCTATCCGACATTTTCGGTTCTACGAGATGTTTGGATTCAGCCTTGTGTGAAGCATTTCAAATTACAATATTATTGATATACATCGTAAAAAAAAAAAAAAAAAAAAAAAAAAAAAAAAAAAAAAAAAAAAAAACTGATGCGAATTTAAGTAAAAAAGTCCCATTTAAGCAAATCTAGCGTCTGACCCGGATGGTGTGGTCCGGGGTTCAGTCTTTCTCTCTCCAGTCCTTGCCCTTTCTTTGTGTGAATGCGTTATTGTGCTGTAAATGGATAGCTACTCTATAAACGAGTCTCTGTGGCATATGTGTATACTGTGCCCTGTTAAAAAAATTCCTGAAATTTTACGGTAAAAGTTACTGGCATCCATGTTGCTAGTAACTTTTACCGTAAAATATTTTTTAACTGTAAAATTTTACTTAAGAGAAAACGAGAACAAAAAAGCTCGAGATACGAACGACATGGATCGAACCCTGGACCCAATTTTTACACGTTGTTTTACTACCCACGGTACCAAATGAGACACATCAGGAGAACGGAAATAGGGTGTCATCTGCATCTCACAGTAAGTCACGTGGTGATCAATTCGCGCTGCAATCGCAATTTTTTTATCGGTACAATTTACTGTAAAAATGTTCTGTACTGTAAACGCTACATTTTACAGTAACATTTACCATACGAGCTTCTTGAATTTTTAACAGTGCGGAAGTAGGACTACACACCAAATTACGGTACAATTAAAAAATGAAGCAGCGTACCCTGAATTAGATGGCATAAGACAACAGCAACAAGTAAATCTAGCAAGATAACCGATTTCTTATATTTAACACTAGCTGTATGACTTAAATTTGTAAATGATCGAACTAAGGTTCCTTTTTTAAGGGAGCTGACTTATCCAACATTTTGGTTCCAAAAGTGCACACGTGGTTACTCTAGTATGTACAAAAATCACGTTGAAGAAAACCGGTGTCAAAGCTTCAAATGTACTGCTTGGTCTATGTTAGACCATTTCTGTCTGCAAGCCATTATCAAATTGTAGAAATTAGATATCTGCTAGATTTGCTCAAAGTGGCCTTTTACTCAAATGCTCATCAGTTTTGCTTTTTTTTATGACCTAGCTACCAGTACTATAATAATGTATTTTTAAATACTTCACACAAGGCGAGATCCTATCATCTCTTGCAGCCAAAACGGAGGATAAGTTAGCCTGACTTATCAAGGAGTTCAAGGTTTAACATTAATCAAGCAATACATATGACACTTGGACACCCGTGTTTTGCAACGTAAGTTTTGTACGCTTACTAGTGATACTATGTGTACTTTTTTAGTGTCAAAATGTTGGATAAGTCAGCTTTTTTTTATGTAAGAGCCTTATACTATTTTAGACCAGCAGCTATTGTTAAATATAAGAAATCAGTTACCTTTTGCTAGATTTGTTCAAAGTGGCTTTAGGTTCATTTTCAAAATTTGCTTACATTTGATGTCTTGAGGTTAAAAAGACGATTTTGAAGCATAACTTATATTTTTAATTCAATGCGAACAATTATTTTCTGCAAGCAATGCCCCCAAAAAATTTTATTACTCAAAAAATTATTGACATTTATTTATTTATTTTTATGTAAGTCTTTAAAAATGAGAATCAAGGCAAAACCGCTTGTCCATTCCCAATTTTCGCAAGTTCAACTATTTTTTTCACATACTTAATTGTATAAAAACTATAAATATACTCTTCTGAGTACAAGGCAACTTGTACTCAAAAGAGTACAATTGATTAATCAAAAGAATAACTCAAAAGATGCGTATGAGTTATTTTTTTAAAATAATGTAGCACCAAATTATAATAACATTGTGTTGTAAAATGATTCAAACAAGGCTTAGTCCAAACATCTCTTGGAGCCAAAATTTCAAATAGGTCATCTTGACCTGTCAAGGAGTTCTAGATAAAACATGAATCATGCGATACATCTCATGCTTAGACCCCAGTTTTCTTCAATCAAGTTTTGTACACATTGTGCAAACTAGTGTTACCACGTGTACACTTTTGGAACCAAAATGTCGGATAAGTCAGCTCCCCCTATATAGGGGCCTTACATTAGACTGCTGTCATGACGATTCGATGGGGGAATAGAAAAAAAAAAGATTTTTTAGCAATGGTTGTTCCACGCATCGATTTCTCATTATGTTTCTAGGAAATGATTCAAGCTTTTGGCGATCATCTATTACCGTGTTTCATGTCCTATAATGATGTCTATTATAAAATATTTTTGCTTTATATCCGCATTTGAATAAGATGAATCTATGACACACATTAAGAAAAAAAAAAAAAAAAAACGTTTTGTGCTGAAAATCAAGATACTGAACCTCAATCGAACACGAAATGTAAAATAAGGGAGGTAGCTGTTTAAAGCTTTGCACTAATTTGTTCCTGCTTTAAATTTAATCATTCCGTGTGTTTACTGCATCCACTTTTACTAAAGAATTCATCCATTCAGGAACCAAACTAAAATTTAACATCAACAACTTTCTATCAGTTAAGATTTCCATCCATCGAAGAAAGTCACTATGCCTTATTACGGTGTATTGCACCCTCCCAATGAAAATTAATTCATATAGTTGACATCTGATATCGCATATCAATTAATTACGTTTAAAAATCAAGAAATCCCATTGTTCTGCTATTTTATTGCTGAAAAGTTTGTCGACAAAGAAGTACCAAGAAACCAAACAAGAAGTACCAAAAAAGCAAAATGCAGGGAAAACTTCATTGTTTGTGAATTACCAGCCATGAAGTAAATATTTTCCAACCTTCAGAAGAGATGATTCTATTTATTTTATATTTTACGGCCAAATTAACTAGTACTCAAGCGCTATGCTAGACAATTTTTAATATTAGTCTGCTGTTTCCCTTCAACTTTTGAAGAACCTGACAAATACAGAAAGTAACAAGTCACTAATAACAAAAATTGTTATTAAACGATAAAACGAAAACATTCCTGCTATTTATAAGGGAAAGGGGCTTTTAAAGATGATGTTGATCTTTCAAAGAGGATGTAGCATTGTGAGAGGAAATCTGTTTCTTGCAAAAAAATAAATAAATCACCTGTATTCTTATACTTCGGGGGAAAAAGCTTTTCAAACTAGGGAAAAATGCAAGGCAAGTTTTTCTTCAGGGGTTGTATTTTAAAAGGAGTTTTTCTATATCCTTCTTCAATGATGTGAGTCTCTTATAGCAAAAAAAAAAGCAATAAAATGAATTGAATCATACGCATTAAATATTATTGAACAAGAATGCACAAGTAGTTTGCTTGAAAGCAATCTTTCAAGCGATTTGAGGAACTTTTGATTTAACGATTTCCATGTGTTATTGCAAAGGTTCTTCGGGCCATTCTACTGTCTCGTGCGTTACAAATTAGGCTCAATATTTCACCAACATTTTGCCACATATCCTAATAATTCCACTAAACAGGAATAAACACATTTTTTGATGTTTACATTGAATGCAAAGAGACTCCTTACACAGTTTTATTTTATGAAATATTTTTGTTAATTAAAATATAATTTATTTGTATGCGTCACGTGCTCGACATTCAAAGTCAAACCATCGTAACGGGCTTAATGTATTAGTTATTTTTTTGCTCTATTTATCTCTCAATGACAAAAAAAAAATACAGATTTTGATTGCTAAGGTTCCAATGTAAATGAAACAAATATCATTTATTTCAAAATAAAAATTTAAACCGTTAAAAATATTAGACATAGGCTAATTCCACAAAAAGTAGACATTTTGTCCTGCACGTGACGTTTCATATATATTATTAAAAAGACAGATAATGACGAAGTTTTTTTCTTAAGGAATCACACTTACGCTTGTGATTTCCTATGCAACAAAAAATGCTGTCCATTATCCTTTTATATTGTTAGTTTTAATGAAATATATGAAACTTCACGTGTGGGACAAAGTTGCTGTTTCTTGTGGAATGGCCTTTTAATTTGATTTCTACACTACTATAATTCTGACACTTTTTAACACTTTTGGAACACAAACACTTGAACATTTTTGAGGAAAGTTTGAAGTCCACGGTTTGGAACAATTTACAAAACACGTCTAAGAACAATTTTAAGCGTCAAGCTTAAATACTTTTGAGGAAGTATGCAATAGCATTTTTTTAACAATGACTCAAGGTCCTTCTTTTAGAACACTTTATATCATGGGCGTCGCTGCCTGCTGAACATTGGGGGGGAATTTGGAAAAATAGAAATACTAGGAGAAATTCATGTTTTTTAAAAACATGCTTAGCCTTTGTAAAAAAGACCAATGAACATTGCAATTTTTAAATAAGGACCACAAGGAGTTAATATTCTGACTCGTAGCGGGGACAAAAAATTGGGAAGGGGGGTATGAAATCGCCGACCCCTCATTAATTTCAAACTGAGGGAAAAGAATGGGTCCAACATCTTTTCTAAGAGGGAAGTCATAACTAGATCAGAGAGTTGAGAATGTGTTGCTAATCGTAAGTATATTATTTACCCAGAAGTAAGGAGGTACGGTGGTTTCTCCCCGGATATTTTTTAGAATTTGTGGTCTTAAAAATTCATTTTAAACGATCTTTGGTAATGTTATGGGAGAATAGGTTCGAGTGCGCTCATCCGTCCATTTTTCAATATCGAAACGTTAAAAACTCCATTATTAACTCTGATTGTGCTATGGAAAGAGGGGATCTGGGATTTTTTCGAAATTGTATTGCTAAAAACGCAATTTTAGACTATCTTTGCAGATAATACGTAGATTAGAGATTCGAGTTCCCTCTTTTCAGAAAATTATCTCTGAAAAATGCATTCTAAACAATTTTTGGCCATGGTAGTAGTTGAAGAGGTTCAGAGGCGCTTCTCTGGATATTTTTGGATATTGAAATTTAAAAACACAAGTATAGATCATATCTGATTGTTTTAGGGAAAGGGAGGTCCGGAATTCTCCCCTGGACCTGTTCTTGAAAATGTAACTTTAAAAACGCAGTTTTAGACTATCTGCGTAGATGTTAGGAGAGTGGAGATTTAGGGCCCACCCTTGAACTTTTTCAAAATTGAAGGGTCATCTTTGATAATTTTAAGAGGACAGACAAATATTCGAAAAGCGTTATTTCAGTTGACTTTCAATGATGTTAGGGCAAAAATTTTTAAGAACTCTCCGTCGGAAACAAAAGTTTAAGCCCTTTAGAACGAAATATAGGACGATCTTAAACGTTGATGACAAAAGACAGAGAGGGGAAGGGGGACGCCTCCTTTTTTAATGAGAGATATGTTTATTCAAGCTGAAGCAGCAAAATAAATAAACAAAAAAAAACAAGAAGTTCTGTCAAGAACTAAACGAGCCTACTTTCCCGTACATCGACATCGGCATTCTAGCATCTGATCATTATTCTCCTGATCATCTGAGACTAAACATTATGTCAAACATACCTTTTTAGCACTTAAAGCTGATTTCTAAAAGCAAAATATACCCCTCTCATCAGATGAAATAGAGACATAAAAAGTAAATAAATGAATAAATGAAGTTTTGTCGCACCTTTTAAAGAATGTAACTGTTACAGTTCTTCCGCAGAAAAATTCCTCAATCGTTTTCAAAAAAAAAAAAAAAATTAAAAGTACAAAGTACATCAAAACACATTTTATCAAAGAAAGGAAAAAAAACTCGTCCGTCGATAAAATGTCTCGATTTTCACTTTTAAACCGTTGCCAGTTGTTAAATATAAATAAAGAATAAAATGCCCTCGTGAATGAAACACTTTTGTTACAAAAAAAATCGTCTGCCAAAAAAAAAAAAAAATAATAGTAATAAATACAATAACACAAATGAATAAATAAACAAAAAATCGTCTGCACAGTCAGTCATTTTTTTCTGAGCCTGCAGTTCCGCCATGTTTGTGGAGTCGGAGTCGGAATCAGAGTCCTCACAGAAGATTATTCAGAAAAGTACTTTACAAACATTATTTATCAAAACCATTTTTTTTACAAAGTTAGTTTGAAGGAAATCCGACTTTAAGTTCCAGGATCAACATTCAACTTAAATTCCCCGTAGGCGCTAATGTTAAATTTTTTCTGAACGGTTCAATATTGAACGAAAAATGGTTCAAACCAAAAAGCGAAATAAGGGAATGAACCTCTCCGAGATCTTTCAAACAAAAAAAAGTTTATTCCATTCGGATGGTTCACTCAGAAGTTATTAGGTGGGGAAAGGTTGCTTGAACGGTTCAATGTTGAACGAAAAATGTTCAAATTGAAAATTTAAATACTGTAATGAAGTATCCTTGCTGAGATCCTTCGAACAAAAAAAAAAGTTTATTTAAATCGGACTGTTCACTCAAAAATTATTAGGGGTGACAGCTTGCTTGAGCGGTTCAATGTTGAACGAAAAATTGTTCAATTCGGAAATGTAAATACGGGAATGAAGTATCCTTGATAAGATCTTTCGAACAAAAAAAAGTTTGTTGAAATCGGACTGTTCACTCAAAAGTTAGCATCGCGGGACAGGTTGTTTGAACGGTTCAAAGTTGAACCAAAAATTGTTCAAATCGAAAAATCAAATATGGGAATGAGTTGTACTCGCTGAAATCTTTCCAACAAAAAAAAGTTTGTTCAAATCGGAATGTTTATTCAAAAGTTATTAGGGGGGAAAGGTTGCTTGAACGGTTCAATGTTGAACTAAAATTGTTCAACTCGAAAAATCAAATATGGGAATGAGTTGTAATCGCTGAGATCTATCCAACAAAAAAAAGTTTGTTCAAATCGGAATGTTCATTCAAAAGTTATTAGGGGGGAAAGGTTGCTTGAACGGTTCAATGTTGAACAAAAAATTGTTCAAATCGAAAATGTAGATACAGGAATGAAGTATCCTTGAAAAGATCTTTCGAACAAAAAAAAGTTTGTTCCAATCGGACTGTTCACTCAAAAGTTAGCATCGCGGGACAGGTTGTTTGAACGGCTCAAAGTTGAACTAAAAATTGTTCAAATCGAAAAATCAAATATGGGAATGAGCTGTACTCGCCGAGATCTTTCCAACAAAAAAAAGTTTGTCCAAATCGGAATATTCATTCAAAAGTTATTAGGGGGGGACAGACAGACCGACCGACAGACCGACACACAAATTCCCCATCTCAATACCCTACTTTCAAATTTTTAATTTTTCGATATTCATTTTACCTTTTTATTTTTTTAACTTGGCGATATTTTTTGGGCTTGGCGATTTTTTTTGGACTTGGCGATATTTTTTGGGCTTGGCGATATTTTTTGGACTTGGCGATATTTTTTGGGCTTGGCGATATTTTTTGGACTTGGCGATATTTTTTGGGCTTGGCGATATTTTTTGGGCTTGGCGATATTTTTTGGACTTGGCGATATTTTTTGGGCTTGGCGATATTTTTTGGGCTTGGCGATATTTTTTGGGCTTGGCGATATTTTTTGGACTTGGCGATATTTTTTGGGCTTGGCGATATTTTTTGGACTTGGCGATATTTTTTGGGCTTGGCGATATTTTTTGGACTTGGCGGTATTTTTTAGGCTTGGCGATATTTTTTGGACTTGGCGATATTTTTTGGACTTGGCGATATTTTTTGGACTTGGCGATATTTTTTGGACTTGGCGATATTTTTTGGACTTGGCGATATTTTTTGGGCTTGGCGATATTTTTGGACTTGGCGATATTTTTTGGACTTGGCGATATTTTTTAGGCTTGGCGATATTTTTTGGGCTCGTTTAAGTTGGACTGTTCACTCAAAAGTTATTAGGGGTGAGAGCTTGTTTGAACGGTTCAATGTTGAACGAAAAATTGTTCAAATCGAAAATGTAGATACGGGAATGAAGTATCCTTGAAAAGATCTTTCGAACAAAAAAAAGTTTGTTCAAATCGGACTGTTCATTCAAAAGTTAGTATCGCTGGACCGGTTGTTTGAACGGCTCAAAGTTGTACCAAAAATTGTTCAAATCAAAAAATCAAATATGGGAATGAGCTGTACTCGCCGAGATCTTTCCAACAAAAAAAAGTTCGTCCAAATCGGAATGTTCATTCAAAAGTTATTAGGGGGGGACAGACAGACCGACAGACCGACAGACCGACCGACAGACCGACACACAAATTCCCCATCTCAATACCCTACTTTCAAATTTTTAATTTTTCGATATTTATTTCATTTTTTTGTTTCTTTTTGACTTTTTTTTACTTGGCGATATTTTTTGAACTTGGCGATATTTTTTGGACTTGGCGATATTTTTTGGACTTGGCGACATTTTTTAGATGCATTAAGCCAATTTTAATGCTTTTTTCGTCTCTTTTATTTTTAACGGGAAAGTAGGCTAAAAAGAGCTATACTCCCACATCTCACATTTTATGCTCACGTTACAGTATTCAAAATTCATGCATTTGATCAATAACAATGCAAAAGCTTAATTTAGTGCTTGAAGAAAAATTAATGTTTTTCATCCTGCTTTATCACGTCATAATTTTTACTTTTGATAAAAACAAATAATTAAAAACGATTAAATATAAGTTGTCAGGGAGAAGACTGTTTAAAAAGTTCTGACTTCTTAATATGCAGTGTAATATGCCAGGAAAAAAATTCCCTTTATAATTATTCATCTAGCATTTTGATCTTCAACAATATGTGAGAAATCTTTCTAATATTTTTTTTTATTTAATTAATTTTTATTATTGTTTCTTATCCTCTCCTTCATAAAAGCATTTGTTTTGCTTCAATTGTGCCTATGCTAAGAACGATGCTTTCACCTAATTTTGAAAGTTCCATTTTGAAATTTATATTTCTGAGTCAAAGATTATGTTTGAAAATTTCAATTAAAAATAATTTGTATGAATAGTAACTTGCTTTTTTTAATGATAATTCAGTTCTTTTTACAAATTTTCATGGAAATGCAGCGATAAAATATTTTGTCGGTCTCAACTTTTTAAAAAGAATTTAGTTATCTAAATAATACTCAACTAAACAAGCCTTATTATTCATCACTTAAAAGATAAAACAGAATATTTTTCACGTAAACTGTTTCTTAGTTATTTGAAAATGTAATTCTAACTTAGAATAAAAATATTTCGTTTATCAACATTGCTAATATTGAACGTTTTCTTTGCAACTCTAATTTCATAAAAATGTATATCAATTAGTAACTGCAAAAATAAGAAAAATTAGTAAGCAAACACGAAAATACAGGTAATTTTCTCTTGTTGTGTATTATTTAACTTGCTCAAAAATTTAAATTACTTCGATCAAAAAATAAGGATCTTAATACTGATTAGTATATGCTCATCGAAAATATTCCAATCAAATATCTTGTAATGTTCATTGTAAATAAATACGAATAAGCATTTCAGCTAAAAATCAGTTTAGTATAAAACTCTATATAAAGTCTACATATGTTAGCGGAGTATCATTAAAAGGAACACAAGGACGGATACAAGGGTGGGGCGATGGAGGCGATCGCCCCCTTTTTTGAGGACCTCTCCACCGGTAGTTTTTCTCTCGCGATGCTGAAACTCAAAAAAACTTTTTAGACAAGTTTTAAATGTGGGGGGGAAGAAGGTTTGGGCCTGTCCCCCAGAAATATTCCGAAATTTTCGTGATTAATATTTGTGAACCAGTATACATAATAAAAGTAAGTTATAAAGACCAATTGCCCTTCCCTTGAAAATTCCTAGATTCGCCCTTGTGGGCACATTAGTATTTCCTTCTATGCATAAGCAATTTGTGATACTGATGTCTTAAAAATCGCTCCGTGCTCACTCTTACCCAGGGCCGCCGCTACCAGTGATGGGGGCCGGTACCAATTTTAGTACCGGGCCCCCATGCAACCCTCCCTCAAATTGCATATTTTAATGCTGTCCTTTCAGCACATTTGCAATTTTAAAAAAAAGCGAAAAAAAAATTTTTTTTTCTGAAATACTTTTTTTTTAGTTACGAAAGTGTGCACCTGATTTTATTTTCACGTTATTTGTGCCGCCAGATGATTTTAAAAAGCGATGCAATTTCATTTGCGCAAGCGTGTTTCATTCATTAGTGTTTGTACTAGCAATTGTTTCACATTGAGAATCGGCAATGGAAAGCGAGATTTTTTTAAATGAAATTATTGACACTAAAACGGGAAAAACATGTTCATAACCTTACGGGCCCCCCAAAGCTCCGGGCCCCGGAACTAAAGGTCCAGTATCTCCCCCCCCCCAAACGGCGGCCCTGCTTTTACCGTTAAATGTATATGAAGTTAACAAGAAATTTTGTAATATCTTTTTTATGTTATAACAAAAACAATAAAATGAGTAAAACTTACATGATATCTTTCCTCCAAATATGATACTCTTTAGTGCCGTACTACCGATGCCGTACCGATGCACTAAGCTTTATGAAAGGATTCGCTTTTCACGAAGGAAGATCCTTCTCTAGCAGTTGTTCAAAAAAAAAAAAAAATTCTTGCTCACACCATATCGCTAAACACGTGGACCCATTAGTGTCCCTCTTGAAGCCCCTTCCTCTCTGGGGGGTCTACGGATGGTCAGAGGGATTTTTTAGTGCCCATTGTAATGCAGCTGGACAGTGTCTTCTTTCCTCGTTAAGAAGAGTGCAATAAAAGAGGGTGGTCTTATCTGCGACAGAATCATGAGAAGTATTTGAAATGGGGATGTGCACAAAAGGAAATTTATTTCTTAGATAGCAAGCTGTCACGTTTCCTAATTTTTAAGCCAGGTTCTCAAAGGAGCTAATTCTAATATAATTTGTTTTTGCAAAAGAAGATATCCACACTTTTCTAGTGTTGTATATTCGACGTTGTAATATATTGAATGAAAATCTTGTGGGGGACTTTTTTTCTGCTTGGTTCAAAACTACAAACTCCAAGGTCTATTTATTATTTCCAATGCCCCGTCGAGTAGATGGGTGGTCAGAAAAAGGGAAAGTGTCAATTGTTGAATGGAGGGATTGGATCTTCTTATTTCCACATTTTAACGGGTTTTGTTACTAGAAGAAAAATAATTGCTCGGGTAAGGATGGCATAAAACGCAAAAAGCCCACAGTAGGACATTGAGTAATTCACAGATGGTTCATCAAGTGCAATATAGAGACGGAAGTTTTTATAATTTTAGTTCTGGCTGTAACTCTAATTTAATTTTGATACACAAATGATATCTAGCTCTGACCTTTTTTTTTTCCTCAAGTGTAAGAATTCCAAAATATTGAGAGGAACTTTTCCTCAGTTCAAAATATTGGGGGGGACATGTCCCCCTCGTCCCCCCCGCCAACGACGCCCGTGCTTTATATCATGAAATAGATATATATGTGCATAAAAATAAAAGCATGTAAATCAATGTTGAAAATCATAAATGCTCAGGAATGCTGCAAACACGTGTTTCGACTTTACAAAGAACGCATTTTTCAATGCAAGAACTTTCAATTTTAATTTTTTTAAATGATCCAAAAATGCTCTAACTCGTCACATCTTGTTTCTTGGGAATCTTTCCACATTTTTAAGAATTATTCTGACTTAGTTAACGATTCTAATGCTATACCGTATTTCTGTGCTGTTCGGTGTCCATTTGTATAATTTTGTTCTTTCCCATTCATTTTTATTTTTCTTACATTATTTTTATTTTTAGTACTTTTATATTAACATTTTTTGTTTTAATTAATTTAACTTGAATACCCTTTTTAGGTATGTGTTGCTGCTCCACATATGTATGTATGTCAGTATTTTCATTTTTTTTTCAAATTAAATCCGTTTTTCCTTTATTTATTTATTTTTTTGTTTTGTAATACTGTTGTCATTTTTTTTTATCTTCTACTTGTCTTCATTTTTTCTTTTTGTTTTCTTCATACACCCGAGTCGCTTTCTTTACTTCCGTCGCATTTTATTGTTCTTACGGTTAGCGGTTTTAACTAGTTGTTTTGTTTTTTTTTTTTTTTGGCTTTGATTGATCAGCCAATTGAATTCTCTCTGTAAATATGTTAGACCCGGTAGAAAGTTTTTGTTCAATCTTCCCATTGGTTCTTTATTGGTTTACAGTTTTCGAATTGGTGTTCCGAAAATTTGCTTTGTTTGATTTTTAAGTTGTTAGATCATGTCCCCGTTGCTTTTGTCGGATGTCTGTGCATCAATGAGTTAACATTTATGCATTGCAAAAAGGCGTTTCTTGTTCCGCCGAAACGCGTGTCTACAGTATTCCTGCGCATTTGTGCGTTTCAACGTTGTTTTACATGGTTTTGCTTTTTTCATACATTTTGGGAAACTTGCTACCGCAAGTATAAAACACTCTTCGTCTACAACAGCAGTTTTTACTGTTATGTTTTACAGTAATCTCCATAGAAGGGGCGGTCTACGACCAGGGAAGGCCATTTTTTTGCTTCATTCGTGACACGAGCTGATAGTCACTCCGTGAAACATAAATTCTACTGTCTGATCTTCTTTGGTACAACCCTCCGCGCATTTACGCATGCGTCAGGTCATCTCTGATCTTACCAAAATAGGGGTGTTAGGTAAGATAACAATTAGGGGAAGAAGTACAAAAATAATTTGAATCGTATCAAACAACGTATAACGATGCTAATTTCAAATACATAGTTTAGTTGAATACGTCAAAAGGATATAGCAAATGCAAGTTTAAAATTGAAAACTTTGAAAAGTTACCATACACAACCCATCTACTCTTTTTTAAGTGGAACTAATCACGAGTGCTAGGGCCAGCTTTCATTGACAGACCATAATAGTATCATATTGAATGATTTTATTGCCTTTACTGTGCGCGTGTTATATTTAGCAGTCTACGATCATGGTAGGTCATTCTTTCGGCCTTCATTCGTGACACGAGCCGATAGCCAATCATTGAAACCAAAATTTTAATAGTATCGCAATAAAAGATTTTAACTTACTGGTGTTTGAAGAAAGCTGTTGAAAATAGATTTGTGTGAAAGAAAGCAATGATTTCACAAGTGAGCCTTGTGAACTTTCTTAGTGCCTTATCATCATATCGAGACAACATTGCGAAATTTTTCATCCCTCTCAATACCAGTCATTTACAACATCCCAGGAATTGAATGTACTAACTGATTCTATGTCAATGAGTTTTTCCCGATTCGCTTCCTTACCTCATGTGCCAGGCAGCTTAACCAATGACTGGCGAGTAAGCGGTTTAAAAAAAAAAAAAAAAATCTGTAACAGATACCGTAAAGTCGGGTTACTTGGACCCACAAGGGGGTTACTTGAGCCCACAGTAAAATGATAAAATCTGGGCTTGGTACTAGCGTTAGAGACTGCAGAGTGCTTCTACCTAGCGGAGAAACGAGGAACTACGTGCAAGTCTTCAACTAGTAAGTACCAAACCAAAATTTTATCATTTTACTGTAATGGGCTCAAGTAACCCCCTAGGGTCCATGTAACCCGATTTTACGGTAATTAGATTTTTAACAAATATTTTTGATAGTTTGTCGAAGCATGGCTGTGTCAAAGTATGATACTACACAGCAAAAAAAAAAAAGGTGTTTCTGCAGTATAATACTGGAAGTCGAGGGCACAGTTTAAAACTGAAGTACACTAATAAACTGTAAAATTAGCAATTTTAGTTTATTACCGAAAAATGTCTAATTTTGAAGTTTATTAGTGTATTTTACAGGTTTTAACTGGAACCTCAGCTGCCAGTATTATACTGTGATTTTTTTTTATATATACTGTGTATGCATGTCATCAAAGCAACAAAAAATTTTCGTACTGAGTTTATAATCTTTTAAAAATAAAGTTTACAAACTTATTACACCAATATTCCCTAGTCTTTCATAAGAATTTATTATATTAAAAACTTAACTTTTGCTCGAACAAGTCTCATTTGGAAGACAAATGTGTTTTTAAATTCTTATTTTTCGTAAAAATAACCTTATTGCCCTTCTTTTAATTGCTTAAATTTTTTATTATACGCAGTAAGCAGTTTTTGTTGACGCTAATTCTGAGTTATATCTGTTTTAAATGTATAGATCCAGACATGTTTTTCCCGAAAAAGAGATCCCATAAAATGAACAAAAGGAGTAAAATATTCCTGAAAAAGTATTTCCATCGTTTTAAAGCGATTCTATTGTTTGATAGCCCCATTTAAGTGATTTATCGAGATGCTGTTTTGCACGCTGAACATTTAGCATAAGTCAAGGTTAAAAGTGCTTCAATTTTTGGTTACGCTGAATAAAATCGATATTTTCTGAATATGTGCTGCATCATTAATTTTTAGAATGGAAAGCAAAAATACTAGATAGTTTGCTATGCTCTTTGAATAAGAGAAGAATGGAAATCATAACTTCCCTTTGTACATTTGGTAACAAAGATTATAGCTAGAAAATAAAAGACATTCCATTAAAAGTTATAAAAAAGATAACCAAAAGCAAAAAAATCAAACTGAAGTATAGCAAATGAAATTAATCAAAATGAAAACTAAGCGTTTAAAAAATAATTTAAAACCTTAGCGACATAAAAAAAATTAACTATTTAAAAATGTTGAGGGTTTTTTCTTTTTTTTTTTTTTTGGAGCAGGTTTGCTGTTTTTATATTTCTTAATGGAACATTGATCAAATACTCTTTTTTTCCCTCAGTAAAACATTGTAAATGTTAGATTTAATTTACAAAAATTAAGAAAACGTATTTTTGTAAAAAAATAAGTAGATTAAATTACCTAAATATTGTTCAAAGTGTAACAAAGTAAATTTATGTCTTTCAATACATTACTTTAACAAAGCTAATAATATTTTTTAAAAAAAGTTTTTTTTAATGCTAAAACACAGCTGTTATTCAAAATAAAAAGGAAATATCCGTTTCAAACAGAGGTTTTAGATTTCGTTTTTGATACATTTGGGGTTATATTTCAGCAATGCTTATAATAAAAACTAGGGATGCACCGATAAGCAAATTGGCCGATTACCGATTACCGATTAATCGGTTGTTGATAATCGGCCGATTAATCGGTTGAGCCGATTAATGATAAGAATGATTGTTTTTAATACTGCCAATTTTACCATCACTGTTTTAACTCTCTTATACAATTCCGAGTTAAGAAATAGTAAGTAATTTATTTCCGAGAGAAGATTTTTTTTTCCATTTTCCTAATATTCACAAAATAATTTTAATATTTTATCAATTTTTTAGAACCAATTTCCATATTTTTGTCAATAGTATTACATTAACACTTTTTTAATTATATTAATTGGACATAAAAATTCAAAAAAAGGGGTGGGGGAGTCTGTGGTGAGCACTCCAATTTAGGATTACTTTTAATTTACATTTTTGAATGATTAGTAGCATTTTAATTCAATTTTTATTCTTTGTGAAAATTAGAGGTTATCTAAAAGCACTGTACTAAGGAGAAAACTGTCGCCACATGAAAAATGTGTTGCAACATTGTCTATGTATATTTATTCAAAGCTGGAGAATTAATTTATTAAAAACTTTATATCAACTATGAGGATTATTACTGTTAATAAAATTATTCATCATAGTTTCTTAGTGAAGGTATACTTTGAAGAATGATATTTAAAAAATATATTTGGTCGATTAATCGGCCTAATTTTGCAGATTATTAGTAATCGGCAAAGTGGCCGATTATGGCCGATTAATCGGTACTGCCGATTAATCAGTGCATGTCTAATAAAAACCTTCAGTGTAGTATTTATATGCAATGCGCTGTTGGGAAAATATTTCTTTGACTTGAAGTTTAAAAAATATTAATAAAAATATGTTTTCATTGAACTTATTGTACAGTATTTTCCAGTAGTTTTTTTATTATTAATCTGTTTCATAAAACTTTTTATAGAAGTGGATATTTCAAAAATTGAAGTTGTAAGAATATTGTATGAAATAAAAGGATTGATTGATTAAGTGTTTAATTGATTTGTTATTAAATTACATACATGAAGGAATGATTTTGAAAACAGATTACTCAAGGGTAAGAAATATATTTCATTATTTTTGCTTAATCCTTTTTTTCTTTTTTGAGTTTAAGAATTAAGGGAGTAGGTTCGTAAGTTTTTAATCGATCTTCTATTAAAGAATTGAATATGTGCAGAAATACTTCAAAAAATGTTTCTAAGTTATGAGATGTGCCACATTCCTGATTTTAAAAAATCGTTTTTTGTTCCCTTTTTTTTTTTTTTGAGACACATTTGAATATTCCAACTTCAGGTTAAAAGTCCTAGAATTTCAGAAATTATGTTTCTTTCTACGAAGATTCATTTTTCCTTTTGCACAGCATTTGACTTAAGTTACGGGGCCTTTAAACACACCTCCCAAGCAGTTTTTAAACGTATTTAATATGAATATTTTTCAAACCTTCCAGTATTTTATCTATTCCATGGGGAATATTCTCTGATTTCTGAAATTTGAATTTTAAACAGTTGAAATTTTACTCTGGGAAATTTTTAAATGTAATACACTTTTAAATGTTATAGAAATGACTTTAAGCTTTACAACTGCTATTTTCAGCTATTTACAGAAGTTAAACCCAATGAATAAACTAAACACTATCCACACTTTATGAAAATAAAGTCTGTAACTCGTATGAAATCTCTGCTGTGGTCACATATTTTCTACTTTAGCTAGAGTATTATTATTATAATTATTTTATAAAATATCCATTTATTTGCAGTAAAGGTAGCCCATTCGAAAAACAATGTTTTAACAAGCCTGCAGCCCAGCAGTTCCCAAACTTTTTTGCTCCGTGGACCCCTTGACGGGTTTTACAGTTTCTCGTAGACCCCCTTCCTAGGGATCGTTCCAAAACAAGTCAGGCACTGTAATAATATAACGCAAGTATTTTAAAACCGTGAATTATATGGTTAATTTATATTATAGATGTTCTAAAAAAAAGTTTATTTTTAATGTAACGAAATGAATCAGAAATTTACCCAACAGTATAATAGCTCTTTTAATACTTCATTTTTTGTACAATCAAAAACTTCTTAAATTCCTGACAACTTCCTAAAAGATTCAGTTTGACAGTTTTATTACAGAGCAAAAAAATAAAATTAAAAGAAAACAGATGAGGAGAAGAGAGAAACGTAACATTTTTATGCATACTGTCCTAATACCAATGGCACAAAACTTAAATCAGTTAATTTTCGAATAAGAAACAGGTGAACAAGAACTGCTTTTCGTGGGAGGGATGAATTAGATGCATCAACCGTAAATTTTCAATATTTCTCTTTAGATTTGTGGGACATAACTTAAAATCTTCCCAATCAGAAACTGCCAACCTGTTGCTCTTCTTTTTTGTAAGAAAATTGGTGCCTGAACGAAAATTTGTGTCCGAGAGGTATGAAGATGTAAAAACTTTCAAAAAGTATCTTGCGATATACAAATGTTTTTCTGAAGCCAGAGCCAGAAATATTGATACCCTTTTCTGAACTTTACCTTAAGTTCTTCATTAGTGCTTATTTCAATCAGCTCTTTTTGTGAAATTCCAACCCTAGCAGCATCATCTCATCGGCGGATGATCGGCCATTCATGGAAACACGATGAAATTTTCATCGGCCGATGATCCAATATGTCTCATCGGCCAAGCAGAGTCCGAGCAGCAAAATCCATTGAGAATACGATGAGATTTGGAGCAATTTACTAGCAGAACAGTCCCGTGCCGAGGAATTTCATCGGGAAACTTGATCGGAAGGATATCGTTTTCCGATGGAATATAGCTCGGCTTATTTTCATCGGGAAAGTTGATCGGAAGGATATCGCTTTCCAATGAAAAGTAGCTTATCGAAAACCGTGCTCGGATGCTGATAGGAACGATGTCATCGTGCGTTACAGGATCAGTTTACGAGGAGTTTGTTGATCGACCGAGCAAAATCCGATGAGTTGATGCTACTTGGGAATTCTTCCATGTCATCATGCGGATTAATAATCCGCTAAGACACGTAGTTAAAATATCTCCAAACATGGTTTTAAAGTCTGTGTGGATAGCATTAAAATGTTGAAGACAAGCTGAAACGTTATCACCCTTGATAGCTTGTCAGTGACAAATACGGAATCTGGGCAATTCAATCTTTCGCTTCATTAGGTTGATTCTTGCAAGGAAAGCTGCAGTAGTTGACATGGATTTTATTCAATTTAGATATTTTTCTTGTAATTGTAAATTGATATCATTAAGTTGAGGGAACAAATATGTTAAAACAGCAATATCGAGTTTATACTTGATTACATTTTCCTTTAAACTAGGATCTTTTTTATCCCTAAACTGAAAATTAACGTCATTTTTTGTTTTAAATAATAATAACCTTGTCAAGCACGATCCTTTTAAAAGCCAGCGTGGCACCTATTTGCATCTCGTGGACCCCCAACTTTTTCTTTCTTTTATATGGACCCCTTACAAACTCCGGGGGACCCCTGGGGGTCCCTGTGTACCATTTTGGGAACCAGTGCTGTAGTCTTATGTTTAAGTTTCTCAGAGAATATATTTACTTTGTAAAAAGATTTTTTCATTAAAAGTGATTGACTGTTTGAATCAAAAAAAAAAAATAAATAAATAAATAAATTCAACAATCACAATTCCATAGGACGTATATCACGCTGAAGGAAAATGAATCCTAAAATTCAAAACTAATACAGGACGTATCAGGCTATGCGTAATAGCCTAATTCTCTACTGAATGCCTAGTTTTAAAAAAAGAAGAAAAAAAGAAAAGAAAATTCCTGCAAGAGAATTTTCAAAAAAAAAAAAAATAAATAAATAAATAAGAAGAATAAAAGAAAATAAAATAAAATTAAAAAAAACACTAAATAAAATGAATAAAACAGATAATAATTCGTAAATTGCTATAAATTAGAATTCCCTTTCGCAAAAAAATATGGCAAACTGAAGCTAAATTTGAGAAATTACATATCTAAATTAATACAAAAGAATCGCAAAGATGTACGTCTCTAAAAATGCAACACACGTTGTAAAACGAGTGTCGAAAATGGATTTTTTATTTCATTCAGAAATTTAAATTTTGAGAGTGCGTGGAACTGAGTGAGTTTATCGTCTTTTTTTCTACATTTCGAAACAAGAATAAATGAAATCCAGTCGAAAGATTAAAATCATTTCAGGAATAAAATAATTAGGCACTCTCGCATTCGGTCTTATAAGAAATTCAAGAAATGTTTTTTTACAGTCGAGATATTTCGAGATGGCTTGAGGCTTTAAATGAATTGTAAATCACTTTTTTTGCGCTTTGAAAAATAACCTTTCACTATTTTGTAGTCACATGTTTTTTTTCCTAACATTGAATGCATTCTAGCATTTCAAAAGCATTTATTTTATCTATAGTTTATTCTTCTCTTTTTTTTTACTTTTTTGCACAAGATTTTTTTTTTCATATTATGTTGAAATAAATTCTTGTATATTTACATATGTATGTATTGAAAATATTTTTTACGTATTTGTACATTATTTGATATTGTCAATAGTACAGAACGTCTTCAAAAAAAGTTCTTTTTCCTCCGATACAAATGTTTGTGAGACATTAAAGTTTGTAAGAAATAAGGATTTCTTTTCATACAATAACGTAATTCTGTAAAAGAAAAACCAAAACGAAGAAGGTTGCATAAGACTATGAAACACTTTGAAAATAAATAAATAATGAAATTTGAAAAAAATCAAATACGGATGAATTACATTTATTTTTCTTAAGAATTTGACTACCTAAGCGTATTTTTAGCCCACTTTCCCGTTAAAAATAAAAGAGACGAAAAAAGCATTTAAATTGGCTTAATGCATCTAAAAAATGTCGCCAAGTCCAAAAAATATCGCCAAGTTCAAAAAATATCGCCAAGTCCAAAAAATATCGCCAAGTAAAAAAAAGTCAAAAAGAAACAAAAAAATGAAATAAATATCGAAAAATTAAAAATTTGAAAGTAGGGTATTGAGATGGGGAATTTGTGTGTCGGTCGGTCTGTCGGTCTGTCGGTCTGTCGGTCTGTCTGTCCCCCCTAATAACTTTTGAATGAACATTCCGATTTGGACAAACTTTTTTTTGTTGGAAAGATCTCGGCGAGTACAGCTCATTCCCATATTTGATTTTTCGATTTGAACAATTTTTGGTTCAACTTTGAGCCGTTCAAACAACCGGTCCCGCGATACTAACTTTTGAATGAACAGTCCGATTTGAACAAACTTTTTTTTGTTCGAAAGGTCTTTTCAAAGATACTTCATTCCCGTATCTACATTTTCGATTTGAACAATTTTTCGTTCAACATTGAACCGTTCAAGCAACCTTTCCACACCTAATAACTTTTAAGTGAACCGCCAAACCCAAAAAATATCGCCAAGCCCAAAAAATATCGCCAAGCCCAAAAAATATCGCCAAGCCCAAAAAATATCGCCAAGTCCAAAAAATATCGCCAAGTCCAAAAAATATCGCCAAGCCCAAAAAATATCGCCAAGCCCAAAAAATATCGCCAAGCCCAAAAATTATCGCCAAGCCCAAAAAATATCGCCAAGCCCAAAAAATATCGCCAAGCCCAAAAAATATCGCCAAGTCCAAAAAATATCGCCAAGCCCAAAAAATATCGCCGAGCCCAAAAAATATCGCCAAGCCCAAAAAATATGGCCAAGTCCAAAAAATATCGCCAAGCCCAAAAAATATCGCCAAGCCCAAAAAATATCGCCAAGCCCAAAAAATATCGCCAAGTCCAAAAAATATCACCAAGCCCAAAAAATATCGCCAAGCCCAAAAAATATCGCCAAGCCCAAAAAATATCGCCAAGTTAAAAAAAAGCCAAAAAGAAATAAAAAGGTAAAATGAATATCGAAAAAATAAAAATTTGAAAGTAGGGTATTGAGATGGAGAATTTGTGTGTCGGTCTGTCGGTCGGTCGGTCGGTCTGTCTGTCCCCCCCTAATAATTTTTGATTGAACATTCCGATTTGAACAAATTTTTTTTTGTTGGAAAGATCTCGGCGAGTACAGCTCATTCCCATATTTGATTTTTCGATTTGAACAATTTTTGGTTCAACTTTGAACCGTTCAAACAACCTGCCTCGCGATACTAACTTTTTAATGAACAGTCCGATTTGAACAAACTTTTTTTTGTTCGAAAGATCTTATCAAGGATACTTCATTCCCGTATTTACATTTCCGATTTGAACAATTTTTCGTTCAACATTGAACAGTTCAAGCAACCTTTCCCCACCTAATAACTTTTAAGTCAACCGTCCGAATTGAATAAACTTTTTTTTGTTCGAAAGATCTTATCAAGAATACTTCATTCCCGTTTTTAAATTTCCGATTTGAACAATTTTTCGTTCAACATTGAACCGTTCAAACAAGCTCTCACACCTAATAACTTTTGAATGAACAGTCCGATTTAAACAAACTTTTTTTTGTTCAAAAGATCTCGTCAAGGATGCTTCATTACCGTATTTAAATTTTCAATTTGAACATTTTTTTCGTTCAACATTGAACCGTTCAAACAACCTTTCCCCACCTAATAACTTTTTCGTGAACCGTCCGAATTGAATAAACTTTTTTTTGTTCGAAAGATTTTGGAGAGGTTCATTCCTATATTTCACTTTTCAATTTGAACCATTTTTCGTTCAATGATGAACCGTTCAGAAAAAATGTGAACATGAGCGCCTACGGAGAAATTTAAATTGAATGTTGATTCTGAACTTCAAGGCGGATTTCCTTCAAACTAACTTTGCAAGAAAATGGTTTTGTTAAATAATGTATTGTAAAGTACTTTTCTGAATAATCTTCTGTGAGGACTCTGATTCCTTTTCCGACAACGCAAACATGGCGGAAATGCAGGCTCAGAAAAAAGGACTGACTTGTCAGACGATTTTTTGTTTATTTATTTATTTGTTTTGTTTAATTTATAACTATTGTTTTTTTTTTGGCAGACGCTTTTTTTTTTGTTAACAAAAATTTTTCATTCACGAGAGCATTTTATTCTTTATTTATATTTATTAACTGGCAACGGATTAAAAATGAAATTCGAGACATTTTATAACGATTTTTTTTCTTTGATTAAATGTGTTTTGATGTTCTTTGTTCTTTTATTTATTTTTTTTTTCTTTTGAAAACGGTTGTGGAATTTTTCTACGGAAGAACTATGACAGTTACGTTCTTTAAATGGTGCGACAAAACTTTATTGACTCGTTTATTTACTTTTTACGTGTCTATTTCATCTGATGAGAGGGGTATATTTTGCTTTTAGAAATCAGCTTTAAGTGCTATAAAGGTATGTTTGACATAATTTTCAGTTTCAGATAATTAATAGAATATTGATCAGATGCTAGAATGCCGATATCGATGTACGGGAAAGTAGGCTCGTTTAGTTCTTGACAGAACTTCTTGTTAAAGTACTGTTTCGGTATAGATTAAAAACAAGCAAAGATATGAAGGGTCAGGGGGAAAAACCACGGTAGTCACATTTGATTCGTTTTGAGAAAAACGAAATTTAAACTTTACGAACTCATAAACTTCCCCAGTATACTTGTTCTAAAATGACAATAATACATGGACAACAGTGTTTTTTCACGAATATTGCATATACTAAACGAAATTACACTTATTTTTCTAACAGGTGGTAGCATCAGTTTAAATTCAACAAAAAGTGAACTACCCTGGTTTTTCCCCCTGACCCTTCATATCTTAATATTTTTTTTTTTTTTTTATTTACATCGAAGCCCATGCCTTAAACTACTTTTCTATATAATTGCCATCAATTAGAGAGTCATTTTTCATATCGTACAAACAGCTTTTGAAGTCCCTCTTCAAAGAAATATGCCGCCACTGCATTATAATCCTCCTGACATCACCGTCATTGTCATATCATTAGCTAGCTACCGAGGTGCTGCTTCAGATATGAAAACAGGTAGTAGTCACTGGATGCTCGATCTGGGCTGTTTTCGCACAAATACTTCATTAATGTAGGAAGGTCGACCAGAGAGTCGGTTCCTCGGTGTGCACATAACAGAGACCATCTTTGAACGCTCGGACCCAAATCCTAACCATTCATCTCTCATAATGGTTTCACCATGTAGTGAAAACATTGCGATAAATCGATACGTAATCGATACTCAATCGATGGAAGTTTTTTGAAGCGGATTGTACGATATGATGAATGCCTTACATTTAATGCCAATTATGTAGAAAAATAGTTTAAGGTATGAGATTTCATGTAAAAATACAATTATAAGGATATTTTTGACTGTTTTTATTTGCATCAAAATGGTACTTACTTTAAAAATTCGTCTTGTATAGATAGATATATATCATACATAATAAATTAACGAAGAGAAGTACACAATTTTATGTTTAAGAAGTTGCAAAACTTTTAAAATTGAAATTGAATTTCGAGTGCCCTTTAAAACCTTACCATCGAATTAAAAGTAATAATAAAAAAAAATAACTAAAAAGACATTTGATAACTTCCAAGATTTCGAAGATAACCATTTCAAATCTTCGCTGTTTTTAATGGAGAGAGAGGAATTAATCGGATTAAAACATTTTTTTTCCTCTCAAAACCTCAAGAATGGCCAAAACGAATTTCTAATTTTTCAAGCCTTTTAAAAGCAATGTCTAGATTTCTTTTAGATTCCCTTTCATAACTCTGGTTTATTGGTTTAATTAAATACGAAAAAGTTTTTATTCCTTCAAGGAAAATAATTTTGGAACAATAACTGTTTGTTTAACCGAAGCTTTTTCTATATTTTCTAATTTAATTAGGACTTTCCTTGCTAAGCTGAAAAAGCAGAAATAAATTTTATCATTTTTGTCTATAATTTCATTAGGGGATTACAAATATCTTTCTTCTATTGAATTAAACACAGGGATGCAATACTACGCAATGTTTTTTTTCCTGCATTCCCTTACATACTTTTAGTTTTTATCCTAAAACGACTAATGGGGATATTTCTAGGAGAAAAAATTAATAGAGAGATCAAAAGCTTCGTTTTTTTTGTGAAATATTTTCTCATTATTTACAATTTTTTGAAAATATTTCGCTCAATTTAGCATTACAAAATGACATTATTTTTAAAAACATTCTTTGGTACATTAGAATAAAAATACAACTTTCTTTTTACTTCCTTTTACGTAGTAAAGGAAGTATTGTGATCGCGAAAAAAAAAAAATCACTCAAATTTGAGTCTAAATTTTGATTTTGCGTACCCCCGAATGAATGTTCAGTAGTTTTTTCGACCTGTGAGCACGTGCATTTGTACCTACCAGCATATAACAGCCGAAAAATCCATTTCAACCACCTCCGAATTAATTACGACGAGTTTTCTCGTGACGTCTGTATGTACGTATGTGCGGATGTATGTGCAGATGCGTGTGCGGATGTATGTGCGGATGTGTGTGCGGATGTATGTGCGTATGTGCCTCGCATAACTCAAAAACTATATGCCGTAACAGCTTATAGCTTGATATGTAGGCTCTGAGGATGGTCTAGTTGTGCATCTTCCCTTGTGGTTGCATTCGAATTTTCCCAAGGGGGTGTTTTACTCCTTTTTTGGGGCAAATCAGTGTTAATTTCAATGCAGACTTAAGTGATATGAATTGGCGCGACCACTTGGCAATATGTCGCCAAGGTTTTGGTCGCCAAGTGTTTGACGCCAAGTTGGCGACAAATTTGGTGAAAAAATTATTTTTTGAATTTGGGCTTAACTTGGCGCTATTGGCGATATTTTGCGAAAAATTCACTGAATGGAAATTAAAATCAGCAATATTTGGAAAATTAACCATTGTAAAATATTTTTTGCATTGTTTCGTGGCAGATTAGGGGAGTAAATATTTGAATTGTTACCTTGCTCACTCCAAGCACTTTTTTAACACTTAAGGCAACTACTAAGAAATTTACACGTAAAAGGAAGTAGTGTGGGGTCCATACCAGATTTTTTTTAAATAGTATATTTCAAGATTTGTATTAATATGCCTTCAGAGATAAGTGCTCTGCAGGGTTGAGTTTATACTTAAATTCAGAATGTGTGAAAGACATATTTGGATTTTTGCTGTGTATTTTAACCTATTTATGCCCAAGTTTTTTTTAACATTTTTTTTTCATTTTTGTCTGCTGAAAACTCCTACTTGTAACGGTTTACATACAGGCTTAAAATAGTTCGCCATTGCCATATTTATTAAGTTTATTACTGTCCCGTTTATGGGATATTTTGCAGATATGTGAGCAAAATACGACCTTACTTGACTTTACTTTTGCAAAGTAACATTACAGAAGGCATCTGTGATCAATTTTAAGCAAATCATTTTAAAATAGTTTAATTTTATGAAAAATAAGTTCGCAAAAAAAACTTACTTTCTGTGGCTACCCATGCTGGATCGTTGCTTGACTGATTTGTCTGAAAATAGCTGTCAATAAATAAACTCTGATGTCCAAATAGTGGCTCTAACTGGTTTTCTCAAGAAGAAGGACTATTTAACTTGTGAAAAACAGCTTTAGTAAAATGATGTACCCATTACAGGTTTTTGTATGCAGTAACTAACAAGCGTCCCGTTTTTAGGCTACTGGGCATAAATGGGTTAAGCAAGCCTTTTTTGTGAACTAAGAAATTCAGAAATAGCTTTATGATTGTTTATGTTTGATGGAAAGAAAAACATATTTATGCTATGGTTTCTTTAAAAAAAAGTAAAAGCGGACCCTTGAAGATGCATAGAAATAAGGGTTCGGACATCAAAATAAGCAAAGTGAACCAATTGTAGATAGAAACATAGTAAAATACATTTTTTTAGAAATATATAACTTTTCACGAAAATTATCAGCAATTCTTTTGTGATAAGTCGATGTGCTTTCAAGTTACAAGTAGAACTGTCTTCTTTTCAGAATTAAAAATATATAGTTTGTGGAACATTGCACGAAATATGTATACAGTACAGAACCTTTTATCCGGGAACCAAAATACCGGGAAACCAGAAAACCGGCAACATTTTGTCGATTTTTGCACCACTTTTTAAAATACGCATTTTCGGCAATTTCTGAAAAATGAAGAGTTTTTTTTTTCTTTTAAAATATCTAAATGAATATGAACGGTTTCTTCATAAGTACCATATAAGTGGCATATAGCTCAGAAATTTTTAATATTGTAATATATATAAGCACTTCTGGATCGTTTTCTCTTCAGATTTTAAGATGCATTACTATTTGCTATAGTAACTTGGGTTTTATAAACAATTGGCAAATATCGCTTCGTAGAGATTCAGAAAACCGGGAAATTCAGTTATCCGGGATAGCTGTGGTCCCAAACATCCCGGATAATTGGTTCTCTACTGTACTGTGTCTGGATCTTGGCGAGTATCCGAATGTCACTAAAAATCTTCATAACTGAAAATCTCCAGTGAGACAAACTTATACCTCAGCCCTATGTCTAAAATACAAGTTCACTTAATATTGTGGTGATTTTCAGTAATGTTTTGACGTATATAGGAAAGTATTTGTTTTTTCTAAGCGCGACTGTTTCATGTTTAGCTAATGTACTTTGAGAGAATATATTTCAAATTTCATTTGCTTGCTTTCTCCCTCAATGTACTGTGTTTGAAATATTTGAATAGAATCGATAGTAGTCATCGAAAAACTTTTCAAACAGCTATGTCCAAGTGAACTTAAGCGATTTTAGTTCGAAAGGAAGCAGGTCGTCGCGATTCTTGCGACGGTTAAGGAAACATTATGCTCTAGTTTAACGTCAAAGCAATTTTTACATTCATACATAGAGATTATCATCTAAACTTGTATGTATTGTCCCGACAATTTTTTTAATGCGAAATAGCAAATTTTTGAAATATAATAACATTTCCGATGGAGAGACAGAAGCAGAATGCATTTATTTTTCGCCAAGTAGTCATGGTTTAAATAAGATTAACTTCAATAATATCCATTATGCGGTAATACATGTGCAAACATTCAAATAATAAAACAAAAAATTAATATCTACACTCTCATTTCAAAGCTCTTGCAAAATCTCATTTTTGTTTCGCTGTCAGCTTTTACTATTAAATGAGAAATAATTCTTAAAATTTCAAAGCCGTATATTTCGCAAAAAAAGTAATCAGTTTTACTTTAAGTCTTTTGACTTGGCTGAAAATTAATCGTCCTCACCTTATTTATATTTTAAAATGTTAACACGGTATCTTATGACAAACAGGAGCTGTTACTTATTTAATGTTTGTTATTTTTTAAAAACCTCTTAGGTATTCAGTATTATTTTAAACCAGTCTTTCTTTAAGCTTTTAAATGCAACTCCGATACTTTAATTTTCCGTGGCGATCGTTTTTTACAAATATAATCATGATAATTATACCAAACATACTAGTGCTTTTTCTTCTTTTTTTGTTTAATTATATGTCGGTCGCATGTAAACGGTACTCAAGTAGAGTCAGGAGGTTAAAACTGCACTACTTAATAAAAAGCTTGATTTTTTCCCCTGTATGTAGAATTTTCGTTAAGTTCACTTAGGTATCCTTTTACTTCTCCTTATTATTATTATTATTATTTTTTTTTTTTTTTTGCCGTATGCCAGCCAGGTTGGCAATTTGGGGTGCGCTGCTTCACTTTTCCAACTGCTCCGTAATTTGATGTGAAGTCCGAATTCCACGGTACTGGCATGCCATAGGTACCCGTTCACAGGGTAGGCAACCTTTTACAACACATTCACACAAAGAAAGGACAAGGATAGGATAGAGAAAGCACATCCATGCCCAAGCCGGGACTCGAACCCGGGACCACACCATCCGTGGCAGACTGCTCTGATCACTGGACAAGGTGGTCGACCTCCTTAAAAATAGAGGTGTAATAAGATATCAATATGTTGTATCGTTATTGTGCGAATTATGAACATCAATAAGAACAAAATGTTATTAAAGTTGCTCAAAGCTATAAAGAGTTTAGTTATAAATTTAACGAGTTTTGAATGGCATATTTTAATAAGAAATTGAATCATCATTAAGTAAAAGTAAGCAGCTATTAAACATATTAATGAAATGCTTCAGAAAGATGAATAAATGTATACCCGCATTAAAGCAAATGAGATATAAAACCTATTACTGCCACACTTTTATGTGACTCTAAATCCCACAAGTATCACATGCGACCAAATCAATAGTACTACAATATTTTTTTTATTCATTTTTACGATATTAAGATGTGAATAAGTAGATATTTTA